>JBBPCX010000016.1:19796764-19826711 GCA_037974365.1 Hydrocynus forskahlii | reverse complement strand
TGGATGGGGTTGAGGTCAGGGCTCTGTGTGGGCCAGTCAAGTTCTTCCACACTGAACTCATCCAACCATGTTTTTATCAAGCTTGCTTTGTACACTGGGGCACAGTCATGCTGGAATAGAAAAGGTTCTTCCCCAAACTGTGTCCACAAAATTGGAAGCATGGTGGCGTGCAAAATGTCTTGGTATGCTGAAGCATTAAGATTGTCCCTCACTGGAAGTAAGAGGCCTAGCCCAAACCCTGAAAAAAAGGTGTGTCCCAATACTTTTGTCCACATAGTGTAGATAAATTACTCCCAGATAATGTAACTAAACAATCAGAGTCAACAAGACTTGGCTGGCAGGGGAGATACCACGATCAGGAAGGTGGTTCACCCAGGGAGAAGCATAGCCATTGCCTTCCGGTTCTCCTGACCCCTGCAAAATCCACAAACGTGGGAATCTTGTCTGGTAGTGGGGCACTGCATTCGTGCTCTCCTCTAGTTTTTGGAGCAGCTGGTGGCCTGGTGGTTAGGGAGTTGCCCCTGCAATCAGAAGGTTGTGGGTTCCAATCCCAAGACTCCCAGTGGCCCGACTGTGGTACCCTTGACCCACACGCTGTTCCCCGGGCACTACTGGCTGCCCACTGCTTCACTTGGTGAATTGGTTAAATACAGAAAAAGAATTTCACACTGTTCACACTGTGTGCTGTGCTGTGTTCATGTGTGACTATGAGGGACCTCTTCACTTTACTAAGCAAAGTGAGTCAAAGATTCCAACGAACCGAGTCAGTGAAAAAGGACTCGTGTTCAAGAGCACTGCTCCACCTTCAGAAGTCTCTGGGTGGAGTTTGAGCAGTGTTCACTTCTCGTATGGGAATGTTATGCCAGTTTATGCGCCTGGAGAAGCGTCAAGACCTCTAAAGAGAGAATGACAGTGCTGTAATTTAAAAGCTTCAGCTGTTATCTATATCGGCGTTATATCGTCGTGCAGATGTGACTTGCATTAGCTCTCTCCAAACACACGTAAGTCTGTTTGACTTTTTTAACGGGTAACCTCCTGTAAACCGTTTTAAGGACAGCAAGCTGCGCAGTTAACAGCGCCGTGGGGCAGACCTGCACCAAACACCAAAATCACTATGATCCTTCACAGGCTGGTTTAATTGCTTGGTTAAAGTTAGTGGACCGCTCGGGACAAGTACGGCGTGTCTTCAGTTTATTTTAGCTTATAATAAAGGCGCGCTCGGTCACAGCCTGCTCAAATGACGCAGAACACTACAAATAAAGTACAAATAAAGACTAGTTTTTAACTTCGTCCGTTCAGGGCCTGCTTAAAGCCCACCTATCATGTGAGAAACTGCAGCAGGTTTGGGCTCTCGAAGTGCCTAGGTCGAGTAACGGGACGGTCTGTGGAAGTAGGGGTCCTTGCTTCCTATTAGTACATTGACATACATTAATAGAATGTTTGTATTAATAGATTAATATTACACTATATTATAATATAATGTAATGTTAATGAGATTATATTCTAATATTAATGTTAATGTTAAATTGTTCGAATGCTGAAATGGTCTAATATTAATTCTAGTAGTTACATGTCAACCATTTTTAAAGGATTAATAGGCTCGAAAACGTAAAAAGAAGAGTAAAATATCGGAAAACCTTCAATAGGTAAATTACAGCAGTCTTCTACTCAAGTAATTATTACTGACTTACAAATTGGATTTGTAACATTAGTTACATAGTGATTTGGCTGATTAATGTGTAATGTTACAAAATACTTTCAATATGGATATAGTTATTCCAGAGGTGATGGTGTATTAATAGATCCAGTAAAAATAGCCCTGTTGTCTGTTTGTTTTAATCATATTTATTTACACTCGAGCCAGTGACGTGCTTCTTAAGTGAGTGACGTCAGAGTTTACGATGTACAGAATAAACAGTGTAGTATGAAATCGTAGAGAGAAAGAAGCATAAACAGATTGCTGAAACAGTAGGAGCTTATTTCATGGACTGAATGAAATAAAGCAGACATATAAAGGTAAAAAAGTAAATAGCCAAACAAAGTATGAGCACAGTGATGAGCCCAAGATGAACAAAACGCAAATGGAACTAACAGAGCAGTGATTCAAGCTCAAATTCAAATTTGTTTAGTTGATTCAAGCTATATAAAGATCTTTATTAAACTTTATAAAACTTCCTAAGAAGTTTTCTGCTGAATATGAGAAATGGTCGAAAATCTGGTATATGTTTGTTCCATTTTGGACATCAGTAAAGTGTAACAATAACCAAAATCATAAAGAGACAATCCCCAGTCATTCTGATCTTTCTGTTGTGTTGGAAGAACATCCTAAACAGTACACTTTATGATATAAACCTTTTATTTTATTTTACCTTTGTCTTTGTTCATTACTCTGGTTCGGTCAGCAAAACCCATAGACACCTGCCTGTGTGTCAAAACCAGAATTCCAAGCAGAATTTTCCTGGATTATGTTTCTGTAGCAAAAGTAACAGGTTTAAATAGTGACGTTTAATCTTTGAAATCCTGCTTCGACAGATTATAATGCTTGCCTCAAGATTAGAAGAATTACTGAGTTTTTTGGGGCTCACACAGACAGCTCAGTAATTCTTGTCCAAAATGTAAGGCAACTTCATAGTCAGTGACAGAAAACAAGGACGGGTCCCATTTCGTGTCCTTGGTATGTGAAATGTCCATGAAACAACTGTGATGCAGTTAAAAGCGTGTTAGTAAAGTGAGCCCTTATAGTCACGCATGAACACACCACAGCACAGAACACCGTATGAACAATGTGAAATTCTTTCTCTGCATTTAACTTATTCACCAAGTGAAGCAGCGCTCAAGGGATCTTGCTCAAGGGTAACTCGAGTGGTAAAACTGGCACTCCTGGGATTCAAACCCATGACCTTACGACCGCAGGGCCAACTCACTAACCACAACCATATTTTCAGAAAATATTGCATACATTAAATACTATAGCTCATTTGTCCTCTCAGCATAGGCAGCTCACAAGGGTTAGGAATTCATTCTAATGGGATACAAGATTTAAGGGCTATAAGATATCATTTAAAACAGTATACAGAATCACTGAGGCCTTGTATTATCGCCCCTTTCTGACCCGGGCACACTATTGTGTCCTCCACTTTGTAATCCCTTGTTCTGCTGTGTACAGAGCAGCAGTCATGGCGGGAGAGGTCAGGCCTCCTCAGTTTCTGGATGAGCCTGAGCTGATCCTGGAGAATGGAGAGGTGTACAGGAACCCCACTGAGGTTAAAATGAGCCAGATCGTTCTGCCCTGCCATGCCAACCACTGCGGAGAACTCAGTGTCGGTCAGCTGCTCAAATGGATGGACTCCACTGCCTGCCTGTCTGGTATGTTGATGTGTGTATGGATGTTTGGATTAGTTGATGGTCATCTTCATCCATTTCACTGCAAAAAATATCTCAATATTATGAGAAATTAATTAACCTTTTCTATTGGTAGGCAGTCTTGCTGTAGAAATAATGCTTGAAATGAGTACGCAAGTACAAACAAATCTGGAAAGTTGAACATTCTCGTAATGAGAGTTATTAAATGTATTCTGTACAATAGAGGTCCCCAACCACCTGTCCGCGGACCGGTGTTGGTCTGTGAGTCATTTGGCCGCACTGAAAGACAGAATAAAAAATATTTGATTGATTGTCAGAGTCTGAAAGATCTTTTATTTAAAAAAAAACGCAGGTCTCGGTCGCGTAATATGGTGCATCAAAAATTTAGCCCTCAAGCTAGCAAAAATGAGTAAAAAACAAACACACTTTGCTTTTAGTTGTATCTGTACTGGTCCATGAAAATATTGTTTTACCTGAAACTGGTCCGTGGCGCAAAAACTGGTGTACAATACAGGTGCTTTCAGTTGTTAAGATGTGCAATGTTCACTTTCCCCAATACTGGATCTTTCTTGATCTGTGTCCTGTAACCGTTAGTGCTTAATAGCAAATTTCATTATGTAAAGCAGATGAACCCTTAGACATCTCTAGTTGGGACTGTTGCTTTGCTACATCTTTCAGTTACATATCTGCTTAAATGTTTTTTTCCTCTTTACTAAGTGTCAATTCCCAAACCCTGGTTAGATATTCCCCCTATCACACGCTTAGAAGAGAGCACTGAGTAACAATTCTGTCATGTCAGCTATTCTCTTATAACAACACAGGCCTGTGGGGACTAACTTCCCACTAAGCGATTTGGAAGACAGAGCTATCCTACCCATTGAGGCCAGTTAAACAGTCTTGCACACTGGGAGTGATCTCCCCATAATAGGACCAGTGCTTAGACAGTTGCTCCAAACATTACTTACTTTTAACCATTTTGCATTATTTAAAAGTAATTTTATAATTAATTACATATTTAGCTATATAACATGGCTCATAAACCGCACATCCTCGGGGCTTCCCATACCATCGATATTTTTTTCCCTCTGTGTGTTTCGAGCTGGGACAAAACACAAACATGTATAGACAAAAGTATAGGGACACACTTCTTAATTATTGAATTCAGGTGGCCCCTTCCAGTGACCAAGACATTTTGGACAACACCATGCTGCCAACTTTGTGGACACAGTTTGGGGCAGAACCTTTTCTATTCCAGCATGACTGTGCCCCCGTGCACAAAGTGAGCTACATAAAGACATGGTTAGATGAGTTTGGTGTGGAAGAACTTGACTCTCCCTCAAAGAGCCCTGACCTCAACCCCATCCAACACCTTTGGGATGAACTGGAATGCCTTCTTGTCCAACATCAGTGCCTGACCTCATAAATGTTCTACAGAATGAATGGGCGCAAATTCCCACAGAAACTCCAAAATCTGGGGAAAGCCTTCCAAGATGAGTGGAAGCTGTTATGGCTGCAAACACCATATTAAAGTGCATGCATTTGACTGCAGTCCCTGTTAGTGTAATGGTCAGATGTCCCAATACTTTTGTCCAGATAGTGTATATGTCTGTGCGGACCTTAAGAAAGGTTGTGATGTAGTAAATGCTATAAAACACAACGACTTAGTGTGTTCAGAACTTGTAAACATTTGGCACTAAGAATGTAATGGAGAAACTCTTAACAAATTCCTTTACAGTGTCCAGGTTCTCCAGCTGTCATTTAGTTTTGGGTCATGTGACAGTCCCACAGCATTCTTTCTTCTGACTCCTGCAGCATATGACTCTTAGTGGTGTTGGCTGTTGGCAGTACATGCAACATTCACTGTGCAACAGTTTGGATGCCCTTGGTCAAATGACATTTCGTTGGTTTTCTAAGTGAAAATAAATACACACGCTCTACAGAGAATACACTTAAATGCACAGTTACTGTGACTGTACTGTATTTAACAGTGAATTAGTGATTAGATTGAGGGCCTCCAAACATTTGCATATGATTTTAAAGGTTTGATTCGCTTACGCTTTTACAGAGCTGGAATGATATAATGCAAAGATTGGTTTTGCTTCAGTGAATAAAATTTCTTTAAAACATTGCTGTGATGCAAAGTACAAAATAAACAAAACGAACTCCAGTTATTACAACCCCTAGAATTTATAAGCTCAGTCATTTGAACATGAGGGCATGCATAGAATACGGTTAATTTTATCGTAAGTATTTTTACAACTTTACAGTTTGCACAGTTGTCTAAGTGGAAGCCCACAGTACTTTTGTGTGGGTGTGAATGTGTGTATTTTTCTTAGATGTCTCTTCTGTTATCTGCAGCTGAAAGGCACGCTGGCTGTTCCTGTATCACTGCCTCCGTGGATGACATTCACTTTGAACACACCATAGGGTAACGGCCTTTTCTTTCAGACAGCTCTTTCTGTCTTTTACGGTAATGTTAGCAGCAGTAATGACTGCAGTTGTGTGATGTGTTTTTCTGCAGGGTCGGGCAGGTCGTGAATATCAAAGCTAAAGTCAACCGAGCGTTCACATCCAGCATGGAGGTCAGTGAGTTCATCAAAGCATATGACTTAACTGCCAACTGTTGCCATTTACACTGTAAATTTTGATTTACACTGCAGTAGGGCTGGCACTATTGATTACTTTAGCATTTGACTAATCTGGCAGTTATGTGGATGATTAATAGTAGGCATATACATGCAATTTATAACAGCAAATATTTCCTTTTACTTCATGAAATTTGTAACTACACACATGCGTATTCATTCAGTCCTGCTGGTGTGGGTGTCCTCTGTTTCACTGATGGACACAAAAAGCTGTCCGAGTGATAATAGGTCCCCCTTGAACATGGTTCTATAATTCCTTTTGGATATCTTGTTTATCACTCAATTTGCAAAGTAATCCTTAAACCCATTTCATGGAGATCGTACAGTAGATTGCTGTAAAATTATATTTTCTTGGAGATTCAGGTGAGTCTTCTTGTTACAGAAGTTAAAATGTTACATTTTAAGGTAACTAGCTAGTTTTTTTCAAGTTAAAGGCACTTTGTGAAGTCTTGAGAAGAGCAGTGGAACTTTTCAACATTGCTAATGGTTTTGTTAGTTTTAGTAAATGAACTTTTATTTCTTTAAGCTAAAATTTGTTTCATTGGATTATTTTGTTGTTACAACCAATCATGCCTACCCAAAAGACACTTTATGTATTTCACATGTTTTGGTATTTTAACAGTGATGGATGTTTCGTTTTTACGAATTAGTTCGTCCTATAATACAATTAATAGATATTCAGTGACTCCCATCTCCCTGTTTATAGTCTATAAGTGCATGTAAATGCTAAAGTGATGTTTAGTTCACAGCATGACTGATAAACATTAGGCTGCCACGATGTTGTGTAAAATGCTCAAAGTCTTGGTACTAGAAGGTAGATTACAAAAATGTATGAAGTGATCAAATGAGTACAGTAAAATAACGGGATAAACTGTTGCCTGTATATTACTGTAATTTAACAGTTGAGAGTATTTCTTACAGATAATTGTAAATGTCAGTGTAAGAACAGGCCATCATCCATCTTGCAAATGTTTAACATACCTGGACCAAATAACAAATTGGCATTTTATGTAAATTTATGGAACAATAATTTATTCCACCGCATCACCATGTCAATAATGTTTGTCATTAAAAAATAAAGATGTAATTAATTCATGTGTTGATCATAAAAAAAAACCCCAAATGTTTTACTTAGGTTATATTTACAGCTTCAAGCATGTCAGAATGAGAGTGCGTTTCTATTTGTAGTCCTTCAAGCTATATTTTTAAGTGTTCTTTAATAAGTTAAAGGCAAAAGTTGATCCTAGATCACCAACTAATGATAGGCTGTAGTTTCACTGTCTTACATACGAAACTGGGTGTGTATCTTTTAATCCTCTTCTTCCCAGGTGGGCATTGTAGTGAGCTGTGAAGATCTCTACAAAAACCATCAATGGAAGGTGTGCCATGCCTTTGCCACCTTTGTGGCCCGTCGCACTGAAGCGGGAAAGGTAAATCACATTTTGGCACATGGGAATGAGCTCATAAAAAGGTCAGAGCCAATAATTCTGACGCATCTGAGAGAACAACGCTGGTCTAGGAGGTCAGGTGTTAGGTTTTATTCATGAAAGTTTATTCAAGAAAGTTCAGCAAAAAATCAAATACTCACTCCCACAAATCGTTGAGCAGATACAGTCCTCACTCCTTAGCCGTTAAGAAGATACAAGTTTGCTGTGTAGAGTTTCCTTCTTTTATTTTTAAATTGGAGCTTTAAGGCTAATATAAAAGTACAGTTTAGATAAAAGCACTGACAGACTTTAAGGTTTTAGCTATGCAACATATTTTTGTTCGTGTAATACACAGCACTCTGTGATACAGTGTCCATAAGCAACTCGACACAGTTGAGTGAGTGTGTGATGATCTAGCTTGCACATTGGTGGTTCTAAATTTTCATTACTTATTATCTACATTAGCCTTGTAGCTCCAGAGCAAAACGAAAGAAAAAAAACTTTTGACACTAATTGTGTTTTGGCTGATTGATTATATTTGGCCTGTAAATGAGGAACGCTACATTTAGATTTTTGCACTGAAGGATTAGTTTAAGAGAAATGTCCAAACTGTGAGCATGTCCGGGAATGTGTGCAGGTGCAGTTGAAGCAGATAATTCCTCGTACGCAGGGGGAGCAGATGGAGTACAGCATCGCAGCCGAGCGCCGGAGGATGAGGTTGATCCATGCTGAGATCATCAATGACCTGCTCAGCAGCAGCTCCGCTCACACAGGTCAGATTACACAAACGGAGTGTGTTCAGGTCATGCAGCCACTGTGAACATCTTGAAATACACAAATTAGGGATGGCAGGGATGGATCAGACCTAACAGTTGCATGCGAATCTGTTAAAACTTTTTGATATTGTTTCTTTTAACACATTAAAATCTGCCCGCACTGCAGTTTGTCCGTGTTAATCATAGTATATTGAATCAGCATGTGGAGTTAGAGCGTTCTGTGTTCTAACTTTTACATATGATTGTATAAAAGAAGCTCCATGCTACCCTTATTGTTGGATGCGCTGTGGAAGCCCTTATTGCTATGAAACCGCTTATCAATTTGTTTAATTTGTGAAACAGTTAAAACCACTGAAGTGTGACACGTAGTACTGTTCACATTTTAACTTTAACTGTTGTTTGTGACACAAAGAAAATAATACAATTGAGGAATTTTCACATGATAAACCCACAATCTAAATATAGTCTTATGTATGTACTATTTCCCGTTATGAGTTTATTATTAGACATATTTATTATTAGACATGACCTATTTTAAGTCTTTTATTTGTTTTCTCTTAATATTCTCTGTAGCTCTACATGACACATTCAGTCATAAACTGACAAGGTAGATTCAAACTGCACTCGGCTTATTCAGATACCCTACAAGTAAACAAATACTGGGATGAGTTCATATTTTAAAAAACCATGCCATCATAAGTGGCACATTTGGGTTTAGACAGTGGATTTTTGTTCACATTTTTAACATTTTGGGCATGATGAATAGAAAGTACTATATTAGTGTCAGATCTTCACATACAAAAAAGGGTGATGAGCTCATAACATTTATGAAGTGTAAAACATTTTATGAAAAATACCAGTTTTATTTATGCTCTTTTCAAATTGAGTGTTTTCCTCATATCCTTTCAGAATAACAACTGCAGTAGTTTGAATTAGACTGAAATACAATTGAATGCTTCTTACAAAGCTACTGTTTCATGCCGGTTATACTGAAAAACAGTGAACATGTCTGTACTGACACTACTATCACATCATTAGTAAAACAGTCTGGCAAAGGCAATTCGTCTTTTAAGACTTGAAAACAGAGTATGTAATGATTACATTGTTTTCCAAATAATATGCCCTTTTTTTGTGTAGCTCATTATTTCATCACAGACTCTGATACTGCACTTTTGTGGAGGTTAATTTGCTAAATGGACAATGCAAGTGCAATTTTCTTTTTCAGAAACTCTCTATTATAAATTATATGCACTGTTATCTAATCCAGATTATTCGTAGATCAGTGCATCTTCAGAGTTGCTGTACTTCAGCTCTCCAAACCACCTGCTCTGCATCAGCTCGCCTAAGACAGGTGTGAACAAGCTCTTTCCACTTGAGTTCCAAGCAGCAGGTGTATTTGTTTATCAGATTTGGATGAGAGATCTCAGTGCATTCATTAAAGAGACTCAGCCCACCTCCTCTTTTGCCTCATAACTGATGTTATCCTGTTTATTTGACATCTGTTCAGCACTGTTCGGTAAACACCGCTATACAGCAGTATAATTATCCACCATTTCCGTCGCCATTCCACGCAAATATGAAGGAGAGCAAAGCTGAAGTGGAGTGGATCAGAACCCCACTGTTAAACACTCACAGGTGCTGGTTGCTGCATGTTTCCTTATCAGTGTGTCTTCTGTATTTTTAAGTTTGTTCTGACATTCTGGATAAAAAAGGCTTGAAGGAAACAGCAAATATTGAACCAAATTGACTAAATTTGCCTAAGCATTTGCACACTCGCCCAAATGTTGCGGGAAAATGAAATGGGATAAATTCCAGTAGAAGTACATTTGCTGAATAAATAATGTAAAAGATAATAGGAAAGCATCAGACTTATCAGGCATTGCCCAGTCTGCCTATGACATCTTTCCAGAGTCAAAGTGCAGTAAAATTAGTTTTTTTTCTTGTTTTGTAGGAATTTGAGAAAATACAAGAAGAAATACAGCAAGTGTTAAACAACTGTAATTTGCTGTTAATCAACAGTATTCAAGTGTAATTTGGTTTACTTTTCTATTACACTGTCAGGAGAGGTTTCCCCCCCAGGGAAAAGGGGCATATTTCTGCATATCAATCAACTGTAAACATTTTAAAGTGGAAAATGTACTGAGGATATATTCTTGAGGGTACCAAGGATATACGCTGCGTGCATCATGGAAATATGACATTTTGGACAGTGGACAAGCATTGTGAAATCTAATGTAACTACATTGTTCTAACATTGTTTGACAATCTGTGAGAACAGACAGGACCCGGGTGGAGTACTTATTTCATCTCTTGTGGAAGCTTAGTCTTCTAGCAGTTCTGAATTTGAAGTCTTTTCTTAAGTGTTTTCTTGTGGACTACAAAGCACAGGTGTAAGTTGCTCTGGATCAGAGCGTCTGCCAAATGCTGTAAATGTAAATGAACTGTTAATCAACACCACTCAACAGCCCAGTCTAGCACTCCTCTTGCCTTTCAGCTCTAGTGGTGTTAGTTAGCTGCACAACAACGTAATAGTCATACATAAAATAATAATCATGCATTTTCTTAATTCAAATTTTGTTAGGAAATATAGAGAGAATATCAAGTATCTTGAATCAAAACTGAACATTGGCTGAATTATTATTAAATGCTCTAATCATTACATTCTCTAATTAAGAAGCCCTTATTCGATTTCCATGTTTAAACCAAATGTTAGACCTATTTCCCCAACATTCACAATGATTAAAGAGTAAAGGGGGTTATTTATTATTTCATTTGTTGGTTTTGAAAGAGCCAGCTGACTCATTAAACACAAGTCTGCCAAAGTTTTCAAATAGACGGTGCTATGTTTGCTTTGCACGTTTGCATGCTGCTCCTTTCATTGGATAAATCACTCACTTTTGCATTTGTTTTCGTTCATTTATATTCAGGCATTAGCAGTAAAAGTGCATGTCTACTCATTTATATAACGAATGCTGACTGATAAATCACGGTAATAAATAATGTCTCTCGTAACAAAACCTCATATTAAATTTATTACAAATGTATTACATCATTGGAAAATACCAGTTGTTGTTTACAACATAATAGAATGAAAACTATCCAAATGGCATCTTACCTACTACAGTACACTTTAGAATCTTAAGTGTATGGGGACTTAAAATGTTGCCACACTGAGTCTAGTGGAGCGCATCTTTCCTAAAGCATTATACATCGTTAGCAACATGAGGATTCTTTGACTTTTTGTTGAAAATCACATATTTAAAGCCTGTTATTCCCTGATGGAATGTGTCGGGAGGTAATGGTACCTCAGGTATCTCACCTGGATATTATCACTTTTATGTGGTAAAACTTCATGATGAATGGACCAATAGAAATGGTCTAAAAATCTTTTTCATTAACTTTCAATAAAAGTTAAGAACATTCATTCATCTCCTATAAAGTTACCATATTGGAGATACACCTTTTTGTCCCAACAGCAACAATGTAAGAATATAGATTTTTAAATGTATTATAGTATTTCTGAAATGGTAACTTTTTAAAAAGATGCCACTTTAGAGATATAAGGTCAAGGTATTTTGAAAAAACAGAAGAACAAAAATTTGAGCTCTTCCTGTGTGTGTGTGTGTGTGTGACAGTGAATGAATGTATGCCGTATGAGGATGCTGTTCCAGCAGAGAGAACAAGGGTGGAGAGTGTGGAGCTGGTTCTCCCACCACACGCCAATCACCAGGTCAGCACGTTTGGAGGTCAGATCATGGCCTGGATGGAGAATGTGGCCACAATTTCAGCCAGGTAGCACCAGCCTGCATCCTAACAAACCACACTGTTCCCAGGGGTGAATTTTACATAAAGACTCTCCCATTTGTTTATATACATGTAATTATGAAATGACATCATTAATTGCATTTACATTTACATTCTGTACTAACATGTTTGTCTGCATTTCTGCCTTTTTTTTGTTTGCATCTGTTTCAAACAATGACCAAACACTCAAATAACTTCTCTTATACAATAATGGTTTAAAGTTTGGAATCAGTGCTCAAAGTTTAGAATTTCTCCTTTTGTTTACAAGTAGTGTCAAATAATTCAAATCAATTAAAAACATTTTTAAGGGTTAAGATGTTGGAGATATTGTGTGTGAAGCAAGATTTTGTAAGAATCACACATAGTGATATGTTTTCAAACGAGTGAAAATGTGTAGCTTTAATCTCAGTTATCTGGTCTACAAACATTTATTTTGTTAGACATGAATATTTACCACTATGAGACCAGATAAAATCTAGTGGGATGAACATGAAAAAAACAAGGGAATGATGAGCTCCTGAGTGGTGTAAGAATTAGCAGTTGTCGTTCCCCGATGAGTGCATTGGGCGGTCCAGTGACATTGGCAGCTGTTGACTTGGAGGAAGCATGTCGTAGCTTCCACCCTTCCAGTGTTGGTGCTATCTCATGATGGGCCAGTTCAAGCTAGTGGTGGAATTGGAGAAAATTGGGGGGTGTCTTGAGTTTATTAGTAGATTTAAAAAAAAAAAGAAAAATGTTTTAGTGCCAAGTGAGAAGAAATGACTGTGGAAATATGGCTGAGCACAATGACATTATTGAATTACTGAATTACTTTGTACAATAACACCATTCATGGTTTGTGTTTGTCCTAGCCGCTTGTGTAATGCTCATCCAACTCTGCGAAGCATAGACATGTTCCACTTCCGCGGGCCGTCCCACATAGGAGACAGATTGGTGCTGAAGGCCATTGTCAACAACGCATTCAAAAAAAGGTATCCTCCCATCAGACTGTAACTGGCACAGAAATTGTCCCTTGTGCTAAAAGTAGACACAGGACTAAATGACAGGTCAACTGATTTATTGGTGTTATGCAATGGAAGTTTTTATTTACAAGTAGTGCCTCTCACTACTTGTAATCTCGCTTTATAGCCTATACACATTTTATCTGTGCTTAACAATAAAACAGATGTAAAGTTATACACTGTCTTTGAAAAGTTTGGGACCCCCATAGCTCTCCAGTTTTTAAATAAATACTCAAGTTTTCTTTAAGGTGCAATACCCACCACCTTTGCAATAAATTAACAGATTAAATTGAAAGCTGCTATTTTTTTGGTAAAACTGTTTAACGGAAGGCCAAACATTGTTTCTGATTATTGGGATGTCAGCACTTTTATTTGAGCTTTAAATAATATTTGGAAAACATAATAAATGTAAAACTTGCCCTTTATACCAGGGAAGACACTTTGTAGAAGGTAAATGATGGACCTAAATATATTTAAAGGGTTAGCATATAGCATCTTTATTCTAACTAAACCTTTCCCAACAAAAACATTACTTACAAAAATGTGTTTGTGTTTATGCAGTGAATTTTTTTCATGATTCAAATATTTTACTTGGTTGCACATGAATAAAAAAAATGCAGTCTTTCCGTTTACTCCTTTTGGAAATGGTTGCATGTATGTTTTTTTTTATTCATGTGCACCTGATTGGGACAGCAATTAGTGGACATTTTTATAAGTCCACTATGACTTGTAGCACACAAGCAATTCTTGTAAGTATAATTTATTCATGCAGTTTAGATGAAAATTTAGCTCATCCCCTCAGCCAGTCTTGTTTATACATACTACTCTGATTGTTACATCAACACATAGTGGGTATAGAAAGATGGCAAGAAGGAATACTCTGTAAGAAGACCCATGCGTCCTAAGAAGAGCACTGTTTCCTAATGACCATCTGGATGAGCCAGACTGGAAGAATGTTCTATGAACTGATAAGTGAGAAACATTAAATTTGGCAATGCGTAAGAGTGTAGCTTTGCAACTGTGAAACTTGGTGGTGGTAGTACCACAGTTTGTGAGTGTTTTGCCAGCTTACTTTTATATGATGATGTACTGAATTTTAGGTTGTAATCAGGAAATGTGCCAGGACCTAAAGTGATATTTATGCAACAATGTCCACCAGCATCACTTTAAAGTTCTTTAAAGATAGAAAGGGCAAAAATTTCTTCAGGCCGATGTGTGTGTGACTGACCAGCAGTTACATTACACAGTTGGTTGTAGTTATTGGTGCCCAAGGGGGTCACATCAGTTACTGAAAGCAGAGGTTCACCTACAGTTGCCAGCTGACATATTTAATATTCAACACTTTGTTTCCATTTTCTTATGTTTGGTTTTCTGTGTGTATGTGTGTGTGTGCGTATGTTTGTGTATGTTTGTGTGTGTGTGTGTGTGTGTGTGTGTGTGCGTATGTTTGTGTATGTTTGTGTGTGTGTGTGTGTGTGTGTGTGCGCGTATGTTTGTGTGTGTGTGTGTGTGTGTGCGCGCGTATGTTTGTGTATGTTTGTGTGTGTATGTGTGTGTGTGTGTGTGTGTGTGTGTGTGTGTGTGTGTGCTGCTGTAGTATGGAGGTGGGTGTGTGTGCGGAGGCCTATCAAGGTGGAGAACCCTTACGACACATCAACACGGCCTTCATGACCTTTGAGGTGCTGGACCAGGACAGGAAGCCACGAACATTACCGCGGCTACGGCCAGAGCCTGTGGTGAGATTTCCAACAGATTTCCAACTTTCCTAGTACCTACTTTTACTTACGGACAGTCAGATAGTGACAGTTGAGAGGGGTTGGTTTGCCTAGTTTTGATGTGGTAAGTATATGACAGTGTTATTATTTGAATTACTTGATTTAAATGTGTACATAAATTCCATATGAATAAAATATACATCAATTAGCCATAACGCTAAATCTACTGACAGGTTAATTGAATAACACGGAATCTCTCATTACAATGGAACCTGACAAGATGATATACAACTCTGGAAAAAATGAGACCACTGCAAAAATGTTCACTTCTCAGGTTTTATCTTTTATAGGTGCAAGTATTGAACTGAACAGCTTTGTCTTAGTTTTTAAGAACTGCTGACAATAATTCTCCTAATTACCAAATAAAAATATTGTTCTTTAAAGCACAATTTTAAAGGAAATGACAAAACATCAAAATAAGAGAAATAATGCAGTGTTTATAGAATTGAATAATTCAAAGAAAGCAAATCTCTTGTTCACTCTTTAACAAAATGGCAATAATTACCTTTGACGTACTTCTAGCAGTGTTTTGCCATCCAAGTGGTCTCATTGCAAGAGGAGAGTGTTGATTACAGCAGTGATTTTATACTTCTCCTCATTAAATAAGATGTGATTCAGGTGATCACTAATCAGTCCCTCATAAAGCAGAATGAAGTGCTTGTGTAGGAATTTAACAGACACTGGCATGGAATGGTTGTCATACTCATAGAGATACTGATTTAAAAATAAATTGCAGTGGTCTCTTATTTTTTTTCCAGAGTTGTATATGCCCCCAAGTATACAGTCAGTTCATGGAGTTGATGTGCTGGAAGCAGGAATAATGGGCAGAAAAAAGGATCTCAGCGACTGACACAGGCCTAATTGTAATGGTTAGAGTACTGGCAGTGGTTATTACCTACCAAAAGTGGCCCAAAGAAGGTGCACTGGTGACTGGTTCATAGGCACCCAAGCCTCACTGATGTGGAGCAAGTCTGTCTATTCCAACCCCACAGAAAAGCTACGGTAGCACAAATAGCTGTAAAAGTTAATGCTGACTATGATAGAAATGTGTCAGAACACCTTTCTGCATATGGTACTGTGTCACTGCAGACCGGTCACAGTGCCCATGCTGACCTCTTGATGGCAGTGATGGTGATATCAGTATCAAGATAATGCACCCTGCCACACTTTAAAATCATGTAAAGTCATGTCAGTTTAGTCAAGCTATTGTGGGATATGCGGCACAAACTAGTCCAATCTTTGGAGACCCCACTTCAGCTGCTAACGTCTTGGTGCCAGATACCACGGCGCACCTTTAGAGGTCTTGTGGAGAGCCTGCCTCGACTGGTCAGAGCTGTTTTGGCAGCATGAAGGGGATCTACATAGGTGATTTAAATGTCATGGCTGGTTGGTGTATTACACCACAAAAATACTGCCAAAGGTAGTATATATATCACATCATACCTATGATGTGATATATTTTATTAATCACAGCACAATACAGTTTCAGTAACTTCATATATTGGTCTTCAGTAATATACATGTTTTGGAAAACAAGAAAACATTACTGATAAATGATATAGTGTGATAATCTACATGTATGTTGTCTTCCTCTGAATTTAAAACTTAAGAATGTTTATTTTGTTATAATTAATCAGTTATAATGAATGTTTTAAAGGAATGAATTGTTGGATTATATCCTGTGCAAAGATCAAAAGAGAGCTCTCAAAATTCCTCACATCTTAGAATTTGTAAAGTCTTTCTCCTCTGCACCTATGTGTGCAGAGCAGTGACTCATAGTGAGAGTGCTTATCTCCAGTCAGTTTTTTTCAGTCTCTAGAAATATATGCAGTTGCGGTAGTTTGCAAAGAACGTTTTCTCCAAAAGCCTTCAATTAACCAAGATATGTTTGGTGGTTGAAGTTTGCTTCCTCAGTTTTGCACGGGAGATACAAGACTAATTTAGCTGTCTGAATCAGCACACACTTGATTGGGACCCTGTCTAGTTTTTAAACAATCCCTAATAGATCTTCTCTAAATAATCATTAAGAAAAACATGTAAATGATTGAAATTTTGAATACAAGAAGCCTTTTAAAATAGCAACTCTGAAACTGATCTGAGAACAGCACGCTAAACTCTTTGGTTAATAAGACCTCTGGTGTCCACAGGATGGCAAAAGGCGGTTTCAGGAGGCCATCGCCAGGAAAAAAGTTCGTTTAGACAGGTAAAATCTCAAGTTATAAAATGTGTCTTGTATAGATGAAGCCACACAGGAAGGAACTGAAGTCAAAGCACACAAGCATTCACCTGTAGTGTTTACCATAGATACACACGTAGCTTTTAGACAAATGTTTGCATTAGAGTTTAGGCATATAAGAATGCTACCTATGCACAGCTTGCATGATATTTATTGATATGTTTTCTGGAGTTTTACTTATTTTACTTCATTAACTTTAGATTCACAGAGACATTAATAAACATGTCTATAATTTTCAGCCACGGTCCTCAAGCAGATATAGAAAAGACAATGGCACTGATATCAAGAAATAAAACTGCATAAAACACGAACACCTCAGTTGAAAGATTTTGCTCAAACAGCTGTTGAAAATTATTTAAGATTATTATCTTTTAAAGGGCCCATCTCAGGAAAACTGAATACTGAAACCTCTTTGAAACGTACGATGTATGTCAATATTTCTAAAATTTCAAAATATACAAATAAGTCTTACTCTGCTCATTTATGAAAACTAAGCTGCAGCAACATTGTCTTTTCTGATGAAAGCCAACACATTTACACATATGCACTTTTTCAGCCTGCCCATTCACACTGAAGTTATAAGCAGTGTTTCAGTCCAGACTGCTTTTTTGAATGATGTACAGTACAGGACAAGATTTTAAATGAACTGAAAAAGTAATGTTGCTTCTAAACTAGTAAACCTGAGGTCCTGACCTTGCCATTAAATTATTCTTCCATGCTTCTGAACATCCAAACATCAGTAATGCATGCCTGCATATCAACCCTTGTGGTCATGTAACAACTGAAACTTATTCTGTTACAGGAAGTACATAATTTCCTGCAAACAAAGTGAGGTTCCTCTCTCTGTGCCATGGGATCCCAGTAATCAGGTACTCTCACTAACATAGTGTTCCTGACGACTTTATTAGAAACCACTCCCTTGTAGCCACACTTTGCTGGTGTATAGTTAGATACTGTAGCCGGTCTGTTGGTGTACAGTTTTTGTTAGTCATCCTCTACCCCTTCATCAGTGGTCAGTTGCTGCAATGCTGAATTTCAGTTAAAAAAAAAAGGTCTGTTCCACAGATGTACCTCAGCTACAACAACGTTTCAGCGCTTAAGATGCTTGCTGCTCGGAACAACTGGGTCTTGACTTCAGAGAAAAATAAGGTCAGCATTTAGTAAATGGTGTACAGTATTTTTCAACAGTATTTTTAAACAGCTATGCTTCAAGAGGTCTTTATACACACACACATATATGTATGTATGTATATATACACAGTAAAATCCCGCGAGTTTGTGATGTGGTAAAAAAATGCCTAAAAATGCCTATTTTTATAGTGTAAACCGTAAATATGACCCAAATATGCTCATGGGTTATATTTAAGATTGTAAAGAAAATAAGGGTTTTCTGTGTTGGAGTGATGTCAAATGTACACAATTTCCTTGCGAAATGCTTCTTTATACTTGGCCTATACCACACCAGTGGAGGCTTATACCACACTAGATAGCCCCAAGCTGGCTGCTTGTGTTGAGCTTTGAGGTAATTTCTAAATAAAATTGAGACACCAAGCATGACTTGACTGATTGACTGTATTTATGTAAAGTTTGGACTTGGTTTGTTGGGGCAGCCAATGGCCTAGTTGTTAGGGAGTTAGCCCTGCGATCAGAAGGTTGTGTGTTCGACTCCCAGGACAACCACTGGTACCTCTGAGGTGCCCTTGAGCAAGGTACCATCCCCACACACTGCTCCCCAGGCACTGCATCACTAATTGCCCATTGCTTCACTTGGTGAAAGGGTTCAATACAGAGAAGAATTTCACACTGTTCACACTGTGACTATAAGGGCCACTTTATGTTACCTAATGTTACATAATTAGGAGTGTGAAACACTGTTAGATTTGAGCGCTCATTATTCTGTTCTCAGGTCAGTCTGTACACTCTGGAGGAGAACCACATGCTGTGCTTTAAGGTGGAGACTCATGTTGCTATTGCGGCAGAGCAAGTGTTTCTGCTTCTGTCTGACCTCAGACGCAGAAACGAGTGGGACCCGCATTACAAGTATGTCCAGTTCGAGAACTCTCACAGAAAAATGTGCTGTAAAAAGAAACAAAATAGACACATTTATTAACTGTAAAAGTTTGGGGACATCTAGTCTGTTAGATGTTTAAATACAGTTGATCAAGTTTTCTTTGTCGGTTAATGTGTAAGCAGATTTATGTAGAGGGAAACAAAACCACATTTTCTGGCAATATTAGTAACAATGCTAGCTTGGGAATAGGGCAAAACATTTTATCTTCTTGTTGTGATGTCAGCACTCATCAGCATTCAAACAAAAACACTTTTGAACCACAAGAGTTACAATATAATCTTTACCAGTAGTTTGGAAAACTGCCTGATCATTATTTAGGCTCTTCATAATGCACCTGAAGCATCATTAACAAAAAGCTGTTTTTCCTGATAATGCAGTGACTATTTAAAAAGGAGAACAGCCAGCAATATCATTAACGTGTGATCTCGTCTCTGTTCCAGATTACGAACATCTGAACTGCTTAACATGTTTCTTTTCTGTGTTGTGGGGAATAATTAATAAAATTGCAGAGAGTGTGCTGTAATAAACCACGCAGATGAGGATGACACCATTTACCGCGTGGTCACTCCATCTGTTAGCAAAGGAGGAAAAGTGCAAGACTTTATTCTCCTTGCCTCTAGGAGGCGCCCTTGTGACTCTGGGTAAGGCTAATCCCTTAATTATAAAATACTAATTTTTGGTGTGTTGTTTCTGACACATACAAGGTCAGAAAAAACAACCCGAAAAATGTTATTCATTGTTATTCAAATGTCTTAGGCGGTTTCACTGGAATAAATGATGTAAACATAAGACATAAAGTGTAATTTTAAGATCCCCTTTTCACCGTCACAGTGATCCCTACTGGATTGCACTTCGCTCTGTCACTCTGCCTGCGTACCCACCCACTGAGGACTACAACAGGGGGGAGGTACTCTGTGCTGGTTTCAGCATAAAAGAGGAGGACAGCGCTCTCACCAAGGTTTGCTTTAGACCAGGCCAGGATAAATACTCCAATGCTTGCATAGTGTTGCAGCCCCTTTCAGTGCGAGTAGTGCGTTCACACAGGGAAATGCAGCAGGGTGTAGTGTGTTTGTCCTTGGATAATGTAATGGACAGCAGCACACAAAGTGATGGTGGCCTAGTTGGTAGGATACTTGCCTCTGGACCAAGAGGTCATGGGTTTGAATCCTACCTTCAGCATACCACCACTCCACCACCGGGTCCCTGAGCAAGACCTTTAACCCCAAGTTGTTCCATGGAGACTGTCCCCTGTAGTTAGTGTCTGCTTAATGCCGCAAATGTAAAGTCATGAAAGATGAACATCTTTGTTTTATTTTCATAGCAATCAGACAAATTATTTTTCAAAATTCACCCTAAAGACCATAAAACATAACTTTAACTGTTTTTTCTATTACTGGTAAAACTGGTAAAATCTTGAAGGATATAAACGGTTCGCACCAGTAGCTGGACCAGTTCAAATACAGAAGTGTAAAAGGAAAAATGAAAGACAGCAGTGCTATTTTTAGATCAGGCTACAGAACCTTCTTTGTAAAGCTTGTAAGTGTGTACTAAAGCACATGGAGCAAACTGGCTAGATATTATAGCTGTTAAAGTGCTTCATGTTTAAATGATTCTTACTTGTGTGTGCATTTTTCAGCTGTCCTACTACAACCAGGCCACTCCTGGTGTGCTGCCGTACATCTCTACTGACATCGCTGGGCTTTCCTCCAGTTTCTACTCAGCCTTTGCCTCCTGCAGTGCTTTCCTGGAGGAGAACAAGAACAGTCTGGCCGCTCTGCCCTCACCTGCCCCAAGAGAATCGTGCTGGGAGACAGTTTGAGGGGAAAATGATTTCTGTAATAGTTTAAGCTACTCCGCAGAGTGTTTGTCCACTAGGGGAGAAAGGATGCTGCTGAATAAGTGGTTGCCCATGAATACAAGGTGTAACATCAACACAATTTGTCACTAATCAAAAAGTAAACCAAAAGACAGAGGTTGTGTTGATGGAACATATTTTATAGAGTATTTAACACACCTGAATCATGAACTATGACAAATGGTCACTCTGCACACTTTACAACCTTTTTTCTGCCATTCTGGCAGTTCTCCAAGAGGCGAACATACAAACCGTCCAGCCTTTAATAACGCTTGTCTTTTTTGAGGGGAGTGTTTATATACAATTTATCATCACTGTCAGAAGAAAAGTGCTCTATATTTAAGGTTTTTTTTTTTTTTCAAGTCCCGTACACTATATTTCATAAAGAATGGACCAACGGAATTTTGAAACAGGAACTCTTTACGTTTCTTTATTTGCAACAGATAAGCCATTTTTTTCTCCTGTAGCATCACCATTTCCGGGATACGAGATTTTCTTATGACAGTGATAATATGCTATGCTTAAGCTCTCACATGTTAACTGGCCAGTGCATGGCTTTGGTCCACCTTTAGCAGGGCTTTTGAAAACTCTGTACGACTCACTGGCCATCTGTGCCATCTGCTGGACAAAAACTCTCTGTTGCGCTGGCATAGAGTTTGGATTTGGGTACTGAAATGCCATCTCTTGGTCACTATAAGTGATAAGCAAATGGGTGTTATTTCTTGGAGAATTCAGGCCTCACAATACGTTCCTGTAGGGTCAGGGCACTGTAGGTTTAACAATGCTTTCAAATGTATTTAAAAAGTGAGGAAAATATAGACCTTTTAAAGGAGGGAAAGCACTAAACTGTACAGTGCTGTGGCCTTCCAAAACTGCAGGACAACAACGCTGTTTTAGCAAATACTTGCCTTTTTCACAGTGGTTTAATAGGGGTTGTGTTAAACCAAGTGATCACAGCATTCATGGGCAACCTCAGTTTTCAGTAAGGAAACCAAAATGCTTCTGCTCAGCAGTTCAGAATTACTGTGCGAGAGCTTAGCTGAGGTTGAATAATTCCCCAATTCTAACAAGACACAATGTAGTGACATCATTTTGGTGATGTAAATAGAATTATGTAACTGAAAAAAAAATCACCTGTCAAAATAATAATCATCAGGCTGTTTGACCTGTGTTCAAAATATCAAAATATTAAAAAACAGGACAAGTTTTAAGTGCCCTTCAGTACTGCTCAGTGTATATGTAGTACTCCATGCATATGCATTTGTGCAATGATGTTTAGAGCCTGTGGCCAGTGTTAGAAAACAAGGGTCAGTTCTGTGGGCATTTTGAATTTGTTGTATTACACAGTTAGTACAGAGACTGAATTCAGGAACATTAATAGTGCACACTTCTATTTTAGTTCTGGCACTGCATACATTAATATGGATATTTTCTACCTCCACATATGAAGTACTGATTGGTTTTCATTTTATTAATTAATAAAATAAACATTTAAAATAATGAAAATCTGAATGTGCTTGTTGTACACAGCTTTTTAGTTGTTAACTAATGATAAGGGTATCGTGATGTAAGTGGTATTGTTGTTAAATAACAACCTAAAAATGACTGGCTATAATTAATAATTCATCCATTACAACAACATGTCATCATTTTGATTACAATAAAGTAGATGATTGGGTCTTGGTTTGTATGGATGTGGATTG
Organism: Hydrocynus forskahlii; assembly: GCA_037974365.1. Classification (NCBI taxonomy): domain Eukaryota; kingdom Metazoa; phylum Chordata; class Actinopteri; order Characiformes; family Alestidae; genus Hydrocynus; species Hydrocynus forskahlii. The sequence goes on along the minus strand of JBBPCX010000016.1, from coordinate 19,804,055 downwards.
TACCGATATCCATGGTATTTCAGTTCTAGTAAGACGTCTTCTCAGTCAGCTTTAAGGTGGAATGCGAGCGTGTGTTGTCATACAGCCTGTTTGTGTGGCACTGGACGCAGGACCTCCACCTCATAATGGCTGGATTTGATATGAGCCACTCTGGCCTGTGCGGTTAGGAGGTCATAGTGTTGTTTCCGGGCTAGTGAAGTGTGCATAGACATCCGGGATGCTACAGCCTCTGCATGGATAATATGTTTCCTGCATAAAAGAAGATAAAATGCACCATTAACAAGTAACTAAAATATTTGGGTACCTTTAAAGTAATAGCAAGCTACTAAATTGTGCAAACGTAACCATAATAAATGACAAACTGTTATTTAATGACTGCATTTTCAGAGCAAGGTTGTAAAAATTAGTTTTTGATGTGATAAAATGACACTTTCCCCAAAGTTCTTGAGGGTTACACATACTTTTCTGTACAGTATCATACCTGTTCTCCAAGTATAGGGGTATTGTCCAGGTTTTAAGATACTGTATCTTTTCTCTAAGTATGTAGAATACTGAACCTGTTGTTCAGGTGTGTACAGTGCGGTTTCCAGGTATGCAGGGTGCTTTACCTGTTCTCCAAGTATTGCTGTATAAGTAGCTTCTGAGATTCAGTGTGCTCCTTGCTGACAGCAACCTGTTTTCTCTTCTCTTGCTGAGCATTGCTGAGTCTTTGTTGGATACAGTGTCTTGTGATAGTTTTGGCCAAGGAATTGTGTTGCCTGCTAAAATGGATGACCATCTCCTGGCCCAACACTCTCCTTCTTTTCTCTTCCTGAAAGCTGAGGTATTTCTGACGGGCAAGCTGCAGTTTCTGCTCACATTTGGCCTTTTGCAGGCTAAGTGCCTTTTCCATTTTGGCCTTGTCTTGGTCCTGCTGCAAAAGTGCCTCCCTCCTCCAACCTACCATGAAGTTGTCACGACACCCACGGGCATAGTCACGGCGGGCCTGCAACTCTGCGACACGCTCCTCCCTTTCTTTTAGATCCTGTGCCTTCTCTCTTGCCCAATACGCCCTCTCAATCGCCTGGAATGGGACCAGGCTGAAGCAGTCTCGGCACCTACCAGTGGGTCTGGAAATTAACATCACTTTATTGATTGTAGTATTCTTATCAATCCATTTACGGCATTCAGTAGACGCTTTTATCCAAAGCGACTTCCATTCCCTAACTATAGGGGGACAGTCTCGATGGAGCAGCTTGCTCAGGGGCCCAGTGGTGATGTGCTGAAGGTAGGATTCAAACCCTCTTGGTCTAGAGGCAAGTATCCTACCCACTAGGCCACCACCATCCTCCTATTGTTAACAGATATTGTACTTTTCTACCACATTTATTGGTTCTTCTTATTTTATCTAAAACAAGATTATGTGGGTAGGATAGCCATATTGTGACTGCTCCACAAATTCTCTAGGTTTTATTAATTTACAAACAGTTTAATTTATAGACATCTCTACCTTCCAATAAAGCTCTTCTCTGCGTTGATTTTGGGAAGACGGGACTTTGTTCTGGAAAGATTATCAGGTTTCTGTAAATGGAAATGATCAATGGCTTCCCGAACCTCCTGTCCAGCAGTTTTTCGGGATATCAGCATGTGGGCAAACGGCTCAGACAAGTACATAGTGGCCTTGTAGCCAAACAGATGAAAAGTCTCTGTGTCCATTCCCTCATCAGGCATGTTGTCTGTAAAAGCCAGAGGACAGAACCTTGATAGTGTTGTTAAAGTGTATTGATACAGTGTGAACTGGAATGTTTTAACTGATTACAGTTGGTTAGAAGAATATTCAAAAAAGGGTACACTTATTACTTGCCCAAAATAAATTATTTTTAAACATAAAATTATTACAGTGCTTTCCAAAGCCAGAAGGAGGCTTCCCAGAGGCTCACGGTCCTGCACATATCAGTGTCTTCCCTGCTGCAAAACATCCACTTCAGCTCAGTGATAGGTTGTTATTGAGCTGATTAGTTGGATCAGATGATTGGGAACAAGGAAAACACTAAAATCTGTACATTTTAGTGTTTTCCTTGCTCCCAATCATCTGATCCAGGGGGTCTCTGCATATTTTAGTGTATTGTTTGTATTATTTAGCCAACTGCAGCATAAATAGTAACAAATTAAACACATTAAAATTAATCAAAAGATGGTAAGATTTCATAATGCACCCAATTGTTGTGAGTTTAGATCCAGATATTCTGAGATAACTGATAACTGATATTCTAAGTGGTTTACTGCACCTCTGTCAGACTCATTGAGTTTTCCATCGCATGGGTTCCCATCATCGCTCTGATTAGGGGTGTTACATGGCATCCTGAGGTTTTCCACGTTCTTGCCGTCGAATGATTGAGTGCTCGTTGTCTCCCGCAGCATCTGATATATAAAGGAAAAATATGATCAGCTCAGTGGCCAACTTTATTCAAACACTTTAACAAACAAATATTTTCTAACCTCAGGGCTGTCAGACTGCTCCAGTTTACTCAAGCTGACATACAGCCTTTTTACAACTGAATCTCTCTTCTCCAGCTTCTGTGAGATGGAGAAACAAAAACAGATTACAGAACAGAAGAGAAGCAATCACTAATGAAATAACACATATGAATGCAATGAATAAAAGTCCTGGACTTAGTGTTAAGTCCAAGCTATCTTCCATTATATCTTCTTTAGAGTCAACCCCCAAAGGTGTGCGCGTCCCTGCCTCATACCCTTTGAGGAGGGTACCCTCCAGGTACCCACGACCCCAGTATGGATTAAGCAGGTACAAAAAATGAGTGAGTGAGAGTGAGTCAGTCGACCCCCTTTGCCTTTATGGAGTTCGGCACATTCTTGGTATTCTCAGAAGCAGCTCCACCATGGGTTGCTTTTCCAACAGGACCGAAGTTACAAACAACCCCAGTGGCTCAGAAAAAAAATGTATGTTGGAAGGCATCTAAAAATATATTTTTACATTTCTTTACATACATTCCTTTTTTCTTTACAGGAATAAACACTCACACAAGCATGATTCTAACGATTAATTTCAAGATTTTGAGCCTTTACAGCAAAATGATTGTGAAATCACATTATCATCTACAGTCATATATAAAAGCTTGCACACCCCTGGTAAAATTGTTTTGTTGATTTGATATTCTAAGTAAAGATAAGCTAACACAAGGTCTTAATATGCCACTTTTTGCTCATTTTAGAGACAAATTATAAAATGTCCCATAATTCATACACAGGATTTATTGTTTTTCCCAAAGTGTTGAATTCAGCAAACTAACAGTAATTCTGCATTAAAAGGTACAGAACTGTTTCCTCTTGTCATGGTGTGTTCAGAAAAGTGACTCATGATGCTTTATTTTTGCATCAGCAAAGGCAGGATATGAAAACTAAGAGAATGCTGTAGTCAGAGTAAATAAGCAGAAGAATGTTAACAGAATGTTAACAGTCAAAGCTAACCAGAGCTGGGAGTAAAGCAGCTTCAGTTAAACGGGTGTACAGAATAGAATGAATCCAATACTACAGCACTGACTGGAATGCCGCTTCAGCAGAACTGTGGAAGGACAACAGAACAGTTCACTAACAAAGCGCCTGGCCCGGTGCTGCTGCAGCCTCATGGCAATCAGGAAAACACTTCAAAACAACATTACAAAACACTCCATGGTGTGGAGAGGAACGGTCCAGGGAACATCAGGTCCAGCTGCATAGCTCTACTAACTCAGTGTCGAAGAGGAATTACCGGGGGTACAGTTTTCAGTAGAGCTTAGGTCCAGCTGTTTAGGTCTACCGGGTTACGTTACATTAACGGCGTTTAGTAAACAGTCTCTCTGGATTAACTTTGGGTTAAGGTTCTTGGTATGCTGAAGGCAGGATTCGAACCCATAATCTCTTGATCCAGAGGCAAGTGTCCTACCCCCTAGGCCACCACCACCAGAGGAACCGCTAGGTATTCAATTTTCGATATTCTGTTAGGGGAACAAATGAACGAACGCTAGCCAGTAGGCACGATGGTGAGCGGATTCCAGATCAGGTAAACAGGAGAAACCAAAATGGCAGGGAAATCAGCCTCTAGAAGATTTGTACTAATAAATAAAAAAAGTCATTTGACCAGGGATTCCCAAACTTTTGCTTTTGTCCATTTGCATATGGCCAAACCGTTGACTGGTACTGTATAAAATGCATTTGAACATTGCCATACTTAGTTCACGGTGTTAGGAAACAGAATGCCAAACCAAATAGCATTTATTTCTAACAGAATATTCCAGGACTGTAAATTTCTATTCAGCAAGGTGTTCATTCACCTTATAATCCCATCAATTAACACAAGCTCAACAACAGCACTGCAAGATAAACAGCCTCGTAGCTTGGTGTTTCCACCTCAGCACTCCTAGCGCTGTCTGTTTAATTCTTCAAACATTAGTTTAGTGTGGTGCTAAAACACTCTTTTAAGTAAACTACAGAACATTTTTCAATTCTTCAATTTTCCAGATACTTTTGGGGCCGGTGTATATTGAAATTACTATAAACAGCAAGAAAAAAAAATTGAGTTGAATTTTTTTTTTTTTTCCGATATTCTGTTTGAAAGACTCTGTTGTTTCTAGGTATCAGGAATATGAACTTTATTTCAATAAAATGTATATTATAATATTTTCCACTATCCAAACAACTGACAACACAATATCATGATAAACTTTAAAAAACAAAAACAAAACCAGGCAAATGCTCTTAGCTTGATGTAATATTATTTCCATTTTGTCCAACAGAAGACTAAAAGGAAGTGTATTCCCCACTGCAGATGTTTAAACAGTTTTGTTTATACTTTTGTTGACTTTCTAATAATGGTTTAAGCAGTCAAAGTTCAGAATTTCCTTTGTGCTGGGCAGGCTGTTTGGGGTTATGATAGGACAAAATCCACAAAATGAGACGTCACACAGGTTTACCTTGCACCCTTTAATTATGACTGAACCAAATTTGTAGCAATTTCTGATTGAAGTTTCCTTTTGTACCTAAACTCTGTGATAAATAATTAACCAAGCGCAAAGTACACTTTAAAATATGGATAAGGTAGGCAGCTTTAGTGAAACTTTAGTGATACCAGGCTGACCTGCTGATCTGTCTTGCACTCTTTAATCCAGGATCTTGTGGTGATTTCCAGAGACTGAGGGTATGGCTGTGCACAGATTGGTGTTACCTGCCTCTGGACAACTCTCAGAGGCTGCGGCTGGGGACATAATCTGCAAGAGAATCAACTAGTGAGGTCATTTAGTGACTGGGTTATCAGCTTGAGAAATCTGTGGTGTTGTGTTTTCACTGGAGTAACCCCTTCAACTATTGGTCTTAAGACAGTTATTAGTCTCATAATTCAATAACTACTACTTAATTAGTAATTAAATTATTTATATCTAATATAAATATGCAGTACCAACTAAGAAATCATTATTAGCAACAAGTAATTATTCAGCAAGAGCTCTAAATATTCAATAACTACTACAAAGCTGTGTGTAGGTCTGGTAATTTATAGGAGTGAACTGAAGCCCTGGATTTTCAGTTAATGTACCCTATATTGTGTGTGTGTGTGTGTGTGTGTGAGTGTCTGTGTGTGTGCACGTGTGAGAGAGAGAGAGAATAAGATTTACCCAAAGCGTTTCCTGGTGAGATGTCCTCTAATCCATTTCTGAACAATCAGAATAGGGCAATAGTTAGCCTGGGTCCGATGAATTACTGTAATTATTTCCTGCACCGTTTTCATTTCAGCCTGGAATGAATCCTAAGTGTGAGAAGGAATAGAACATTGTAATTGTGGAATGGACATACAAGTGTAAGTGTAAAGTGTCCATTTGTCATACATGAACACCCCTCAGCGCAACACCGCTGACAGTGTGAACAGTGTGAAATTGTTCTCTTCATTTAACCCATTCAGCAAGTGAAGCAGCGCCCAGGGAGCAGTGTGTGGGGACAGTCCCTAGCTCAAGGGTACCTCAGTGGTGCCACTGGCGGTCCTGGAATTCAAACCCACAACCTTCCGATCACAAGGGAAACTCCCTAACCACCAGGCCAGCAGCTGCCCCAATTGACACACTGTCTGGAGTCTCTTATTATATTAATAATTATTAATTTATTGAGTAATAACCCATACAAATTAATTATATACTATAGATTTAAATATTATAAATCTGAAAACAAAAAAGTACTTTTAGATGTTTCATTCAGTATTTCATTTTATAAGGAACAAAAACAAGTTGCTTTATCATAAGGCATGTTCTATTTACATTTACTGTAATTTTTTTTTTTAAATGAATCTTATACAAACATTTATTGTTATATTAGTGAAATGGTGATTCCAAACATTTCAGTGGTAAATTATATTAATTAAAGATGAAGGTCATCAGTAATAAATCAGCACTAACCGTCTTTGAAGATGGATACAGATTTACACAAAAATGAGAAGCCATTCTGTTAAATTTAGAAGGAAGATGCCAGTTTTCAACAATCTCCTCATCTGAGATGATGCGGTTATCCATGGCCTTCAGAGACCAAATGCTGTTGACGACACTGTGCCTGTAGTTGTGCTTCAGACTGAGCGGTGTGTCGTAGAGGGTTAAGGCTGTTAGTTTCAGACAGCTGGACAGAGAGGCAATACTTTTTATTTCTGCAATGTTGTTGTCATGCAGATTGAGTAGTTGTAAATCTTTCAGACTACTCCAAAACGAAGGACTGGGAAGTCGGGTAATCTGACAAGAAAAAGCAAAATGATTAGCCACAGAAGTTCTTCTAAATGGTCTAAAGTTTCGTAATTTTGTATATATATATACACATGAACACACCACAGCACACAGTGTGAAATTCTTTTTCTGCATTTAACCCATTAACCAAGCGAAGCAGTGGGCAGCCAGGAACACAGCACCCAGGGAGCAGCATGTGCTCAAAAGTACCTCAGTGGTGCCACTTGCAGTCAAACCCACAACCTTCTGATCACGGGGGCAATTGCCTAATCACTAGGCCGCCAGTTGCCCCAAATGGTTATATTTTGTAATAGTATAGTTATATCTTAGTATTAAACATTTATGATTATATGTAATTTTCTTTTTCTATCAAATTTGTATTTCTTTTTGTTTTATTAAAAATGAGTTGCCTCATTTAACCAACAGATCAAACTGAACATGAAACACAATAAAACTTACATTTAGCTACATAGTTTGATCAGTTTTGGGCTTGGGCAATTAGCCAAAAGGAACGTTTAAAATCTGGGAACTTCACATTAATGTGGACATTAAGAATAATC
>JBBPCX010000016.1:19771864-19796664 GCA_037974365.1 Hydrocynus forskahlii | reverse complement strand
TTTGGGCTTGGGCAATTAGCCAAAAGGAACGTTTAAAATCTGGGAACTTCACATTAATGTGGACATTAAGAATAATCAAAAGTAAATGCATAAGTAAACTGACCAACCTGGTTCCCTTTTAGATCCAGCTTTACCAAGTTCACACACTCTGCAAGAGGATCTATCCTGGTCAGAAAGTTGTCAGCCAGGATGCATATTTTCAGTGCTTTGCAGCGTCCCAACTCCTCCAGGTTCTTTAACAGTAGGCTGCTCAGGTGGACCAACAAAATGTCCTGTAGGTCAGTGGATTTTTCATTAGGTAAAGCACTTTGACCGTGGCCCAATATCAAGGATTCAGAGCAGTTCAGCAGAAAAGACCTCTGTACACTGAGGGCCTCCATTTCTGCTTGGTCACATTTCCTCTTGGCTGATACTAGAGGAAAGCAAGCAATCCATATGTATCATTATACCATACTGCAGATTGAAAACCATAACAGTTATACAAATGTTTAAAATTAATATCAAACTAGCAACTACTTCAGTTACATGTGCTTAAGTAATGGATGGGGTTGTACACTATATGGAAAAAAGTATTGGGATGCCTGGCCATTCCACCAACAGGGACTTTAATCACATTGCATTCAAATCCACAGACTTTAATATGGAGAATACTTAAAATAGTTAAGTATAAGTGTACTTACTTATACTTTCTTTTTTTGTTCTGTCCACACGTTCACTATGACGAATAACGGGTTATCATATCTTACATTTTATTTATTTTGGTAGCTACTTTTACTTCTATTTGTGTCGTTATATCAATTAAAGCAACAACATTCCTACCTTGGCGTGGCTTCGGGCTCCTTTAGATTTAAAGATCTGACTCCATCCCCTTCACTCTTACTTCTGTTGGTTGTAATGCTAACGTTAAAGTTGTCATGGCAACAGGAACTTGGAAGTTTTTTGTTTATTTTATTCCAACTCACTAACTTTATATATTATCTTATAATACACCAAACCGTATTATCTTGGGGAAAAAATAAAAAATAAAATATATTTAAAAAGAAAGTGAAGACTCCGCTGTCACGTGACTCGGAATGCGGAAGTGGTGGAATGTAAATACAGGCAGACAGCAGTGCTGAGTGAAGTTAATATTTTCATTCGATTTTTTATCGAACACTTATTGTTATACATAAACCCGACTTGCAGAGGGCTTTAAAGGCAGTTTGCGCTGTTTTTTATTTTGTGTTCCTCTTCTAGCTTGGCTTGTTTAACCAGCTAATCTAAATTTGCACTTAAGTTTAAACTGTTCACAATGGCCGGACTCACCACCCACCAACACCTGCAAAAAGCCACCAAGGAGAAACTGGATAAATTCAACAGAATAAGGGGTAAAGTTAATTTATATAGCTTATTATCATTTACAAAAGGTCATTCAGTGTGCTTTAAAGTAAAATAAAGTGGCCCCTTATAGTCTCGCCACTGAACACCACAGCACAGTGTTCAAGTTCAAAGTTCGGGTTTATTTATGTAGTACATTATCATACACAAACTTATTCAGTGTGCTTTACAGAAATAGAATACAAAATAAAACAAAATTGAATGAAACAATGAAATAAATAAAAGAAATAAAAGAACACATAGAAAATCCATAAAAGAAAATTGAAAGTGCAGTAGAACTGCAAATGTTTAAAAGAAGGAGGAGGAGGAGAATAGTGCAGTTTTTAGCAGCTTTTTAACACATTGTGTGAACAACGCGAATTTCTTTCTCTGCATTTCACGGATTCACCTAATGAAGTAGTGGGCAGCCGGGAGCACCCGGAGCAGTATGTCGGATACCTTGCTCAAGAGTATCTCAGTGGTGCCTCTCACAGTCCTGGGATTCGAACCCACGACCTGATCACAGGGGGAACACCCTAACCACCAGCTGCATAAAATCATGAGAGAAATAAAAGAACACACAGAAATTTGATAAAAGAAAATTGAAAGTGCAATAGAGGAGAAAAGTGCAGTTTTCAGCAGCGTTTTTAAGCTGGATAAAGTTGATCCAGAACTGACAACTTACATGCAGTTTAGTGACTAAATGACATTTGACCATATTTAGTTTCAGCTCTTTTCACCGCTGACTGGCTCAGAAGTACAGTTGTTTTGTCCATTTTCCCCACAGTTTGTGTTTTTCGTGATTTATTTGTTTTTTAAGGCAGGGAGGTAAAACCTGGAGAATTCTGGGACCTTGTGGTTATTACTGCAGTGGACGAGGACCAGAGAGCTGCATACGAACTTCAGATCAGAGAGAAGTGCAGTAGGAAAGAGCTTCCACTTGGAATTAGTTACCATGTTTTTGCAGATCCTCCAGGATTTAAGATTGGCAAGTACATCAGATATTTCATCCAACCAATATATAAGCTACAGTGCATCCGGAAAGGATTCACAGCACTCCATATTTTCCACAATATCCTATGTTACAGCCTTATTCCCAGATAGATTAAATTAATCTTTTACCTCAATTCTACACACACACGTTTGAAATTTATTAAAAATAAGTATTCACAGCGTTGGCTCAATACTTTGTTGAAGCACCTTTGGCAGTAATTACAGCCTCAAATCTTTTTGAATATCATCCTACAAGCTTGGCACACCTATTTTTGGGCAGTTTCCCCCATTCTTCTCTGCAGAACCTCTTGAGCTCCATCAGGTTGGATGGGGAGCATCGGTGCACAGCCATTTTCAGAGCTCTCCAAAGATGTTCAGTCGGGTTCAAATCTGTGCTCTGGCTGGACCACTCAAGGACATTCACAGAGTTGTCCTGAAGCCCTTTGTTGTCTTGGCTGTGTGCTTAGGGTCGTTGTCCTGTTGGAAGATGAACCTTCACCCCAGTCCGTGGTCCAGAGCGCTCTGAAGCAGGTTATCATCAAGGATGTCTCTGTACATTGCTGCATTCATCTTTCCCTTGATCTTGACTAGTCTCCCAGCTCCTGCTGCTGAAAAACATCTCTACAGCATGATGCTGCCACCTCCATGCTTCACTGTAGGGATAGTATTAGCAACGTGATGACCAAAGAGTTCAATCTTTGTTTCATTAGACCATAGAATTTTATTTCTCATGGTCTGAGAGTCTTTCAGGTGCTGTCATGTGCCTTTTACTTAGGAGTGGCTTCCGTCTGGCCACCATACAGGCCTGATTGGTGGAGTGCTGCAGAAATGGTTGTCCTTCTGGAAAGTTCTCCTCTCTCCACAGAGCAATGCTTGAGCTCTGTCAGAGTGACCATCGGGTTCTTGGTCACATCCCTGACTAAGGACCTCTACCGTGATCACAGAGACTGGACAGGCAGCCAGCTGCTTCCAAACTTCCATTTACGAATGAGGGAGGCCACTGTGCTCATTGGGATCTTCAGTGCGGCAGCAATTTTTCTGTAGCCTTCCCCCAGATCTGTGCCTCGATGCAAGCCTTCTCCAGATGCAAGCCTTCTCCAGATCTCCAATCAACTGAATTTACCACAGGTGGACTGCAATCAAGTTGTAGAAACTTCTGAAGGATGATCATTGGAAACAGGATGCACCTGAGCTCACTTTTGAGGGTCATGGCAAACGCTGTGAATTTATGTAAATTTTATTTTATTTTTTTTAATAAATTTGCAAAAGTTTCAAACAATTTGGGAATAAGGCTGTAACATAGGAAATTGTGGAAAAATTGGAGTGCTGTGAATTCTTTCCGGATGTCCAAATGGTAATATGACCCTACATGTGGTGTTTGTACAGGTAATGGAGGGTCAACCTTACATTCACTGCAGATTCTGAGGGATAAGTATGGGGAGGCCCTGTCTAGATTCAGAGTCATTCTTATACATGCAGGTAAAACAAATTTAAATTTGAATCTTCCCTGCTTACACTACAACTGTTCTTTAGTTAACTGCTTCATTTTAATTATGTGATTAAACAGCCTAAGCCAAATAATGAATAGTCACTGTTAGTAGTGATGTGGTTTTTGCAGATCTTTATTCCAGTCAAAGAGAAGTTGCTTCCACTTGCTTATTCAGTTGGTCTCAGTCTTGATTAGTTGCATGAGATGAACTCTTTCTCAGTTGGAATGAAAACCTGCAGTCACTCTGTAAATAACTGGTGACTCTTGATTTAAGAAATACTAACAATAACATACATTTGTCTGAAGTTGCCACTTTTCTGTCAAAATCTGATATTATTCTCAAACTACATGGCATATAAAATGTACTGATACACGAATGACACGATTTTTGTCCATGCATGCAGGAGGATTCAGTCAACGCTTACCCAATGCCAGTGCTCTCGGGAAAATCTTCACTGCACTTCCTCTTGGAGATCCTCTGTATCAGATGTTGGAGCTAAAGCTGGCAATGTATGTTGCCTTTCCGTCACACATGAAGCCTGGTGTGCTGGTTACCTGCTCCGATGACATCGAACTGTACAGCGTAAGTGATAGCATTGTGTTTGACAAGCCAGGCTTCACAGCACTAGCCCACCCTTCGCCCCTATCTATTGGAACAACGCATGGAGTGTTTGTTCTGGAGCCAGCAGAAAGTTCCCAAATGCGTGACGTGGAATATAGAACGTGCTTCCACTTTTTGCACAAACCAAGCATCGAAAGGATGTACGAAAGTGGTGCAGTGTGCAAGAAAGCTGACATGGACTGTGTCTACACTGATAGCACATACTATGTTGATTATGGTACCGTGTTGACACTGCTGAATTTATTTAGAGATATCAGCCCTTTGAGATGTGAAATTGATGCTTATGGAGACTTTCTTCAAGGCCTAGGGCCTGGGGCAACAATTGATTATACCAATAACACAGCCAATGTTATCAAGAAGGAGGGCAGCCTGCTGCAGGCCAGAGAGAAAATTTTCCATTGTCTCAAAGGAACGCCGCTCAATGTCATTCTCCTCAATGAATCAAAGTTCTACCATCTGGGCACCACTGAGGAATATCAGTTCCACTTCACTGTTGACCCATGTCTTAGGGCAGAGCTTGGCTTGCAGCCAGCTGCCTTTAGCATTTGTGAGTTGGAGAAGACTGAGAAAACAACTGTGTGTGTTATGCATAGTGTTTTACACTCTAGTGCTTCAGTATCTTCAGGAAGTGTAGTGGAATATTCCAGACTGGAGGCAAAAGTAACAGTCGGCACCAAAGCTATTGTAAGTGGATGCTGGATTGGTGCAGAACTTTCTGTGCCCAGCGAAATCTTCATACACTCCCTAAGTGCCACTCTAGATCACAAGACGGTCTTTGTTACTGTAGCTTTCAGCATACGAGATGATCTGAAGAAAAATGTTTCTAGTCCTGCAGATATGAACAAGCTGGAGCTGTTTGGAGCTTCTCTGGAGGAATGCATGAGCCACTGGGGGCTTTGTTCTGAGGATGTGAGATTTTCAGGGGAAGGAGGTGTATGCAGCCTGTGGAACTGCTGCCTCTTCCCAGTATGTGAGGACATGAAGAGTTCCTTTGCTGCAACACTCAAAATGGTCTGTGCACTGCATGGAAACGGGAAGTTTTCTTTACCCAGAAACACCAAACTGCTTTCTCTGCAGGAGATCCTACAGATCAAAGACCTAGACCAGATGATGTTGTTCAGAAAAAGGCTTTTTGAAGAAATTCTTGCTAAATGAAATGCCACACCTGTGGCAGCATAGTTTAGAAATACTGTAAAATTATGGTTGCACTGGCTGGTACAGCACAGTGCTCCAGAGTTTATTTTCCTACTTTAAAGTAAAAAAAAGTCCACAAAAAAGAAGAAGAAGTCAAAATTTGTTTGATGTCTAAAGTTTGCTTCTGGAACTGCTAAGCTAATGTAGCCAGCACATAGTGGATGCCTTTATCACACCAGTGATTAGGCATCCAAACCATGTTAAGTTGTTAAGCAGTCTCAACGACTTACTAATGTGTAAACACTGTTATATATAAACATGGACAAGAAGTTCAGGCTAGGATGGCCACTAATACCGTTTTTATTAGATGGTTAACATATTTTTCCAAATCAGGTTATTTGCCAAACTCTCACATAACTTTCCCACATAATCAGTCACGAGTCCCACTCAATGCCCTTGTGGGATCCCCAGGAATTACATGTAGGTTCCAGCACTTTAGGGAAAGAGGAGCTGCATAATTAGTTGTTAAATTGAAAAAGGTGTAAAAGTAGTGGGTAAAAACAGCACAGTGCATTGGTTCTTCTGGACTGGGAGCTTGAGAATACTGCCAAAGAGTAAAGCTTTGTAGATGTCTGACTGATAACCTGTTAAACAAGGTGATTTTCTGTGCAGTGCAGACATCCAGATGATTCAGGATATGGGGTTTATTCAGCAAGCAGAGTCAGTGCAATTTCTTTTATAAAAATCATGAATCATTTTAATGCATGAAGATCCGCAAAATTGTTTTGCAATCACACTTTTTTTTTTTTGTACTGTGAGTGTACTTTGAAAATGTCTGAGAGGCTACCTTAGAAAACTGTCTGGATGTGCATGTGTGTAGTATTTATTAGAATAAATGCAGATAAAACGAGTAGAATTTAAAGGAAGCAGAGCGTCATTTGGCTCCTCTTCTTTTAGAAACAGCTCCAGCCATTGTCGGTTCCACCAACAGCACATCTGGGAGGTCTTCACCAAGCAGGGCTTCTCAGTTTTGACAGAAAACTTAAGCCCCAAGTCTAGCATATCCAGGAGGAAACGAACCGAGATACTCAAGTTAGATCATTCTTAATCTGGGGTTTAATGTATCTGTCTAATTGAGAAATTCTGCCTGATTCATATACTTTTGATTGGTTGGACATGATTAAAATATATCGACACACTCTCTGTCTTCTTTCTGCCACACATAACCAAGTAAATCCAAAACACCTTTTTTTTAAATCATCACCACGATCACTGTGTGTATTAGGGTTTATTTATATTTAATGGTAAAGCCTACCAGATAAATAGATATGATTTCTATGTTGGCCTAACATTTTGCCCAGTACTACAGATCTCTTTTGTACACCCTGATCCCTAAAATAAAGGAACTAAAGTTGAATTCTGTCACTAAAGCCTCCATCATTGGATTTATGATGAGTTTGTTCATCTTAGTTTTTGGATAGGAGTTTGAGGGTGCTTCATCTTTACTCAGTGCAGAACAGTATCATGTCCCCTTTTTTGCTGTTACACCTGTTGTTTGAAGAGGGTTTGAGAAGAGAGGTAGATCCAGCCCTATCATAGCTCTCCCTCACTTGTTCAGGGGGTTCAGCTGTCACTGCTGTCAGACATTCCGCTCAGTTTATTTTTAGCAGGAGGTTCATGATCCTGGGCTTTATCTGCCCCATGTCTATTGTGTTTGAGCCTGGAATAGTGCTTTAGCTGCATGACACTTCTCTCTGATCTCTCAGTGAAGGGTTCAAGCAGAACAGTCCAATGGGGAATTATAAATCAAGACCCACACAGACATGTACAGGTAAAGACTTATGATTCCAAAAGACTAAAAGAAATTTGTTATTTAGTTTGTAATCTTGAGACTTATTTTTATTACTGTGGCTTATTCAGTAGCTCACACATAACTTTTTTCTAGACTTTTTACTTTTATGCAAAAGATTGAACACTCCTAATTAAATTGCATGTTGATGTGAAAAGCATCCTCTACAGACGCCATACAGATATGACATTTTCATGCTTATGACATTTTTTTTTGTTGTTGCTTGTGTTTTTGTGTTTTTTGTGTTTTTTTCTTTGTTTGTTTTTGAGTTTAACATACTGGAATAAATAAAATATGTCATTACTTTTTTACAGGCCATATTTTATGTTTTCTCTCCCAGTATGTTAAATAAAGTAACTTTGCAATAACATTTGAGAAGTTATTGTAAATAACGAACGCTGGCATCAGGCACAAAATGACTTGATCAGATATTTGAGGGGAAAAAACAATCCTTTGTAACAAATCTAATCTGTTTGTATAATAATTGTATATGAATTGCATTCATTTTGTATTACTGGGGTTTATTCTGTAAACCCATTATAAAAGAAATACTACGGTGTTTTCAGATGTTTATTCATCTGTAGAAAGTAAACAGAGGATACAAGAAGGAAACACTAAAATATGCAGGTCAGTGAGTGGGTTATTGGGAAACATTGGTTTAAAAGAACACGTCTCACACGTGACAGTGATCCCTTGGGAAACAGCCAAAGGCTACATGTTTTATGTTTTATCTGCTTGTTTTAATGCCAGCTTTTGGGAAAAAACATTGTCAATGTAAGGTTTTAACAATAGTTTGGAAAAGAAAGCTGTCAAATCATTATTTAGGCAAAATCTGCTCTTTATACCAAAGAAGACACTATGATAAAGGTGAGTGATCAAAATAAATATACCCAAAGTATTATCTCATAGTTAATTGCTTCCTTAACATTTTACTGAGGTACAAAGGTATTTTCTTGCTTAAGTAACAGTTAAGAACAAATGTTAGAGCAAAATTCCAAAAGAAGGCAAAGTATTTGATGTTACCGGATCAGGTTCATTTCTTTACCCCCCACCTCCACTCTGATGTGCTGATGTCTTTGTAGACGAGTGGAAGAAGAAAGTAAGTGAGTCGTACTCAGTGATCATTGAGAGGGTGGAGGACGATCTGAGGGTCAAAGGGGATGAGCTGACCGAGCTAAAGCATGTGTTCAGGTGAGGGAGGACATCATTCGATCCTCATGTTCTTTAGTGTTAAACATTAAAAATAAATAGGTATCCTTGGATTACTAACCACTAATTAATAGGCTAGAACCTTAAAGACAAGACCGGAATTTAATGGACAACTTCTGAAAATTTCTTAAAATTTTAAAATCAATTTTTAATGTCAGCTTCATTCTTGAATCTAAGATGAACATTCTTAGCAAGTTATGAAATGGGTTTATATTCATATAACAGTATGCAAACAAAGCAAATAAGGCTGGAAACCATGTTTCTTTGTGTTAAAATGATACAGTGAAACTTCTGAAAGGTTTAGTAGCGATGGCTTTTAGCTTGTAATAGTGCCTCATGTGATACTCACTTGACATTCTTCTGTGATGTTTTGTGAAATACACAGCTCAGATGAAGCCTTCAACAAAGTGAACCTTAACTATCGCACGGAGAACGGCCTCTCACTGCTGCACCTGTGCTGTATATGCGGAGGTAGGGGTTAAATAACAGATACGTTCTGCAAAGGTTTTTCTTTTACCTACCCTGGAGTGATACAAGTATTCAGACGATTTGGTTTTTGCAATTTAATATACTTTCAGTGCATATATACTTTAATTGCATTTAATTACAAACATCTTTTCACCTTTTAAATATAAAGATATACAAAAAATATATTAATAATTATAAGCAAAAACTTGATATAGATAAAGTATTCAGATACTGAAATGAACATTAGTATGTTGCAGGCAATTACAGCTTTGATACATCTGCAGTAAGAAGTAATTCACTTTTGGCAGAATTGTGGTTAAATTTTGGCCCATTCCTCCTGTCTTTAAATCACCAAGGTTATGAGAGTTCCTCTGTTGGACTTGTGTGGCAATAGGGACCTTCATCATTTTTTGGAATACAGTCATTTTAGCTGTATGTTTGAGGTCATTGTCATTTATCTTCTCCCCTTTCCTATCTCCCTTTTCCCTTTCCTATCTCCCTTTTCCCTTTCCTATCTTCTCTAATATGTCCCAGTATATATTTTTTTTATGTTTTCTTCGATGATGTGTAATGCCCCAGTATAATTTTCAGGAAAGCATCTTTATATCATGACCACCATACAGCACTGTGGCTCTGAAGTTCTTGGAGAATTGTTTGCTGACTATTTTGTATAACTGTTGTGGTGGCCGCTTTCAGGCCTGCCTGTTTCTTTCATATGACTATTGGCTTCTCACCCTCCTTATTATTAGTCTGAGAGACATTTTGTGTTGCATCTGTTTCAGGACTATTAGTTGAAGTTTCCACTTTCATATTATCAAATCTGTGCCTGTTCATTCTGTAGAGAATTTATGAGGTCAGGCACTGATGTGGGATGAGAAGGCCTGGCTCGCAATCTCCACTCCAGTTCATCCCAAAGGTGTTAATTGGGATTGAGGTCAGGGTTATGTGTGGGCCAGTCAAGGTCTTCAACACTGAACTCATCCAACCGTGTCATCCAACCTGGGGCACAGTCATGCTGGAATAGAAAAGGTTCTTCCCCAAACTGTGTCCACAAAGTTGGAAGCATGGTGCTGTCCAAAATGTCTTGGTCTGCTGAAGCATTAAGATTAAGCCCTTCTCTGGAAGTAATACTTTATCCATATAGTGTATGCAATCAGTTATCTGTTTTCTGTATCTTCAGACATAGTGACGGCAAATTTTCAGCAATACAACCATTATATGTTGTCATTTAGTGTCAAAAACCACATAGGCAGTCTATTTGAGATTACGTAACAGCGCTGTTGTTGCTTTTGGGGCAAGGAGTAAATGTTTTTTTTTTTCTTAAACTATCACTTTAAGAAAACACCGCTAACCCAGCTAGTCCACCACTTAAAAGCACCTGAGTATGGATTTTTCTTCAGACAATTGCTAAAACTTCAAAAATGCAAGGCCTCCGGACTTCACAATTCCATTTAATGCTGCTTGTCAGCTTTTAGTGTAATAAAAACAGGTTTAATGTAATGGACAGGAAACAAGTCCCACATCAGGACGCTGATGCTGAAAGGTCTGCGTCCCTCCAGACTGACCAGGAATGGCTTTACTGCCCTACATCTCGCCGCCTATAAGGTACGCTTTCCATTTAGCTTCACAAGCACTCTCTGATTACCCTGAGCTGAAAATAAATGAAATGCAATACCCTGATCAGAACTGTACTGGCCCCTAGCATTCATTGTAGTTTATTTTGGTGCAATTAACATGAGACACATGTATTATCATAACAGACCCTTGTTGTAGGGGTGACACTGCGAATGTTTAAGAAGTGCACAGTTTCTCTTTTTTTGGTTAGATGCAATGTACCGAAGGACAAAGCCTTGTTTGAAGTAGCACGGAGGACAACACAGTAACACATATAAGGGGTACATGAATATATGCTCCAAGCACATATATGGGGTATATGAATATACATTCCAGTATAGACTCTGTTATTGCCACTGGTGCCGGAAGCATTTTAAATGGGGGGGGGGTGCGTGTAACACTCTATGTCTCGGCTGTTGCTTTTTGGTTCTTGGCTGTTTTTTGGGTAGGTAGGGAGGCACGAAACGAAAGGTTTTGGAAAGTAGGGGGGGACACATCCCCCCTTGCTATAATGGGTCCGGCACCCATGGTTATTATACAATTTGCTTTAGACAATTTGCTTCTTGCCCTGCGTCATCAGAAGTGCTCCTGGCTGTATAAATTTGGGCTGTGGACCGCTGTTAAAGTACCAGTGACACTGATATGTGTAAAAAGCCTATTGGGGACCTTTAAGGTAGAGCTCATAAAATGGGCAGTGAATAGCAGTACAAGACAGGAGCTTCTTATAAAGTGGACAGTGATTGTTTATTTGGATTTTTGGGACATGTTGGCAGTGTAATGGTAGGATTACAAGTTGAGTTTCAAAAACCTGATTAGACAGTGGTACTCTGTAATATTTCTGAATCCAGATATCTCTCTTGCTTTCTTTTTTTCTCTCTCTCTCTCTCAGGACAATGCTGAGTTGGTTACAGCGTTGTTGCATGGTGGAGCTGATATCCAGCAGGTTGGCTATGGGGCACTCACAGCCCTGCACATAGCCACTATAGCAGGCCATCATGAGGTGGGTACGCCATTATACCAAAACATTATACTTTCCTTGTACAGGACAAGTGTCCACCTTCAAATGTGTGATAGAGCTGAGCACTCATCAGACTGTTCTGGACTAGAGCCCCCTAGAAACCAAGCTGGATACACTTGATTTAATCCTTACAAGCTCCAAGTTATTCCTTTTGTTTTGTTAACCTATTCAAATGTAAGCAAATTTAATCAACTTAGTAGGTTATGCAGTGTTAGAGGTTGTTTTGATTTCACATAACAAAACTGTGGCACAAATGTAAAGGATGGTTTCCTGCACACACAAAAGTAACGATTCATCGGTTATAAATTGTAATGAAATGTCTCCTCTTCTACGTATGAACACAAATGTTGCATTAACTGAAACTATCTACAACATAGTATTTCCTCACTTATCTCATTAGGCTATTATTAAGAAATGCAGTGATAAGCTATGGTTACTTCTAAATGTTTTTCTTGGTATGACATAAGGTTTTGTCTAAATAATCTAAATAATGATTTGATGCTTTTCTTTTCCAAACTGCTGTTAAAAGCTCTCACTGACACTACCTTTGTCCCAGAGATGGATGTCACAATTACTTGATTATGATAGATAAAACAATGAATCAATTCAAAATTATATTCTCAATGAATCATTTTAGTGACTGTAATAAGAATGGCGAACATGGCATCTGCACAACATTATAAAGCCATGTTCAGTGGTCTCACTTTTCCCCATAAGGGGGCGCTATTACAACTCAAGTTACTTTGGCGAGCAACACTGAAGGAGAGATTTAATACTGATGCAAGTATTTGCATGACTGATATTCCTTTTCATGCAAAGTAAAACTGTTATTAACATGTTATTAGTGCAAACCAAAAAAAGAAAACATGCTCATTTGTGTTAAAAACCTTTTGAAAAGCTTCTCAAAACGTTTGACAGACGATGATAGTATGCTTTCAGTTAGAGAATGCAATGCAGCTTTTGCAGTTTCTGCTGGGTGGTATAGTATAATGTTAGTGTAATTTTCTTATATATGTGGCTTTGGCGTGTGATTAAAGTCAGTCTGGTCTTTTTCTTGAAGGCTGTTGACATTCTCCTGCAGCACGGGGCGTATGTTAACGTCCAGGACGCCGTGTTCTTCACCCCTCTGCACATAGCAGCCTACTTCGGCCATGAGCAGGTTACTGGAGTGGCACTGCTGCTCCTACTATATATTTGTAATGTTATGCTATTTATACCCCAGCTCAAAACATTGAAAGCGTTAATTATTTCTTTAAAACACATAATATGAAATTAATTTCACTTGCCAAGATCTAGTTTCATCAAAGCGTTTTGTCCTTATGGTCTTTACATTCTCTTAATGTAATAGAAATGTTCTAATTCATTGCTAATTCTTTGCCCTGGCCTGTGGTTTTGTTATAAACTTTATTGCATCAGGACAAGAACCTTGTCAAAACACTAAAGAGCTTTGCATATTTCACAACCTGTGAGTGCAGGTGTGTAAGCTGCTGCTGAAATTTGGTGCTGATGTGAATGTGAGCGGAGAAGTGGGTGACCGGCCGCTCCACCTGGCAGCCGCTAAGGGCTTCTTGGCCATCGTCCGGCTGTTGATGGAGGAAGGAGGCAAAACAGATGGTAAAAAACATCAGAATCTCAACTTTTGAGGTAGTGGACTTCTCTCAGTCTAGCAGTGACACTGATGTGTGTAAAAACTCCAGTGTGTGTCTGACATACTCAAACCAGCACTGCTGAGTCACTACCACATCAGTGGTTCTGCTGGATAGAGATTTGTCTCCCACCCTAATTATATCTGGTCAGCACTGGTGCTGTGGTCAGAAACTGACCAATAATGAATGGTATAGTGGGGGGGCTGTTAAATTATGCAGGTGGACTACCATCTGAAATTATACCCCTATATGGAGCCTATAAGGTAAGTGTTTCCAATAAAGTGGCCAGTGAGCGAAAGCACAAGGTAATTGTTTTTTATAAATTGACCTGTCAGTGGAAGTATATTCTAAGTGTTTCTAATAAAGTGGACAGTGAGTGTGTATTTGCATCATGCTGACATTTTTATGATGGCCACTAAAGACCTCTTGGGCATCCTCATGTTCCTAATAGGGCAGGGCAGCATAACAGATGATAAAACCTCACAGAAAGTCTCTGAACCTGATCAAATATCCATCCTTCCATTGGCCCGCATCCCCCAGCACTCTCTAAAAATGTTATCTGAACCAGCCACGACTCAGATATCGACTGTAAAACAGAAAGTGTTCCAAAGCTCAATAATGTTGTAGCTACAAGACAGATTTGAGCAGATATTGGCTTAAACAGCAGGGATTGAATCTACACAAAGCTGTTACCGGGAAAGTGTCTTCTCTTTGAACCCTAAGTGCTCAGGACACTTGGACTTGGAGCATTTCCTGTGAGAGAGATTATTGGAGTGGCCTACAGCCAACCGTTACTTGATCCAATAAAATGGATAGCTCTGGTCCTAAAATCTAATTGGCTGAGTCGTGTTCATAGCTCAATATATATGCACACAATTCTGAAATAAAAATAATTACATAAAACCATGCCGTGAATGGAATAATCTTTGACTGTTATCCCTCTCACATGGCCCACCTAGTGAACCTGGTTTTGTTTAGTTTTAGTAGTCTTAAACGCTTGGTAATCTCAAATGGCTTCTTACTAGTGCTCCGTGCAAGTTAAATTTCTGGCTTCTACACCCAAGTACTGCACAATGTGTCCAAAAAATCCATTCATATCATGTAAAGGTTCTAAGCTAACTGACCTATTAGTGCTATGGTATTGCTATCTGTGTGAAAACATTTCATTGACTTGAATAATTCTGTATCCTAGTAATAGTAAAAAATACCCCTAAACATAAGCCTTAATCTCAGTAAAAGTTTATTTTTTAGTGAAAACAGCACTTTTCCCAGTGAGGACCAGTAAAATGTCCCCACTTCTACAGATTTTTTAGTATGCCTATTATTATGAGAACATAAAGAGATGCACGCACACATATACGCACACACACACACACACACACACACACACACATACACTAATAAATATTCGAAATTAATTACACACTTTAAAAATACATCTTTTGACGAAAAATAGTTGTGTGCTGGTTTTTCAGTCATTTAAATGGAATTTATGGTAACTTATGTAAAGCTTAGCCAACCTTGTAGCAGTTGCTAGAGCATTGATAGAACCGTTTGATGGAGCTTCTGTACACTCAAGCAAAGAACCCTTTAGGAACCTTTATGTTTAAGAGTGAAGGCGGTTTTTGAGCAACAGAAAGGTCTTACTGTGTATATCTCTTCTACTGACAGTGAATGCCCAGGACAATGAGGACCATGTACCACTGCATTTCTGTGCTCGATTCGGTCACAAGGACGTTGTGCGCTTTCTGCTGCAGGGCAACTTTGACGTCCAGTCTCACTCAGTCAACATCTATGGGGACACACCTCTCCATCTGTGAGTGTGGAAGCAAATCAAGATTTCTCAGCTGGATAACTTAAACCCAAAGTAAGGACTGTCCAATAGGAATCTTCCTTCGTCTGTTGGACAGACTTGACTAGTGGCATAAGTTAGAGAAATCTTCCTTCGTGAGACACCCCTCTGTCACCTAGTCATATTTATGCTGATGTCTGCAACGTATAATTTTAATCCAGTATTTCACATTCCCAGGTCCATGTATTCTTCCTTAGAAAGTTTGGAGAAAAATCCTAATGTTCTTCTTAGCCCAAATATAATTCATCAGCCAAGATGTATGCTTGAGTAAAAACGGATTAAAGGATGTTCCATAGTTAAAAACAGTAGCAGGGATCATAAGGACTGAATTTAATCTGTACCTGTATCCATATTTACAGATAACAGTATGTAATACAGCGTCAAACCACCTAAGCAAGTCTATTTTAAATTATTTACCAACTTGACACGCATGTGATGATAATCATTCATTTTGCATTATGCAAATTGAGGTATACAAGTTTATTACCTATTAGTTCCATGTTAAAACATATTAAATATGTCTAAAACAAAGCAATGCATTTTGGACATTAAACATGACTTGATTGAGCTGCTGTAATTTAGGTAATATTTTATTGCTTAATCCAGCTTTACACCCAGATAATTAGATGAATTAGGTGTTTTATTCACAAAAACATGCAAAATATCAGGTAACGCTGTAACAGAAAGTATGAGCACTGTTATAATGTGAATGTTCTTGTGCAGGGCGTGCTATAATGGCAAATTTGAGGTGGTGAAGGAGTTAGTGCAGCTCACTGGAACCGACAGCCTAACCAAAGAGAATATCTTCAGCGAGACGGCTTTTCACAGGCAAGGCAACTAGGGGCACAAAACTGCATGGCTGCACGGAACTGAATTAGATTTTTACTGAATTAGATTTTAGACTTGATTAGATTTTGAATGTTAAAATCAGTTTTGATTCAGTAATTCTCTGACTGTTTTCAAATGTAAATGTTGTTTTTGGGAAGTTATGTAAAGTGAATTTATACGGTCCACTACTGTGCAGCTATTTCCTCCGGTCACATTTGTGTACTGTGTTTATTTTTGAAAAATCACTAGTTCCAAAATAATATTATTGGACTGGATTGAGGTGAAATTCTTCAGACAAACCTAAGATACAGGAATACTATTTTCTAAATGTAAAATGTTCTAAATTTTCACTGTTTCACTGGGGTATAAATATGCAGTGTGATCTCTGTGTAGCATGCATGGGCATGGTTCAGTGGTACCAAAACGCCACTGTCACATGAAACAAACATTACGTTGCGTTACATTACTTTCAAATGTCAGACGCTTGCAATATGTGACTTACAATATGAGGAAACAATTTCAGGACAGTGTGAGAACCAGAGGAGAGTACTAAGTGCCAGAATGTTTATGTATGAGTAGTGCAAGAAGATAGATAAATACATCAAGAGAGGAGATGTTCTCTGAATAGATGAGTCCTCAGGAGGTTTTTGAAGACAGAGAGGGATTCTGCTGCTCTGGCTGCTTTTGGTAGTTTACTCTACCAGCAAAAACCTGGCAGGGATCATTTTGGTCTATGGCAGAGGTGCAGAGTTTGCCAGAAATTTGGGAAGTTAAAAGAATATTTATACAAATGAATGAAGACATGATGACATAATGAAGACATAAGAACTCTGGCTACTGTCTTTGTGGTTGTGGACCAAAGAAGCACTAAACAATGTGATGACAAGCTCAAAAAACTGCAGGTTCAGTATCTGAAGTTATATAAAGCGGTGAGTGACGTGATGACGTAAGCTCTGCTCTGGTCCGGAACATTAAAGTGCCTTGTGAGTGCAGGCCAGGGGGACATGGGGAGGGGGCACAGTCATGTTCAGGCCCAGTACAGAACAACTGGGCCTAGTGTGAATACACTGTATACTCTTTAATGAAAAAAATTCAAGAGCATTTTTCTATGGATCCTGAAAAGATTGCAGTTGTGCTACAGTGACATATTTTGCCACTTGACACATTTTAATCGTGAACTATTTTTTAGTGTAGAGTGACCAACACTAACATTTCTCCTTCTTCTGTAGCGCCTGCACCTATGGCAGAGACCTGGAGATGGTGAAGTTCCTGATCAATCAGAATGCGATGAGTATTAATCACCAGGGCCGAGACGGACACACAGGTACCCATAATGGATAGTAACCATTCCCAATATTATGCTAGATATGTTTCCTCATGTGTGATCATCAGTGTTTATTGCCATGGTCTATTAAGTTTCATGTTTCTCCTAAACCTTCTATGCTGTCCGTCAAATGTTTGGAGACACTTTGCATTTTAAAATAATTTAAATACATTTAAATAAACATTTAAATAAACATTTTTTCTTCCTCGGTTGAACATGATAAATAAGATAAGATAAGATAAACCTTTATTTGTTCCCCTATATTGGGAAATTTGCTTTGTCATGGCAGAAAATGGACAGTACAAAGTTAGGAGCAGCAATAATTAAGAATCTAGAAGTATAAATTATGGACATCTGGATTATAAAATATATACATACATGTATATGTAGACTATATGTGAACTAAATGTAGACTAATAGTGGTATGTATGTATAAATAGATTTGTAGATCAAAACTTTTCCTTTGGAGAAAATGCAGAACTGACTGTAAGGTAGACAGAGGTGCCACACTTTGATAAACATGTTGTTGGTTTTAGCTAATTATATCCAAAGTATTATCACATAGCTTCTTTATGACAATTAAGCCCTGTAGGTATTTGACTTATTGAATTGGAAAACAGTGTATGTTAGCCTATGTGATCTCTGGCTTTCATGGTGGTCCTGTGCTGTGACAGGTCTACACAGTGCCTGTTTTCATGGACACATCCGCCTGGTTCAGTTCCTATTGGACAACGGGGCTGATATGAATTTGGTAGCTTGTGACCCCAGCCGCTCCAGCGGGGAGAAAGACGAGCAGACTTGCCTCATGTGGGCCTACGAGAAAGGTCAGTCTGGATCCTGTGCTTCCACAGAGAAACTACGAGAAAGATCAGGATGCACATTATAGACCAAACATTTGGAAGTAACTTAAAAGGTGACCTTTTTCTTTAATTAACTAGCAATTACTAATGCTAACTTTATTTATATAACACTTTTCATACAGAAAATACAGCTTAAAGTGCTTCACAATAAAATAAGAGAATGTAAATAAAACAGTGAATAGGAAAAAATATATGTGAATAGGAAAAAATATATAATATATAACACATCAAAGTAAAAGAAAACTAAGCAAGGAAAAAATCAGGAAAGGATTAAATGAATGCAAGATTATAAACAAAGATGAATACATAAGGATAATGTGCCCTTTGCACACTTTAATCATTTACCCACTGGAAATAAAATTCTTAGTTTATTCAAATAAAATATTTCATAAAGTGATGGTTATTTTAGAGAAAAACACTTTTAGCACAACATCAAACTGAAACAGAAGTGTACAAAGGCATTTTGGATGCAAACCAAAATACTGTTCAAACACACCCAATGTGCTCAGAAGAGTTCTCTCCGAGAAGAAAATTACATCTGTTTAAAATAAATGTCACTTGGTTTAGCATTTTGCTTCCTAACACAATAAACTCAACACATTTGTAAGGTTTCTTACAACTTGCTTCCACACATCTGGGCTGTAGAATACCTGATGTATCAAAGTTTCTGATGGCTGCTATAACGGGATGGACTCATTCATATTCTCTGTAGGTCATGATGCCATTGTCACACTGCTGAAACACTACAAACGACCCCAAGAAGATTCACCATGCAATGAGTATTCCCAGCCAGGAGGGGGTGTGATTATACTCATCATTTATTCACTGTCAGCAAACAGTGCTGTTCATAGACCGTTACTGTACTCATGAATACACACAGTAAAGTAACTCTAAACACCAATATAAGACTTTTTTGTTCTAATCATAGATGGGTCTTATGTTTCTGTCCCGTCTCCTCTGGGAAAGATCAAAAGTATGACCAAAGGTAACGCTAACACATATGCACACACACACACACACAAACACACACACCAACAATGCCAATGAGCAGACTGTTTAACATTAAACAAATATATCTGCGGATCTAGAATCAAGTCTTCTCCATGGAATTGGATTAGATGAGGAGATTTGATTTAGATTGACCCTCTTTTTCCTCAGAAAAGGCAGACATTCTCCTCCTAAGAGCGAGCCTCCCATCAAACTTCCACCTTCAGCTCTCTGAACTGGAGTTCAATGAAATCATTGGTTCAGGTACGTTCATTATCATTAAACAGTAGTCTATATTTACATGGTTCTCAGAAATGCAGTCTCTTGCTGGGTTTAAATAATTGTCATTATGTGCAGCATTTTATTATTATGTGCGATAGTCTACCCTGAGCAGTTATTTATCTATAGTAGTTATACCTCAGCATTTGTGTATATAGCATAGTGTATTTTGTACAGAGTATTTTTAGATTTGTTTTCTTTTATTTGACTTTTATTTTATGCTTCATGTTTTGTCTCTGTGTGTCTGTGCAGTTGTGACATGAGTAATTTCCTTCGGGATCAATAAAGTTTTCTGATTCTGTTCATTTGTAGCCATTTAAACTCACCAGTTGGCACCAAAACGTCAGTATTTTTGCATTTACAGGTTCCTTTGGGAAGGTCTATAAAGGAAAGTGTCGTAACAAAATTGTAGCGATCAAAAGGTGAGGCACCAGTTCTAAAAGCTTGAACTTTTTTGGCCCTTATGGAAAGTTCTGTACTGTTTTCAATTTTCAAATCTTTGTGGCAGAGATATATATTTCTGAAGAAAGTGTATCTGAAATGTCTTAATTCGATTTGTGTGTGAGCTCTGTTGAAAAACTAAAGAGGCAAGGAAGGGTAAAACTTGAAATTATCACCCTACTAAACTCTACAGGACAGGTAATCCAGAACTGGACTTAAACACCTTTTATTGAAAAATAAAAATAACAAGTCATGTCAAAGTAGGCGTAAACATTGACATTTAAAAATTAAAAGATGCTATAATAACAACATACTGTAATACTGTGACAACTGTAAGTCACCAAAATAATATCTTTCTTTGTCCCAAAGTCACTGTGATCCTTTTGTCCTGCAGGTATCGAGCAAACACGTACTGCTCCAAGTCAGACACGGACATGTTCTGCCGAGAGGTGTCCATCCTGTGCCGGCTCAATCACCCGTGTGTGATCCCGTTTGTGGGGGCCTGTCTGGATGACCCGAGCCAGTTTGCAATAGTAACGCAGTATGTGTCTGGAGGTTCCCTATTCTCACTGCTTCATGAGCAAAAGAGGTGAGAAATACTACCAGAGACAAGCACGTATCACAAGATTTATTATATATAAATATATATAAATTTATTATATATAAAAATTATATATAAATATAACTTATAAGCACAATTTCCACCCTTGCCCCAAATTTAGTCCATTAGTCATTAGTTTGGTGTCTGAAGTTTGCTTCTTTACTGTTGCACTGATGCTGGGGAAGTTGGTGGCCTGGTGGTTAGGGAGTTGCCCCTGCAATTGGAAAGTTGTGTGTTTGAATCCTGGGACTGCCAGTGGCACCACTTTGGTACCCTTGAGCAAGGTACCGTCCCCACACACTGTTCCCCAGGCACTGTTTTCCTGGCTGCCCACTGCTTCACTTGGTGAATGGGTTAAATACAGAGAAAGAATTTCACACTGTTCACACTGTGTGCTGTGCTGTGCTGTGGTATGTTCACATGTCACTACATGGGGCCACTTTACTTTCAAGGTTAATGTTGTTTACCAGTAATAGATGTTTATACCCCCCAATTATCCATGCGTAAACCGCGCGTCAGTCATTACGCAATGGCCACACTTGTGTTGTTAAGTCTTCTCAGACATTATTGTGTTTTCTGAAGCTGAATGGCTTCCCTGACTGTTGTATAACAGTTGTGCAACTATAAGTTAAAGCTATTGCTTTAATACCAGCATACGTCCTATTTTCTAAAAGAAAATAAGCACATGGCCTCTACAGATAGCACTTCTACATATACAAGCACTATTTATTTTCTGGATTTAACATACTTAGGAAAAAGTGAAGGATAGTGTGGCCTTTGCAAAAGTTTTATTTTTTTTCAATATATAAATTCAGAAAATGAATATATAGATACAGAAGTGTCAAAAATGTCTGCATTTAAGTTTGTCCCTTGTATTGGATATGTTCCAATACAAGAAACTTTACAGGTTAAAAAGGCATGTAATTTGACCAGGAGTGTCCAAAGTTTTGCACACAACTGTATGGTAAAATTGTTCTGTTAAAACGCCGCAGAGTGATTCTGAATCAAAATAGTGTGTCACAGGTTTGATATAACAGAAATGAAAAGGAATGGAGAAGAAATGTGTGCATTCAGACATTTTTAGTTGTGTGTGTGTGTTTATGTATAATGAGGTGTTTAAGTGTGTTTTGATGTCCGTAGTCAGTCTGGCTTTGCAGTGATGCTCTGCTCCCTGCTTATGTTCACTCAAGCCTCGCATTGATCTGTTTAAATTGAAATGATGTCTCAGAGCATTGATCTGTGAGCTTAGGTGTGCTTTAAACTGTATTTAAACGAGCAGGATCATCGACCTGCAGTCCAAGCTCATCATCGCCATCGATGTGGCCAAGGGCATGGAGTACCTGCACAATCTCACCCAGCCGATCATTCACAGAGACCTCAACAGGTAAGCAGTCATCATCATTAGCAGAATCATCATCATCATCATCATCTTCATCTGGCTCAACTGCTGTTGCTGTTTTTTAATCTGTGTAGACAGTTTCCATCAAAATGCCTCATTTATGTCCTTCACGTCTGTTCCAGGGTGGACAAAGCACATTTGAATGGTTTTCTTGCTCTGAAACACTATACAGCTCACTGCAAAGCCTTTTCTGAGTTAAATATGGTGGTTAAGCTCTTCTTTGTTGTTGATCTCCAGAACAGGCAGTGAAGTACATTGATCTGAGCTGTTAGAGACTGTTTTGAGGTTTAAATCATAAACCTTGAGAATGTAATCTCAAAGCACTTTTTCTTACAATATACTTTTTTGACAGCCACAATATACTGCTCTACGAGGATGGGCATGCTGTGGTAGCTGATTTTGGAGGTGGGACATGGTTCAAAGTTCGGGCAAATGCTCAGTTAATTCTGTAGTGCGCATTTATGTATGTATGTATGTATACATCTATATGTATTTGATCAGTGGTGTTCATTTCTGCATACAACTGTGTGTTATTTTTTGTATGCTACCTGCAGAGTCCCGATTCCTGCTGTCTATGGATGTGGATAACATGACGAAACAACCTGGGGTCAGTTCATCTCTAGTCATTTTGTCTGTAGTGTCTCATAGTGAGTATGCAGTAGTATTATTTCCATCTTCTATTAACTTGCTAATGATTGTATTAGTATGCAGTTTAACTCTGCAGTGTAGTGTGTAATTGTCTCTCTCTTGGGTGGTATATATGCAGAGAGGCATGTGTTTGGTGGTAAAATGATATGGGTTAAAAAAATGTATGGGTAAGTGATTTTGATGCATGCTATGGGGATATTTTGCTGTCTTATTATGATTATTTTGTCACCTGTGATGTGTTTGACCATGACATGTGTTACAGAGGCAGTTTTTTTTAATACATACCTTGTAGAATCTGCGGTGGATGGCGCCTGAGGTGTTCACACAATGCACGCGATACACGGTGAAAGCAGACATGTTCAGCTATGCATTGTGTCTCTGGGAACTGCTAACGGGGGAAGTCCCATTCGCCCACCTCAAACCCGGTACCGTTCTTCTGTACCTACAGTTACATCTGCTCTAATGACCTCAACTGACATTTTTCATGAAATCATTAATCATTTAAATATAAAATGTCCAACCAAAAAGAACCAGTTATTTTAAGCCCCATTTATTTTGGATGGTTCTTCGCAAATGGTCTACAGATTGTGAATAAGCCATTTAGTGGAACTTGATGATTAACTCTCAACATTTTTATTATAACCAGAGGCAGTGCCATTTTTTTAATAATGGCCCAAATCACAGCAGCTGACTGGCTCACAAACAACTGAAAAACAACATGGGCACAGACTGACTAAGTGAAAGTGTCGGGTTTACATACATGTTCCAATAAGTGTTTGATGGTATGAGTATATTTGTTTGACCCCGCTCATTTCACTGGACACCCCTCAGACAACTAACCATGCTAATCTCTGAAGAGCATCAAGGTCTAGCTAAGTAAACTAGCTGTAAGAATTATTGCAACTGACATTTACAAAATGTCACTTTTGTAATCCAGTCTTAAAATCTGAACTGTTTTTTTCTGGTTTTGCAGCTGTTTGTTTGTGCATATTGTTCAGTGGTCCATGCAGTTAGGGAAAACTAAGCTTTTTGGATGGTGGGTATTCACCCATGTAGTTTTAAAAGTGGTGGGTCAAATGCTCTCCCACCCCAGTGGTCCAGTGCTACTGGCAATGTCAGTGATAGGAATAGCTTTGGGGTTCAGAGACTAACTTTATGGCTCTAAAATGAGCTGAATGTTAGTTGAATTGCTGGGTATTGTCACACATACAGAGCTATGTATGTGGTCCCCCTCTCTGATCTCATTCCAGCTGCAGCGGCTGCTGACATGGCCTACCATCACATCAGGCCTCCGATTGGCTACTCCATCCCCAAACCACTCTCCGCCCTGCTGATGCAAGGTTGGAACGCCAGTCCAGAGGTCAGTACGTTCTCCAGTGTGAGAGAAAACTTCGATGTGGAAGTCATTCGCTTGTGTCTAGTGCTGAGCTGTGTCCCACAGCCATTGTGGCAATGAATATAAAGAAGATTCATAAAACAAGAGTTCAGGTAATGCCCAAAATAAATAATATTAAGAATCAGGCATGTGGTTCAGGATTCATATATGTCAAACATTTACATATAAGTGAAATATATTAGTCTAATTAGTGTCTTTCATTTGGCATATTTTGAAAATAATTGTGTTGATGTAACAATTTTTATTCATGTGTTACCCACTGCCACATTTAAATCATGCAAAGTCATGGCACCATTTTTTAAATAAAGGATTATAGTATGGCTTTTTGACCGCTAGAATACCAAAACTGTACAAATTGATCATCTTAGAAATAGCACATATAACTCCCCTTATAGTCGCCATTTGGTTTAATGTGGGAGGAAATATCATCTATAGTCAATTAAAAGTTACATATTAAATGTCTGTATTTTCATTACAAATTATAGATTGCGTAGATCAGAGAACTTGACGATGGTTCATGTACAGTATATGGATTAAATAAGCAGGTCCATCCCTACTAATATCTACTCAGCTGCATCAGCACTGGGCAGTTTAGAGCAATTAGAGCACCGGCCTCACTTTCTCAGCACTTTTTTCTTCCTGTTTGTAGATTCAGGTTGCTAGCCACACATTTCCCTCGGGAACAAACTCATTCTCTATGATGTTGCTCATCAGAGACACAGCTAAAACTGGGTCAGACATGCTGACTGGAATGCAACCTGTTGCCACGCAGGGACTCGCACTTCTA
>JBBPCX010000016.1:19751864-19769364 GCA_037974365.1 Hydrocynus forskahlii | reverse complement strand
AGAATACCAGAAGAATACCAGAAGATTTTTTATCTGCCTTAGCCAAAACCTTTTGGTTAGATCTTCAGTTGGACAATAATTTAAAACATACATAAATAGATAAATGATCAGAGAGTCAGGTTTTTGAAATATCCACCCTAGTCCCTTGACCAAAACACCACTGAAAACCTATGCAGTGAGTCCAAAAGAAAGGACTGAGAACCCTAGGGTATCTAGAGAGAGTCAGCATTGAGGAGTGGTCTCAGCCCACTTACTTTGTATTTTCCAGTCCTATCAACCATTATAGGAGATATTATGTGGGCGAAGGGAGGTTACACAAAGTACTAAATGCACAAGTGCCAGTTACTATGACACATGGGGTGTTGTTTAGACTAAAGCATTTAAAAAAAAAAAAAGAAGGATCTTACCACCAGGACAAAATCTTATATCAAAAACAACGTAAAGCAATCTTTCAGAGTGTCAAAAACCCAGGTAATGTAAAAATATACTTTCAGGGAGACACTAGAGGGTTCAAATATCTGGTTTTTGCCTCCACTGTGAGCAATTAAGTCTCTCTAGAACAGGGCATTTCGCATCAGACCGGGGGGATAAGTTTGTTTGCATTTTAGCCGTTTAAATTGTGAAAAAAACACTACAATTCCCCTTTAAACACAAAGTTAGAGTGAGTGTTAACTTTAGGATTAAGTTTTAGGTTTTAAGGGGTAGGGTTTAGGGTTTAAGGTTTACAGCTAACAAACTCTGTTTTCATTGAAAGGACAAGGAACTAAGGCATCAGTTATAAATAATGTAGAAACTTGGACATGCGTGTAGGCACAGAGTGTGTAAGAGTGCCTTTGCAGAGGCAGTATGTCAGATCAGAAGGTGAGTTTGACAGTCAGGTCGCCGTGCCTTTGTGTTTGGTCAGGAGCACGCAGTCCACCAAACACCTCGGCAGGACAGTTTAAAGTGAGGGTGCTAGGAGACGGCACCAAGGAGACCGAGGCAAGCTAATACAATAAAACATGCATGACATTCATACTGGCTGACTTTACTAGCAGCCAGCTCTTAACTCAGGCGTAATGCTGAATCAGTGTGTGTCTGTGTTTGTGCGTGCGTGCGTGCGTGTGTGTGTGTCGACGGCTTAGCAACGGTCAACATATCTACTGAAAGAAGGAGCTGGAGAATAAAAAAAGATGACTCATGTTGCTATTGTCTGTGGACCTGAGGTGTTTATGTCCAGTCCTAAGGGGCCTCAGCACTGCAGGGAGATGTGCTTTTAAGTGATCCTGCTTTTCAACTCATTAAAGCTTTAATAATGAGCTTGATTATTATTTCATTTATAGCAGGTGTGTTAGAGCAGGGAATGCATGCATTTGAACCAAGGTGTAGCCCGTTTGCGAGCCTGTGTGCAATCCAGCAGTGCCGCACAAGACAGTTTACTCGATAGTCTTCTATGCTGTGATCAGACAATAATAAATATCCCAAACTATGGATACCAGGAAGGCAAACTCAATACGCACGCGCTCTATATATTTAAAAGCATCCAGACTTTATTCACCATTTTAACGAGTCAGTTCAGCTACTTTAAGGTGCGCCCTTTGCTGACATAGATAAATAGTGCTGGTAGAATGAGATGCTCTGGAGTCCAATGTCACTAGAAGGGTATGAGGCCCTCCAGCATTAGGCTGTGGAGCAGTGGGATTCTGGAGGTCTGGTGTAATGGGATTCCTTACTGTACCTCTAGGATGAATTAGAGTGGTGTTTGTAATCCAAAACTAATTTGGCATGAGTACCTGACCTCACTAATGCTCTTGTGGCTGAGTACAGTCAGATGCTCACAACAATGTAGCCTTCCAAGAAGAGTGGAGGCTTTTGCCCCAGCAAAGGGGGTACAAACTCCCTATTAACACCCATGATGTCAGTAGAAATCCATCAACAAATCAACCACACAGCTCTGTGTCATCTTCATAAATAGTTATATGTGGCTTGGGAGAAGTTTTAGTGATATATTTCTGAGGAGATGATTTGGGTGACAGTTCACCGCTAGAGTTTGTGAGAAGCCTCGTAGCCCCAGTGCTAAACCGAAGAAGCTAAATTTGAACACCAAACATTTCTTGATTGCTAGGCGACATCTGGGGTTTAGGGAAACGTATTATTATTTATGACTTTAATTTTTTTCATTGAACTATTCCTGTAAAGTCCATATTCTCACCCTTGCCTAGCAAACACAACTGCAGGCAAACTGGCATTAGGACAAGCCTCTTGATGAAACCACTTTTTGTGTGCTACATTACTCTGGAAGGTATTGGGACACTGGACCATTACACCAACAGGGGCATTCAAATAGACTTTAATATGGAGTTGGTCCCCCTTCGCAGCTATAACAGCTTCCACTCTTCTTGGAAGGCTTTCCACAAGATTTTGGAGCTTCTGTAGGAATTTGGGCCCATTCATTCTGTAGAGCATTTATGAGGTCAAGCACCGATGTTGGCTCGCAAACTCCGTTCCAGTTCATCCCAAAGGTGCTGGATGGGGTTGAGCTCAGGACTCTGTGTGGGCCAGTTAAGTTCTTTCTCACCAAACTCATCCAGCCGTGTCTTTATGGAGCTTGCTTTGTGAACTGGGGCACAGTCATGCTGGAATAAAAAAGGTTCTTCCCCAAACTGTGTCCACAAAGTTGGAAGCATGGCGTTGTCCAAAATGTCTTGGTCTGCTGAAGTATTAAGATTGTCCTCGACCAGACCCTGAAAAAAAAGGTGTGTCCCAATACTTCCATCTATATAGTGTATTTATACCTAAACGGTGATGGCGATGTCTGTGTATGAAAAAATGTTTATCTGTTAAAGTGTATTTGTGCCCCCAAGTAGTCCGTTGCTGAGGCAGCTTGGTGTGAGCACATGTACATAGTCTTCTATTGTATCTCAGCTGACTCCTCATGTGAAGAGTATGTAAACCTGCATCAGGACATAAGGGGGCTACTCTGAAGCATCTAAAACAGTAGATAGTTTGGATTTGTTTAGTTTGTTTTGGTCACTGCATATGTCCACATGTGTTTGATGGTTTTGATGTCTTCACTATTCTTATATGTGCACAGTATATTATTCTAAATTCGGATAGTAGATTATTCATAAAGTCGGAAAGGAGATTATTCTTGAATGTGGACACTAGATTATTCTCAAGTGTGGACAGTAAATTCTTTTGAAAAGTGGACAGTAGATTATTCATAATTGTGGACAGTTGATTATTCTCACATGTGGACAATAGATTATTCTCAGATGCGAAAAGATGATTGTTCTCAAATATGCACAGTAGATTATATTCAAAGGTGGACAGTAGATTATATTCATATGTGGACAGTAGATTATTCATAAATGTGGACAGTAGATTATTCTTAAACATGGACAGTAAAAATGGACAGCAGGACCTCTTGCCCTTTCCAACTTTGTGACTGACGTTTTAAGCCATTTTTGTTCTTTCTTGCAGCTCTAGTCGGCGTTTATCTCAGGGCTTGTCTCTGGATGAGCTGAGGAGGAACATGCAGCTCCCTCCGATCGACAGAAATGGTTTGTCTTTTTTAATTAGTTCCCTTTAGAATGAATCACTGTGGTAGAGCATCAGACTTTAAAATGGGATTCTTATCATCTTCGCATAATGACACCCAAGAGGGTTTAAAGACATACTTGTTCTTCTGTACTCAGGGTTTAAAAAAGCTTTGTTATCCATTTATTATCCCATTTGTTGTAATTGAATTGACCCTGACATTAGGTGTGTAATAAAAAGAACAAGACACACTGCTCGTTGTACAAATGTACTGAGGGTAAGTTACATTGCAACATTCCTCACTGCCAGCTCCTGGAGCTTCACAGGACCTGCTTTAAAGCTTCACTCGTTAGAAAATCACATAATGGAAATGTATACTCCACCGGTTGACTTCATATAAACTGCATGCTTTATTGACATGCTTGCCTCAAACAGAACCAAGTTGTTTCACAATCTCAGACATAGTTGTGTGGTTTCTTACTCTCTACGACATATTTTATCGCATAGCTTAAAGAGCCCATATAATGGAAAACTGAATTCTTCTTAGTTTCATTTTCAGTGCGGACCATTCGCTCTCCAGCCCATGATAAAAACTAAGCTGCAAAAACAGATTGGTTTGAATGAATGGTTTTTGTGATGTCACAACAATTTACATATATGCCTATTCAGTCGTGTTGGCTGTGTTTCATAAAATAAAGCATCATACGTCTACTTCAGGAGAAAAATAGTAAAATGCAAGAGAAAAATAAAGAAGTAATTGGGATACGGGCCCTTGTAAACCGTGGCATGGATCATTTAAATGGTTTTGAGAAATATGGGATGATTTAGGCATTGTGTCATTTTGCTCATTGGTGGCTGTAAGCTTCCATTGCTTGTCAGCTACATTAGCCTCGTAACTAAGGAAAACTAAGGAAGCAAACTTCAATAACCAAACATGGGTTTATGGGGAGAACTGTAAATTTGTTTTTTACACCAAATTGTCACTTCATCAAAAACACACCTGATTCAGCAAAGTCCTTTATAAGGGTCAGTATCACAGTATCATACAGGCTGCTTTCTGAGGCAGGGAGGATAACACGCTGTGTCATGCTGTAGCTAGCAGTGAGGAGTGCTGGGTTTCAGGGGAATGAGTGTGTTTTGTTTTTAAGGTTGTGTTGGTAAGCGGTTGTTGTGTTTGACGTGTTTCTTCTGAGCGTGGCTGACAGTGTGTTTCCTGCTGTTGCTGTAGGATACGTATCAGATCCCATGAGCACCATGAGGTTCCACTCCAGCAGCAACGCCAGCTTTGAGGACAGCAGCTAACGCCGCACACACTCTGAGGAATCTTTCAGACACACAAACACACACACACGCGCGTGCACACACACTCTCTCTATCTCTCTCTTTCTCACTCATACAGTACTGTGCAGAATTCTGCAACCATCCTTTTCCTTTATTTAATTTCCAAACAAAATGCTCATTAATTGAGTACATTTTTCAGCATCAGGAAAAAAAGCAGAAAACATACATTTAACAGAACATTACACAAACTCAACAACTAAATATAAACAAAAAATGTCACTTTTTATTTTATTTACTTTACAGTTAACCTGGTAGACCATCACAATGTTCCCTACCAGACAAACAGAACTTAGCTTTCATTTTTGAGAGTGAGAAAATCAAGTTCCACTTGCTTCGGAAAAAATCCTTCCACTGTGAAAAGTTCAGTGCTATGAGTCTGATAGGATGTGTAGCTGATCAAGAACACAAACAGAAGGAAACTGAACTTGAACTCAGAAACTGAGATGTGGAGGACAGTTTTATGGACTCATGAGTCTGAATTTGGAACTGAATTTGGAATTTCTTAAATCATGAGAAACACACAACCAGCTTTGGAGGTGTAAAAACATGTATTTAAAAAATTATTGCAGGTTTCTGTAAAAAAAAAAAACAGACAGCAAGCGTGTAGTTAAGACAAAGTGTTATACTGCATTTGATATTAAACGGAATTGTTGAATGTGTAAATGTGTAATGTTCTATTGAACTTTTTTTCTTCTATTTTTTTCTGAAGCTGAAAATGAATGGCATAAAGTTAATCTTGAATATTTTGTGCAGGTGGGTGTTTAATTTTGAATAATTTAGTTATTAAGTATGTAATGGCTGTTGAAATCATTTAAATTGTCTCTGACACACACGCTTGATCTCACTATCACAGTCTCACACACAATCGTACTCTGTCCTCTTTTGTTCTCACTCTCTTCACAGCTGAACGCACGCGTGCCACAGATTAAGCACACTTACATTGTCATTCACTGCAGCCTTCCTGAACACTCTTATACTGCTTTGCATTTATATTCTGTTCCAATGTGTTGTGCAGGTGTTTTGATGCGATTTGGTGTAAATATTTGTGGTTCAGTTGCATTTTCCTTTTTTTCAAGTAACAAAATGCAACATTTTTTGTAGTTTCATCATTATATGTTTTACAGTGTAGCCTCAGCACTAATAAAAGTTAATAAAAAACTATTATGAGCATTTTAATTTTAAACTAAATACAGAGGAACATTGAATACAAAAAGTGCATTTAGTAAGTACTTTATTTTCAATCACTCTGTTTTAGACCAGTAATAAAATAAAAGCAAATGAAGGATCACAACAGGGGAGCTGTGAAAGTTTAGAAGTGAACAGCTTGGCAATAATCTAATCCTAACTACAGTAGAATTATGGTTTCTTCAGATCTTCTTCAGTCTGTTGCGCTTATTTTGAAATCATAACTGCTGAGTATTAGACAACACTGGGAAAAAGTGACAGTATAGGACAGCTTAAATTAAACACATTTAAAGAAGTTAGTGCAGGTCACAATCCCTGTCTCCGCCATGTCATTTGTGAAATTACATTATATTAATTCATATCATTACCATGTCTCAGTGCAACCTTTGATTTCTTATCAGGAACACTAAACGGATAAAAAGATCAAAGAGAAAAGTGCAGACATTGAAGTTTTCTTTGAAGGAGGCTCTTTGTGTGTGTGTGTTTGTGTGTTTGGGTGAGGGCAATAGTGGCTGAAGAGGCCTCTGAAGTGTGTTGGTGTGTGGCTGAGTGGCAGGAGGGCTACACAGCATGAATAATTGAATTATTTGTGCCGAACTCTTCTATGGGTATCTGCTTTCCGCAGTCCGCTGATTGCTACCCCGCTGAGACTGCAATTCACTCTGTTAGTGGACCAAAACATTGCTGGCTAACTGCAGTAGCACAGGCTAAGTACTGCTTCATTAAAGGAGTCATAAAAACTGAAATGACCTCCCACTAATATGGCTCTCTAGGTGACAAAAGTATCTTTATTACTCCTCTGTCTGATCACTATCTTATCCTAGTCTTGTCTCAGTGTACAGCCCTGTAGAAGATATTTGTCCCCCTAGGATGGTAATACATTTAAGAGGTCCCTACCCATTATATACTTCTAGCTTATCTCCATGCTGGTTGTGAGGTCTTTAATTACTGTAACTGCAACACACTCCTATCAGGATACCAACTGTTTAAACTGTTTGGTATGTTTATCTGGGATCTGTCTGAATTGTCTTTTATGGATTGATCACCTTGCTTCATAGGCTAGGTTAGCTTTCTTGGCTAATCTCATACGTCATTGCTGGCATCTCTGATAAGCTAATGACGTTATCTACAGTTACCTCTTGGAGGCCTGCGGCTGTAAACTGTGTCTCTGAAGTGGATGCAAGGTCTTTTGCTTCTGTATCTCCCCTATCCTCCGATTCATTTTTAGCAGACCCAAGTGGGGTATCTTTTGACTGATTGCTTCGAGCATCTGACTCCAGACCTGCAGTCTCCATCCTGAAGCTTTCCACAGGAGTGTCCTCTAAGTCCTCTTGGAGGTTGCTCTTCAAAGGATTGTCAACTTGCTCATTTATGACAGTCTCGGATATGTTATCTACACCTCCAGACTCAGAGTCTTTGGTGTCTTGCATGATCCCTTCTACCTCTTCTACAGCCTCGCCATTCACCCTCCCTTCACCCTCATGTGAGGTAAGGCTTTTCATGTCATCCAACGGTTCAACAAATGTCTCAAAATACCTTGAATTTCTGTGGATGTTCACCCAGTTACTCACAAGATCCCCCTGATCTGCAGGAGGTGTTACAAGAAGCTCTGTCTCTTCACTAAATGTTGACTCTCTCTCCTCTCTCTTGAGAGCCATCACTTTCTCTGCAGGCTGTGATTCCTCTGAGGGCGAAGGAGAGGAAGTGCTGCCTTCTCCATCTGCACTGGCGTCTTCAGGGGCATCATGTTTTTCCTCACGTTTTTGATTGTCATCTCCTGCTATGCTAGCATCTTTAGCCTTGTTTTCAAAGTTGGTGTCAGTACCATTTTCCTCTGAGACTGTGTCTCCTGGCTCTTCTACAATAGTGGTGGCATCTGAAGGGACCTCAGCCTGAACATCAACATTGTTACTAGCCTTTGGTGAAACTGTTTCAGCTTTTTCCACTTCTTCTTTCTCCTTGTCACCATCTTCCTGCTCATCTTTTGTACCTTCTTCTTTGGTGGTCCCTTGCTCTGTTTCTGTTTGGTCAATCTCTTCTTTTGCTTCCTCAAAAGTTTTTTCACCTTCATCTGACTTAGCCGTTTCGTCTTCCTTTTCAATCTCACCAACAGCAATAATGTCCTGATCTCCTGCATTTTCTGTGTCTGTGTCAGCTGCCTTTTCTTTACTTCCAGCTGTGGCCTCTTGCTGACCATCATTGACATTACATTCTGAGTCTTCTTTCTGAGGATTGTCTTCTTCTTGGTCCATATTTTCATCTTCTGCTCCTTTTTGTTTCCCTGCCTCAGCTGTGCCAACTTCTGTATTCTCTTCTCCACCTTTTTTGACATCCATATCTTCATCAACTACTTCTTTGTCATCTGATATTACAAGTGCATTCTCCTTTACTGAGTCATTGTCCTTTACTTCTTCTACAAGTGTATTGTCATCTGTGTCATTGCCAGACTTGCATTCACCTTCTTGTTCAGAATCTTTGTCTGCTGTTGATTCTGCTTCTCTTGCTTCAAGCTCAGGTTCTTCTACTTTGTCTTCAGCCTCTGTCTTCTCTGGTTTGTTTTCTGTTTCACTAACCTCTAAATTACTTCCGCTTGCTGGAATTTCTTCCTCTGCACTCTCTGGGTTTGCACTATCCACAGTCGTCTCTTCTTTGATTATCTCCTCATCTTCATTTCCTTCCTCTGTGTTCTTTTCCTCTTTTCCAAGTTCCACTTCTTCAGTTTGAGGAGCCTGGCCTTCTTCTGTTTCCTCCATTTTGTCACCTTCCAATCCTTCTTTCACTTCTACCTCATTTCCTCCACCTTCATGTTTCTCTGCTTCATCATATTGATTGTTCTCATCTGCTACCTCTTCAACGTGGTCTTCAGATTCAGTTTCTTTCTCTGGCTGTCCTGCATCTTCAGCTTCGTCTTCTTTTACCGATTCATTTTCCTCCACTCCTTTGTCAGGCTTGTTGTCATTGTCAGATTTGCTTTCATCTTCTGCTTCAACATCTTTATCTTCTGCAGATACTGTCTGTCCATTATCTTCCTCTGCTTTATCTACACTTTCTTCTGCTTCAACATCTTTCTCTTCTGCAGTTTCTCTCTGTCCGTCATCTTCCTCTGCTTTATCTACACTTTCTTCTGCGTCAGCATCTTTCTCTTCTGCCGATTCTCTCTGTCCGTCATCTTCCTCTGCTTTATCTGCACTTTCTTTCTCAGTTTTTTCAGTTTCATCCTCCTTTACTGAATCATTTTCCTTCACTTCTTCCTCAGGCTTATTATCGGTGTCTTTGCTGTGGTTGCCAGTTTTACCATCATCTTCTGCCTCAGTATCATTCTCAAGTATAGATTCTGTTTCTCTCTGCCCATTGTCATTTGCTGTATTGTCTTCTCCTTTCTCCATATCTTCCTCTTCTTGTATCTCTCCAGATTTGTTTTCTCCTTCAAAAACCTCCAAATTGTTTATACTTGCTTCAACTTCTTCAGAGATTTCTTCTTCAGCCATATTGCCTTCCTCAGCCTCCTCTACGTCTTCTGTAACCTCAGTTCTCAGTTCATCAGCATTATTCCTTTCTTCTCCATACATCTGGCCATCTGTTTCTCTTTCATCTGTGCTGACCTCTTCCTTGATTTCCTCTTCCTCCTCAGGAGATGCTTCTTCTCCAGTTTTTTCACCTCCATTTTCTGCATTCACTGTGTCATTCTCAGTTTGTTCCTCACTCCCTTTCTCAGCATACTGACTTGTATTATAATCAGCATCTTCTACAGTCTCAGCGTCAACTGCAGCCGTTTCTTCAGGATCCTCAGACTGAGGCTCCATGATTGCCCCCCTTGACGCAAGCTCTTCTCCTGTTTCTTGTTCCTCCCCTGGAGTGTCTATATTTTCAGACGCATTTGTTGTATTTTCACTTTCACTTTCAGCCTCTTTCTCTGGTTCTTGTGCCAGGGAATCCTTTGCTTCTGCTATCTCATCATTGTCAGGTTGTTCCTCCACTTCAGGTTCTACACTTATCTTATTCTCCTCTTTTGCAACTTCCTCCTCCTCCACCTGTTCATTGTCACCTATCTTAGCGAAAATATCCTCTGTTTCAACTTCTCCGGCTATAGCAGAGTCCTTTTGCTCCTCACCGACAGGTTGTTCTTCCTTCTCGTCTTCTTGCCTTTTACCAGTGTCCTTGCTAGCCTCTGTATTGTTCTCTTCTTCCTGTGTTTTTGACTCAGGCTGTGGTGTTTCGCATGGCTCTCCTTCTAACTCCTCTGAAGGATTCTGTGTATCCATATCTTCTTCTCCAGCTACATTTTCTTTAGAAATATTATCTTGGTTACCAGCTAGGTGCTGTGCTGCATCACTTTCTGGTACTGTTCCTATAACCAACAGCATTTTAAACTTTATAAGTTGTAGCTACGGCAGGCAGCCATAACAGAGACATGTTATAATTTTCTATTAAACACTTAAGCTGAAATGATGTAATTGATTGTCATTACCTAATCATGATAAGAAAAAAACATCCTTTAAACTTTTGCTGTGTTTGCATTATTGTGTGTATTCTGACAGACAAAGTAATACCTGGGCTGTCCTGCATGGTCTTAACAGACGCTACTTCATCTTCCTCTGTGGTGGTATCGCTAAGTTCTGGCTCAGAACTGCATTCAGCCATGTTCAAAATGGCCTCTGCCAACTTCTCCTGCACAGACTTGGCTTGGGTTAGGCATGGAGAAGGAAACAGGAATGTGAAGCATGCAATGCGCATAGTTAATATGACTGGATTAGTACAATTTTAGCTTTCATTCAACAAACACATGCAGTCAGTGGCTGTAAATGAAAAATAAGGATATATTCAGTAATGCACAGTGGATTGCACAAGAGAGCAAAACATTAGCAAGAAAGATAAAAATGAAAAAATAACCATGCAACACAAAATGTAAACCTCAGAAACATTTATTAACAAACAATATTTGATTAAGTTCACACCATGCAAGAACCACAATAATCCAACACAAGATTCTTCACAGGACAATTATCCAACAAACATGAATTCCTTAGTGTGAAAGACATGCAAATGCTAAATGAGTTACATGTGAGGGTTGTATTATTGAAATGATCATCACAAATCTCAGAATTAAGTGACTGCCACCTTGAGTGCTGTTGGTTTACTAAAGCAAAAAAATTATTCTGCATCTCATCATTCCTCAAAAATGTATTTATTGTTGAACATACCACAAGTGCCAACATGAAAGAAGAGGAAAATAAGAGGAAAAAGTTCTCTAGTCTACTAAAACTCAGTGGCCCAAAACTTTAATTGCTCATTTACTCCCACATGTAAAACCTCAGCAAATGATTACAATATGTTACCTTTACAAAAAGCTGGATGATAATGATTAATGTAGAAATCAGGGATTCACCAATCATCAGTTAAGGAAAATTCCAATTTCTTTACAACCAAATTGGTTAGATTTTTCTTAGCCTTTTTTTAAACACTCTCATGCTGTGTGAACACATGAAACACATTCGCACATTTCCAGTACATACTTTTAGGCAAAGTTACAATGTCAATTACATTGAATTAAATTGATATTTTAAATAACAATCAAATTGCTTTCGCAAAATTAGACATTTTGATACAGGAGTAGTCGTAGCACTTACCTGCTTCATGTTACTTATGTAATTAAATTTCAACACTTCGACCAAGACCAAAATGATAAATTGCTGACTGTGTGTCTTGAGCAAAAAATCTACTGATGTTGAGCTTGGCTAACTCTGATCGTGCACCCATATTAGAAATATATCATCATCATCATCATCTTAATTGAGTATGATCACATCACAATTGATCAAATCATAATTAAGATCACACAACAAACTCA
Source organism: Hydrocynus forskahlii (assembly GCA_037974365.1). Taxonomy (NCBI): domain Eukaryota; kingdom Metazoa; phylum Chordata; class Actinopteri; order Characiformes; family Alestidae; genus Hydrocynus; species Hydrocynus forskahlii. The sequence continues at coordinate 19,757,471 of JBBPCX010000016.1, read as the reverse complement.
CAGGACATAAAAGAGAGCACACAGCACATAGTACACACAATACTGATAGCAAAACATAAACACAAAGTTAAACATGCAAAACACAAAAAACATAAAGAGCCAAACAGAAGTATAGTTTTCAGCCACATTACACAGCATGGCTTTATCATTTTAGAACTGGGTCCACAGCCAGTGGTTCAACTTTTAATTATTGTACAGCCTGATGTACAAAGCTATTCTGGTTGATTATGTCATGTCCTAACTGGTTAGTAATTACTTGCTATTTTAAGACCAGCCTTTACCCCTATAAGATCGGCTCTCCCAGGCAAAATTTGTTTGAGCATATTTGCTTCTCAGTTGACTCAGTGAAACTAGAGGTATTGGACTAGTCAGTGTGGACCATTTCCATCCCTCATCAAACTACTGCTTAAATTTGTATGATTTAGTCACATTTCTGGAAGGGTTAACAGAAATGGTATTGTTCTAAGTGCTCAAAATAGTTTCAAACAATAGACACTCCAGTTCTAATGGTGAAAGCCAACGATGGTGAGCAAAAGGTCCAACCACAGGTTGCACACAGCTAAGACGTGCTCAGATCCTCACCTTTCTCTGGTTCTACCACATTTTCTTGCTCTTTGGCTTGGTCTTCAGCTGCCCCATCTCCAAGTTTCTCACCCTCACCATCATCCCTCTCCGTGTCTTCGGATATCTCTACCTCACTCTTTTCCATGAAGCCATCCTGGGTTTGAGATCCCTCCTCTGTTTGCTGAGGCAAAGACACAGAGCTGGTGTCCATTGTTTCTGTCTCTTCCATTTTTGTGTCTTTTTCTGAGGTTAATATAGAATCACATCGTTCAGGTTCCAAATTCTCTTCTGGGACATTCTCTCCATCACCTGGCTCTGGACCACCATCGTTCTGGTCTTCCTCACTGCTGGAAGAGCTGCTCGACAGACCAGATGAGATGGATGATGACCTTTTGATCTCTGAGGAGAAAAAAGTAAAAGGGTAAACAGTAATCAGAAGAGATAAAATGTGTAGCATACCTCTTCTGTGGTAATGAATTACAGTAGTGTATGAATTATAGCATTATAGGATTGGTGATAACCAAAAACAAACATTTCTACTATTAATGTTTTATATATTAGAGTTACATTTAATTACCATGATTAGTCTAGGGATTATGTCAATATACAGCACTATTAGATGTAATTATCTAATTAATTATAGTTACTTTTCTTGCTACATTAATATCACTGCTTTATATTACTTGTGTTTGACTCTCAGAATTCATTGTCATTTTGTATTCTATTTAAATGCAGTTAAATGAGAACATGATTTATGATACACTTAGTAATATAATGAATTCTGTTTATGTTACATTTACACTTGAATTGCCAATTACATTTTTTTGCAAAACCTTTTGATGTCAATAAATGTCAAAAAGAAAAAAAACCAAGTGAGAAATAATTCATAAAAACAACAATGCACTTTTGTTATTGCTGGGAATAGCTGTGACTTCAAAGAGTTAAACAGTGTTACGGAATGGAAAAACACTAACTAGTTTTGTCTGAATCTTCAGCTTCGCTGTCTGAGTCTTGGTTCTGTTCTGTCACTTCATTTTTGTTCTCATCCTTATTTCCAGTTTCCTCCTCTTCCTCCCTGGTCAGGGAAGGCGTTTCATTTCTCTCCTCCGCTCCATCTTCAACAGGGCCTTCATCATCAGCTTCAAAATCTTCCTCGTAGTCTACAGAGGATATGATAAACTTATTCTAACCATAATCTGTAAACATACACTACTGGTCAAAAGTTTTAGAGCACCCCAATTCTTCTGTTTTTTTGGTATTGAAATTCAAGCGGTTCAATGTCTCATTGTTCATTCTACAGAAAGTTCTTCCCAACCATGTTGCAGAAGTTCCCATAAGTGTGCGGCTCACCATCTTGTTCTTTTATCTAAGGTAGTTGTGGCAGAGCGTGGACTAATGCTTTGGGTCACTATCTTGCTGTAGGACGAACCCGACCAACTCGGCACATACCTGAGGTCCTGCATGGAGCTACAGAATTATTTCCCACTTCTGGGTAACTTTACCATTTTTTAAACCTCTCGCAGTTCAGTACTGTCCTTTGTACCATTTCATGCCATTCATTGGACTTGAACTGTCTGAATTTCAATTTAAAAAAAGTGTTAGGAAGCACTCTCTAAGAGTAAGAGTAGGAAATCCTAAGAGGAACCAAGACTCAAAAGGAAAACAAGGGAGAAATGCAAATGTTTAAAAATTACAGTGAAGAAAAGGTAATGTAAATGCAGTCTTTCAAACAATAATAATTGAATCATAGAACTCAAACCATTTGTACCATTTTTGGGTTTGTTTTCCTCTTGTGTGGCATCTTCTTTTGCATCTGTCTGTGTCTCCAGTGATTGGATGGGGTCAGGCTTTTCCTCCTCCTCCACTTCTTCCTCTTTAGAGTTTTCTAGAGATGTTGAAAGGAGTGGATCATCTTTCACTCTCTTTGGTGGAGTGGGTTTTTTGTCCAATCCCATGGCAATAATGCATCTGCAGAATGATACAACATGTAGTTTATCATTGCCTAAAATTACAGAGAAATTCAAGGGTTCTATTGTGAACACCCCTATATAGGGAAGACAGACAAAAAACAGAAAAGTTCTTTGTCTTTATTTGCTGGATGTGTTCAACATAATACAATGGAAATACATTCATATTGGTTCTGGAATATATCTGAGATATGTGCTATACATATTGGACATATTTTGGCATATACTGAACAAATTTCAATTTCGATCAGGGCGTCAAATCATATGCACAAAGGCTAGTGTTGCTGTAGCTTTGCAGTTCAAAAAGGCAGGATCTCACCTGACCAAGTGTTTGAAGACTGAGGCTAAGTAGAATAGAATAGAACTGAATGCCTTTTTTGTCATTGAGGCAGAGCTTACAACGTAACTGGGGGTGTCCTTCTATTTGTTTGGACCTAAAACCTGCAGCTACACCAGCAACTGATTTCTGATGATTCACTTGATGAAGTTGATTCTCTACTAACAGCTTTCCTTCTGCCACCTGATCCATTTGAACTCTGAGTCACTCTGAGCCACCGCTCCATTTGAACCCTCTCCCCAACGGTTATGAGCCAACCATTGTATTTACCCACCGACAAGACATAAAATACATTCCAGATAAAAAATAGAGCAAATAAAAGAAAGTAAATAAATTAATGAAGATTATCATTTAATTTACATACCACGGCTTTGTTGTGTAAGTTCTGATTACTTTATAAATGTTAATATTTAATCATACATAATTACAAAGCTTCATTATAAATTAATTTTTTTTTTATTTCCTCTAGTGGACCACCTGCAGAACCTTCATGGCCCGACAAAAATCTGCAGCCCCCACTTAAGGAAGCACTGGGTTAGAAATTATGATGATATATCTTGACGGTTGAAGGATCTTTTGAAAAAACACAGTTCCCTTAGCCTTTCTTTTTTCCTCTACCTGTCTAATGATGGGAAACACAAGCTGTGGGTAAAGCTAGCAAAGTAAGGTAGGGGTATCTGGATGCCTTACTATAGTTTATCTGGCTGAAAGCATAAACTTTTCTTTGGAAAAACATATTGCGTCCTGAGTAAATATAGAATTGCTGTTGGCCTAATGATTTGCTTTACTGGATATGTTCATAATACAGCTTTCAAACTGCTGTACTTCTCTGTAGAGCAGTGGTCAGCTACCTGAGACACCAGATTCTTCAGAATTCAGCTCCACCACAAATCAAACACACCAGATGCAACTAATGATGTGGATTAATGACCAGGATAATATCTATTCAATCAGGGTTTGGGCAGCTGAATGGCCTAGCAGTTGGCCCTGCAATCAATATACAAAGTTCAGCCTGAAGAACGGTGAAACCGTTCGCACATTTTGCAGATACACTTATTCAGTGTGATGAGAACAGTAGTCATCTTGCTGACAGATTGTGGTCAGGGAATCAATGTTTATGTAATTAGATTTTTATTACAATTAGGATTTAGATTTTACGTCACTTGCATCATTTCTGTTGGTCCATGGAATTCTGGCACAGTGTAAAGTTGGTATTTAAAGGATGTAAAAAAATACAAAAATGCAAGGGTTTGTTTCAACATAAAAAACTGTCATACTCAAGTTGCAGGCCACAATGCCCCTTTAACGAACAGGTGAAAACGCATGTCTTAGGCGTTCGATTTTGTCCTAATGGTATGCTCAATGGGCAAGTGCTATGTATTTAATGGAGAAAAGGTTCTTTGTGATCTTTATGCACTGTGTTATTCTGACCTGTAGCAGGGTGTTGCTCCCTCCACTCCAACGAACCCAAAGTGACCATTGCGTCCACCAAGACGTGAACCTTTCCTGTGTTTAAACTCACAGCATGAGCTGAGACGCTCCACTTGCAGCCCATTCAGGAAGAAAGTCAAGCTGAAGGGGAAACCACGATGACGACGAGAGACAAACTGGAATGTCTCTATCATAGGGTACAAAAATGCACACATACACTCCATGAACCATAATTTTTTGTTGTATGATTTAAAGTTTGGGAAAAAAATACACTATACATACAGATACTAGACTCAAAATAAAATAATACCATAAAAACAGTTAATGATCGGTTGTACCAAGTGGTTGCACAAAGAGAAATATGTTACATTACTGCAGCTGCTATCCTTGGAATTTACTTGTTTTGGCAAGAATTGTGTTGATGTAACTCATTCTATTCATGCACAGCTACTTGGCACATTTAAATTATGCAAAGCACTGTTTTTGTACAATCAAATGTCAAGTGCTCTCAAACTTTGGTAGAGCATCCAGCAGTGCTGTCTGAATCTGAACTAGTCTAAAATCAGCATCTAGTGTACTTCATTCAGCATCAACAAGTGAAAAACACGGTTTCCATCTTGCTTCTATGCAAAATGTTTAGGTCTTGGTTTGCCTTGTCTTTTGCTGAAACATTGGTCCCTAATGAGATCTCTGTTGTATGCATGGCTTCCCAACATGCAGCACAAAAGTTGTACAATTATAATAATTGTCAGAGTACTTCAGTGTTTTACACGCTTGTGGTAGAAATATCATGACTGGATAAACCTGCTGGACAAAAACTTCATGCAAAATCTGCAAAAATTGGTTACATATTTGGGGGTATAAAAAACTAACATACCTTCCCACTAGCTACCACCCACACTTATGCTGTGAATCAGGTGGTCAGCTTCCAAGTGTTAATATATCAAACAAACCCAAATGTGTCAGCACAGCACAGGATGAGAAACGTGCAGGTGCAAAAAGATCAAACAACGTACACGAGTATTTCTGAAATGCCAAGGCAACAGGTGGCAATGTAACCTTAACCCGTATAGCACTGGTGACAAATCAGAAGCCTTGGAAGGGGGACGTCATTACCAGAGACAGTGTCTGTTTTGAGTAAAATTGCATCCAAAGCTGACTCTGACGTCTATGTCCTTCATACTGGATGTATAAACATGAGTATAAACATGCCAAAACTTCTAACAAGGTTGAGAGCAGTAGTACTTTGTATATGTCGGGCATTGTAGATCAAAACCTAATGTAAACACTGTGCATACTGCGACATCA
>JBBPCX010000016.1:19725316-19750510 GCA_037974365.1 Hydrocynus forskahlii | reverse complement strand
TCCAGTCTCTGCTGTGGAACTCTGCAACTCCTTCAGGGTTACCTTTGGTCTCTGTGCTGCCTCTCTGATTAATGCCCACCTTGCCCGGTCTGTAAGATTTGGTGGGCAGCCCTCTCTTGGCAGGTTTGTTTTGGCACCATGTTCTTTCCATCTGAAGATGGTGGATTTGATGGTGCTCCGGGGATCATCAAATATTTAGATTTTTTTATAACCCAACCCTGACTTGTACTTCTCAACAACTTTGTCCCTGACTTGTTTGGAGAGCTCCTTGGCCTTCATGGTGTGATGCTTCTTGCTTAGTGGTGTTGCAGCCTCTGGGGCCTTTCAGAAAAGGTGTGTTTATACTGACAGATCATGTGACATTTAAATTGCACACAGGTGGACTTCATTTCACTAATTATGTGACTTTTGAAGGTAATTGGTGGCACTAGAACTTTTCAGGGTTTAATAGCAAAGGAGGTGAATACATATGCACATCCGAAAATTCAGTTTTTAATTTTTTAAAATCATTCTTATATCATTTTTTTCTCATTTCACTTCACCAACTTAGACTATTTTGTGCAGATCCATCACATAAAAAGATTAAATAAACATTTCAATTACAGGTTGGAATGTAACAAAATAGGTAAAAATCCAAGGGGTTGGGGGGGGGGGCGTGAATACTTTTGCAAAGCACTGTCTATGATAAACACATGGGTCAAATAGTCAACTTAATTTTTATTCATATTTACACTTAAATAAAAGTCACTTTTCCCCAGTTAGTGTCATATTACATAATTACATCATTACAATAATTAATTACAATAAATAATTAAACAATATGTTTTTCAGATTTAAAGAGCGCCAGCAGACAGTGCTGGTTTGTGTGATGTCATGTTATCATGATGTTATGTCGTTATCAAATATTTTTTTAGTATTTCCAAACACATACTTAAAGATTCTCAAAATTACTCTTAAAGTAATATTTACAATTTATATGAAACCATAGCTATTTAACTTGTTTATTACTGCAGTTCTGAGTATATCCAGTAGGGGCAACATAGTATTAATAGTCAGCTGCTCCATATGTTGCTCTAGAAGCTATGATTGTAGTCTCTCCTTCAGTTTTCATGAGTAAGTAGAAATGTTAATTTATCAGCATCAAAGTTTTTGTAGGTACCGGAAGAAATCAGTGCTCCCCTCCTCATCCACTGCCATGACGGACTACATAAACAGGTTTTAAGCATTACGCTTTAGCATCGTCCTCTCCAGAGACTTACAGGATACTGATAGGGATCATGATACTTCCATATTTGAGATGGTTTATCAAACTGTCATGCATTATGCTGTGAGCATTTTTCTTGTCATCTGACATTTTGCAAACCTGTAAGACATCTCTGCATCTTGGTGAGATAACACAGATGCTTAAATTAACAGTTAAAACAAATATTACAAAAATGATGACTTAGAAAAAATGAATCTTTCAAATAATACATATAGATATGAAATAAATACTTCAGTATTTGAATTATTCAAGACAGCACTACTCATAATGTTGGCACATCTGCTGAATATAAGGCCCTCAAAAAGAAATTAACTAAGCATTATCATTTAATTTCATTTGGACTATTTATTGGACCTTGTTTCTACATAGTGTGTGGCCATCTCCTGGCTAAAATGAGTGCAAAAGGTAATAATTTGTGCTCCTAGCAAAACTGTAGAATCCGGGATTCTATACAGCCAAGAAGAGCCACAAATCAAAAACTATAAACCTTCATATTAAGCAAATTGTTTGTCCCACCCATTCAAAGTGGTTCCTTAGCCATTCTGTTTACATCCTGTAGGGAGAAAGTAAATGCTGTGACTTTCATTGTCTCCTTGGTAACAGACACATTTGGGTGACATCTTCGCAAATGAGTTAGCGCACTTGAGGCATTAGCAAGGACATCGATAGTTGAGCGAGCATCAATCTCGACTATTTTCCTATCATGGCTGTATCCTCTGCTTGGCATTTTAAACCAATTCAGCAGCAGTTATGGTTAGCACTTAGGAATATAATGGAACTGTGGAAACCATTCCAATTATTGTCAATGTCCACTATCACTATGTTTTGAGTTCCATTTGAGAACGGGAGAGGCATTCATTAATGTTTTTAGTGATGAATCCTCCACCTGGAAATGGACTTCCTGCAGAGCATAGTTTCAATATGCAGTTAGAAAGTTGCTCCCTTAAATAACACTAACGCATCTGATTCAGCCAAAAAAGTGTGTTTGAATACATTCATTAGGAATAGGTGTTTGTGGTTGGGATTAGATCTCCAGTAACAGGACTGATGACCGCTACTTGTTTTCAATTTATGTCCCATTAAATGTCTCTGAGTCATTCTGGAACAACATACAGTTTGAAAAGATCGCTCCAGCTGAGCGAAGCTGAACGTAAAGCAAGAACAGGAGTATAACGGGCATAAAAATCTGAAGGGGATGCAGCCTCGGAGTATTAAAATGCCTTTTTATTCACTGCTTGCAAAGGCCTTGTTCTTCTAGTTTAAATCTGCACACATAAAATGCAACCAGATGGAGAATTTCCACTTGAACATCACTGGTTGCTGCTAATAGACTAATTTTCACAGGTTTACACTTTCTATTCTTTGCAACTGAAAATATAGTAGAAGCAGAAGCAGAAAGAAGCTAAAGTTTTAATGAAAGAAGGTTTTAAAATTGAATCAAATTCAGCTTCAAATGCCTGTAAAAACTGACATCATACAGGTTACTAGCTTGCTGTTAGCATAATATCACAGTAGAAATTAGCACTATCATAAAAGTTACATTTTTATATATAAAGCTGTTTGCCTACTAATCTTCTGTCTGCTCTTGAAACCTCTCCATCTTGCCTGGGACTATTTCCCAGACCTAATGGCCTGCCCACAGTCTAAACACCCCCCACATCCATTTTGCTGTTTACCACTCCCGTGCACTTTATTATTATTATTATTATTATTATTATTTAATTATTGTTATTATTGTTGGACACTTGATCTCCACTACTCACTGTTATCATGTATTGTCATAGCTGTGTACCTGCTGTTTCTGCAACGAGGCCACTGTCTGTAAAGCATTGTCTTAAATGTCCTGTTTGTGTGTTCCTATACTATGCCTGCCTAAGGTTTTTATAAAGTAAATTAAATGTTTAAAGTAGAAACGTATGTTTTTTAAAAAACAATTGTATGACAGTGCTAATGCATGTGTGTGTGTGTGTGTGTGTGTGTGTGTGTGCGTATGTGTGTGTGTGTGTGTGTGTGCGGGTGTGTGCGTGTGTGCGTGCGTGCACAGTACCATCTACTAATCTTGCATTTGTGAGGTGCAGTGAATCGTAAAGTTTGAAAGGTGAGATAAGAAACAAAGCCATCCAAAGCTGCAGAAAATAAAAGTGCCGTGACTAAGAGATACGGATGATAATCAATGCATTTTTCCTAACAAAATATTCTACAGGGGTGTAATTCCTTTCCAGTTAAAAAAATAAATCCATTCCCGTGTTTAAAAAAGCTGACACTGGCCACGTTGAGGCACATTTTCTGCTTGATCCTCCCACATTTTGTGCAGCCCTCCCTCAACTGCATATACTAGAAAGAGAAAAGCACATTTTGTGTTTCTGTACCGAAACCCAGAAACTGCACATTGAGACTTGCGCATTCGTTTTGTTCAATTAGCACCTGGAACTGGTGCATTAGAAAGATCAAATGCCATTTTAACTCATCCTCAACATACTACTAGGAGTTTCATCATGCCAGAGAACACAGATCCATTGCACAGCAGCCCAATGTTTATCTCTTTCTGACACTTGCCATTGGACATGGGGACTTTAGGCTTGTATCTGGCTGATCCAGTTCTATAGACAACGCTGTTCTATAGCGATTAGACAAGCTGTGTGTGCACAATTGAACCTCAATCAGCTATGGGCTCACCAAATTCAGCCACACAAATTACATTAAATAACTCATCTGGCAAATTAACCCAGCTCCATCAGTAAGAAATGAACAATAAAGGGCAGTCATGGCCTTTTTTTGGCGCAGTCATGGCCTTTAGCAATATGTTCTGGCTAGTGGCATAATATGGCCCAGAGTGTCATAAAAATAAAAAATAAAAAAAACTACCAATAAACTACCAAAAAGTACCAATATACAATATACATCCCTTCTCATAATACTGATCACTTCTTGTGTTGTTGTTTTGCTATCTGGTGCTGACCCGAAGAGGGCAAGTACTCCTTTTGAGTCTCAAGATTTATTCCTCTTGCGCTGAGGGGGTTAGGGTTGCAGTTTTTAACAATCACAGTCACATGTGGCTTGTACTCTGGGGGGCTTAGGCTAGGATTCCTGTAAAGATCCTTTGTGATGATGTCTGTTGTAAAAAGCAATATACAAATAAATTTGCCATGACACAGTTGCTCTATTTGACAGAATTCAAAGAGAGAGAACTCTTTGCAAACATACTATTACATTGAAGAAACATGGTTAAAGATTCCGTTATTTTAGTGGGTTGCAGATTAATTAAGTGTTACATCAACACAACTGATGTCTTAAGTTTACTTCTTTTAAACTGATCCCTGTACACTACAGCCAGCATAAATGTTGAGGGTGTCTTTGGAATTTTTCCCATTCTAAGGGAAAAAAAACAGTTCCCATAGATTTCTAAATAGATTGTATAATGTATTTAGAAAACACTTCTGTAAGTTGCTCTGGATAAGTGCCCTAGGTAAAAAAGATCCACCATAACATGACCGCATGCAAGACTGCGTACTGCATACACAAACACACACACACAACATTTTCATTATTTTGTCTTACTGCTTCACTTATAAGTTTGTTTAATGTAACAGCTTACATATTTCATTTTTACATTTTAATATTCATTTAAGTTTTAACATTTTAACATTTTCATGTTCAGTTTTTAATCTATTATTCTTTAATGTTGACAATTTTATTTCAGATTTTGGGTGATCCAAATGTACCACCACTTGTCATGCTAATACAGCACTCTGGATTGAACTGAGAGAGCATGGGCGTCACTGCCATTCACATTTCATAATTATTCGTTTGGACCCCCCTACATTTAACATAAAATATTAGTTCACCCAGCGCTGTTGAATCTTGAATCTTAAATCTTTTGCGAAAGAATCCATTCCACTTAATCAATAGAAGAATACACATACCACTGAAAATCCGGGTTTGCCCCCACCCCCTAAAAGGACCAAGACTTTGCAACCCATCCAAACACCCACCCAAACCCCGCCCCCATCCCAAACCCTGCCCCACGACTAAACCCCGCACCCCACACGTAGACCGATGCGCCCCCTCACATTAAAAATGCTTCTGATGCCCCTGTGAGAGAGTCATAGAAACAGAAAAACACAGCGAATGTTCCAGCAAGGTAGGAAAATAAAAGATGAATCTAATAATATGATAAATGTGCTTACAATGCCATGGCAATCAGCTTAATAGCTACCAACTAAAGCTGCCCAGAAACACCACATCTGCTCTTTTCTGCAGAAACATATAACAATATGATGACAAAAAACACACACACACATGTGAGTACATCTCACAATAAAACCTGGCCATTGTACTGGAAGCAAGCCTTTGCCGCCTCCATAAGCTCGTATAATTAGAGGTTTGGCCAGGGCAGTGCCGCAGGCTCCATTTACTTTCATTGTTGTCTCATTATTAAATGCAGTTCCTCACAAAGCACAGTAATCAAGCATAGAACTGAAATGTTGTCTTAGGCCAATGCAGACAGAATACATTTAGTTCAGCTGTGATGCATGAGTAGCCTTTGTAGCATTTGATATTGGCCGTTGATTTGATTTAAAGCTAGAACATTACAAAATGCACTACGTGTCCAAAAGTTTATAGACACCTACTCGTGCAGTGTTTTCTTTTGAAATAAATTGTATTAATAGATACAATAGATACCATTTGCTGCAGTAAAAATCTCTACTCTCTTCTGATGATTAGTTCTGGACCACAAACACCACTTGAACTCATCCCAAAGGGATAGAGCTCCATCACTCCAGAGATTTCAGGGGCACTGCTCAACTGTAGAGGTCTGTGTGGGAAGTACAAAAGTGCCAGAAAGGGTTTGCTGCATTATATGACGGAAGAACCATGTTTGGTTCCCTAAAGAAACAAAAATCTAGAACAGATGTAGGGTTTTACAGGCATTATCCTTTAGCTCAGACCTTTAGAGGTCTGAGTGTGAGATATTCATCCGTCACTATACAGCCCTATCTAAACATGCATCCTTCCACAAAACACATAAAATGGAAAACAAAGTGATTTGTACAGTTTGTAACACAAAAAGTCTCTTGTAATCAGCTATGGCTTGAACTTTTTCCAGGGCATTATTAATATGTCCAAGACATTTCAGCAATTGTTGCATTGCTCAGGCATTTTCCATGACTTGCTCATTTCCAAGTTTTCCAGGACATGTGAGAACCATGCAATTCCTTGTTCTCATTCATTTTACCATGGAACCATATAATCTTTTAATGAGTTGAAGGGGACAAAGACAAACATCTCAGTGGATCCATATTGTACAACATCCCTGATGGGAAATGGACCCGTTCTTTGAAGCTTTATGTAAGTTATTCAAGGAAACATGAGGGAATGGTTTTGCTTGGCACAGAATGATTCTTTCTAAACACCGAACCAAACTATAATTTCATGTAAGATCCCACATCTTACATCAAATTATCCCCTTCACAGCAACTAATAGTAGGCACATTGCACAACAGTGCTAAACGGCAGAGATCTTTGTCACATCTGATGTGCAGGCGCAGACTGAGTGGGTGAAGTAATGATGGCACTTCTGGCCTCCTGCCACGCATCCAGAAATGCAGATTATTTTCTGACATGTCGGAGGATTTCTGTCCTGGATACTCTAGTGTAAAAAGCTTTGTGAGACAAATGACATCAAGCTCAAAACACTCACTAGTAAAACCTAGCAATGCAAAAAAACTTTCTGCGGCAAAGATTTTCAGTTAAATTGAACATTGGATCTTCAGCCTCTGCTAGAAATAAGTACCATGTGTAAGAAGTATCAATTAATCAAAAGCTGCAATGAAAAATATAATGGAATGGAAGTTTTTCTTTGCTGCACCAGATACAGCATGTACTTCCACTACAAGGCAGGAGTTATTAAAATTGTGCTGTGGGGGGCAGCCTATTTAGCGGCTTATCTACCTTAGTGCAAAAGCACCAAGGCCATGGCCATGGAGCCTGTCGTAGAATACCAATACATGTTTTAGTCAATATATTGCAAGGGGGTATTTTGAGCCTATCTGAATGTTGAATTAACATTAACAAATGACATTAACAAATGGCACAATATTAATCCATGTTTGGCAACCACTTTTTTGTGATTTGGTATGAATTCCCTGGTGAGAGAAAGAAATGGCTCATTAGATCAACATGATGACGTATCTTGATGTTGGAATCCTTGGAAAATTAAGCTGTCAAATCATTTTTGATGCAAACCCTACAACCCAAACACATTGAGATAACCAAATAATTTAGAAATGGCAGTTTGAAATCTATCTAATAAAACCATTTTATTTCAGGCTTTTTCCTTTCTTCATCAAATTAAGTATACTTAAACATGGCAAGAGCACGCACGTTTTTTTCAATTATAAATAAATGAATGTTTTCAAAAATCTGTTTTCTCTGTCAAACAATAACATATGGCCATATTATCAGCAAAAATCATGGGAGTTATTCATGGGTGTTATTTGGCATGCTGTCAGCAGACGGTGGAGTAGACAGTTCATTCCTAGTGTTTATCTGTGAGAAGGAAACCCCTATAATTGCCAGGCAATAAAGCAAAAGCACAAAAGAGAAGCAACTCCCCCCCTTGTCTTATTATGGGTGCTAAGAGGCTTGCTGTGCCTGTTTAGTAAATCACAACAGCCACTTTTAAAGCCAAGGCAGAGTTTGTCACTGTTCAAAACAAAATTTGTAGACGCCTAGATGGTGGAACATTGCTGTGAGGATTTGATTGCATTCAGCCACAAGACCATTAGTGAGGTCAGATGGTTCTGAATCTCAGACACCACTCCAACTCGTGCTAAAGGAATAGATGGAGCCTCATCGCTGCAGAGAACAAAGTCCCAGTGCTCCACAGCTCAATACTGTAGGGTTTTATACTCCTCTTGCCAACGCTTGGCATTGGTTCATGTGATCTTAGGTTCATGTGTGGCTGTTACAGAGCACATGGAATAGTGTAATGGCCTGAACCAGGCTGTTAAATAAATGACAGTACCAATCTGCACAGAGCTCATTTACATACATTCCGTCTTAAATGCCCATTAATCAAAAATAAAAAAGGGTAATAGATATAGAGAAGTTGGAAAATGGTCATGTCAAACGTCGACACGTTCTAGGTACATAAATCCACCTAAATGAGTGGACATCAAACAAACAAAAACAAGTTAAATGCTGGATATGGAATCTTTAAATAAACAAAAGGTTAAAAATATGAAGTTTGATCATGATGGCTACTTTTTACAGTGTGATGGTTTTAGGCCCTTTTAACCTTCCCTCCAAATCTTTCAGAACATTTTAAAATATCAATTAAAAATTTGCTTGGGTCTTGGGATTTTATACAGAACCTCACATAAACAAGTGACAGCATGTTTCAGGTTCAATTGGTTGGCTACATGAGATTAATTTGACCCTTAAAGTGTCCATGCTTATTATATTCTACGGTTTATAATTCAGTAACCACATCGAAAACAGTTCAGACTACCTGTGTTATTCTTAACTGACAGGAGTGAAGAAGGAAAGCCACTGAAGAGGTTAAAGAATGTGGAGGAAGAGAAAAAGTCCGGCGCTGTGTGAATTCCACTAAAAGCGATATGGGGTCTGGTGTGTTTTTCAGTGCTATTTTTTCCCCACAGAAGTGAGTCAGTACAAGGAAAAAGAAAGAGAGCGAGAAAGCATTGAATCTGCTAGCACCCCACCCCCTTGCACCCCGCCTCCAAACCCGTACCTCACACCGAATCTAATATTTAACGCTGACCTATTTTAAAGGCTGCGGGGTATGGTATTTTAGATCTGCTCAGGGGGCTTTAAGCAGCCCAAGGAGGAGAAAAAAAGGACACTGAGACTGTGCCATTCTTTGAAAAGTCTCATACGGAAGCTTTCAAGCTTGTACCAAGGCTCAGCTGAAGGAAAAGCCCCTTTTTTGCTAAACATAGGGGGTTGTATGTGGCTGTATTTTGAATATGCAAATAAAAATAGCATACTGGTGTAAATCTTAGGTAACTAGGGCACAGTCGCACTCACTGAAGCGCAAACACACTCCACTAGGGATGGGCTGTTTGAGACTGGTTCCCCCTCGAGACTGCACTGAGTGACTGTCCCTGTATCTGAGCATGTTCACTCATTCCTTTGTAGCCCAGAGGAATAAAGTATCACCATAGCAACGTCCAAGGGGTGTATGGTGATGCTGTCACCTCCAACTAAGCAGTTAGCAGCAGTGAATGCAGAAGATCAAACTCTGCGGTTCTCCAATTCTTCTATCCATACCTTTCATCCCAGACAGCAGCTGTGCTAGTGTAAATTGTTTGTATGTTCTCATAAACCTCCATCAAGCGCCACTGGGCAGCGTGGAGACTGCTGAGGGAAATCCGTGTGTGAGCCTCGCTGCGTGACATTGTTTAAATGATGCGCTGTCACATCCTGTTTCGCTGTTATGCAGCACCTGTTCAGGGCCGTTCCAGCACCGTGAACAGCGACAAACCCATTAAACATCTCAAGGCTGACATGTAGAAAAAAAAAAAGCCTTGGTGGAATTTAATCATCTGCAGTTAACAGATACTGCAGAGTAACTGAAAACGGCTCCTCAGGGTCGGACTGAAAGGAGACGGACTCACCACTTTGAAGTCTTCTGGCCGGCAAGGTGACCCCCTGAACTGGCACGAGAGGAGCATGTCTCTGATGTCGTGTCCCGTTCGGTTATAGAACTCTAGCATGTTAAAGGGGCGGGGCTTGAAGTTCTGGAAATCAGCTTTGGCCTTCAGAGCCTCCAGAACACTCTCCTCTATCAGGTGAACATCACGGATCTCATACCTACAGATAGCGAGAGAGAATGAGATAGAGAGACAGATAGATAGATGGATAGAGAGAGAAGCAGAGAGAGAGAGAGAGGGAGAGAGATAGAAAGAGAGAGAGAGATTCATTTTTTCAACGTTCATTTTTCAAACATACAGCACTACTACACAAAGGTAAAGGACTTCACACCTGATATACTCTCACAGCATGTAAAGCTGCTGCATAGAAAATGATACAAATACACTAAATTAAATACACTGTAGCTAGCTATAAAAGGAATGATCGTCCATGTATCAAATATGACCATTTAATTAAACTCTTTAAGGCTAAAGCTCACAAGAAAATTAATAGTTAACCTGTTACACTCATGAAGGTAGGCTTGCCAG
The DNA here is from genome assembly GCA_037974365.1 of Hydrocynus forskahlii. Lineage (NCBI taxonomy): Eukaryota > Metazoa > Chordata > Actinopteri > Characiformes > Alestidae > Hydrocynus > Hydrocynus forskahlii. Next base: position 19,740,040 of record JBBPCX010000016.1, on the reverse strand, counting down.
AAAAACCTTCTTTAGTACCCTAAGTGACGTGTGAGTGTAAAGAGCACATAATTTACATTACACATAATGTAAATGTTCCTTGGAATAATGATCAAACTCCTAAAGAATCTTTACATATTGTGAGGGTTCTTCATAGCTTTAATGGTTCTTCACACTCATTTTACGAATGAGTCTATGACATAATCACTATGACATTACTCACAGAACCTCTTGTGGTACGTTTTTAAGAGTTTATTCTACAATAAAAACCTTTTAATTCACTAAGTACTTTGTTGTCAAGTTTTACTTTAATCTGTTTGTCCTATTTTTGTGAAAAATTAGTATTCTTCAAAAGAATTAAAGTGGGATACCACAGCTGAACAGGACATATAAAAAAACTGACATCATAATGAACTTATTACTCTAGTTGATTACTCTATTCTCGCAAAGATTTTTCTGTATTGGAAGTTTTGAAAAAGAAACTTAGATGTGCATATATACAAATCCTGTCTTTGGCTGATGTTAGAATGTTAAAATCTTTATTTCATTTTGAAAGCACACTATAGAGAGAAGATTTAGAGAATTCATTAATGAAATTTTAGTTTTATTGATTAGCTTGTGCTCTGGTGTAGTCAACACAACTTAGAGCTAAACACTCTAAAGACTGTGGAGATGGTAGTGGACTTTAGGAAACACTGCACAGTGCTGCCTCCCCTCACAATATTCAATAGCCCAGTGTCAAGTGTGGATTCATTCCAGTTTCTGGGATCCATCATTTCCCAGGATCTGAAGTGGGAGTCCAACATCAACACCATCCTTAAAAAGGCCCAGCAGAGGATGTACTTCCTATGGCAACTGCAGTAGCATGGCCTACCACAAGAGCTGTTGGTCATCTTCTACACTGAATACATTGAATACATCCTCTGCACGTCCATCACCGTCTGGTTTGGGGCAGCCACAAAACAGGACAAATGTAGACTACAGTGCACAATCCGGACAACTGGAAAAATCATTGGTGCCCCCCTGCTTTCCCTCCAGTACTCTGGTAGGACCAGGAAGCGGGCAGAGAACATCATCAAAGACCTGCACACACTCTCTTCACCCTCCTCCCCTCTGGCAAGTGCTACAGATCCCTGTGCACAAAATCAACCAGATACAAGAACAGCTTCTTTCCCACTGCCATCACTCTCCTGAACTGTAGATAAGTTGGGTCATCACCACCTTGGCCATTCACCCACACATCACAGACTTTATCATTCCATGCATCCTGCACATCATTTTTGCATTTTTGCACTACTACTTTGCACTATGCCTTGTGAATGGTATTATTTGTACAGTATGTTTGATATGTGCCTATATGTATATTGTTGTCTTTATTGTACAGTATGTGTCTACAGTACCTTTGCCCACTGAATGTTTACTATTATGTATCTGTTGTATGTATAGAGAGTTAACACCTACCGAAGTCAAATTACTTGTCCAATAAAACTGATTCTGATTCTGATTAATCAAGAAAACATTTACATTTACGGCATTTAGCGGACGCTTTTATCCAAAGCGACTTCCATTCCCTAACTACAGGGGACAGTCTCCCTGGAGCAACTTGGGGTTAAAGGTCTTGCTCAGGAACCCAGTGGTGATATGCTGAAGGTAGGATTCAAACCCACGACCTCTTGGTCCAAGTATCCTACATACTAGGCCACCACCACCAGTAGGCACAGTTTTTTTATTTAATGCAGGTTTTCTAGACACTAAGTTTTAAGAATGGGCTCAAAACTGCATTAATCAGAGGGACCTCAAATAACTCAGTTGAACCATTTGTGTAAATGTTGTCATTAGTACAAAGGAAAAGACATATTTGGGTATTAGTATTCTATTAAGATTCTACAGGAAAAGACATTTCATTGATATATGCAACCGCCTGATTGTGCAGGGGTGGTGCATTTTCATCTCACAACAAGAAGGTCCTGGGTAGCCGGTTCTTTCTATGTGGAATTTCATGTAATCCCTGTTTCTGATGGGTACTCTGGTTTTCACCCACATTCTAGAGATGAACTGCTGACCCGCCCAGGGTGTTTCTTTGCCTTGTGGCCCTATGACCACTGGAGCAGGCTCCACTGACCTGATTAAGGTAAGTGATGATTGTGCAGAATGTGAACAGAGCCAAATCATCACTAAAGTTGCTCTATTTTGGAAAATATAGTAACATATTTTAGTTGATTTATGACATTTGTATTTGGTTTTCTTTAAGAGAAAACAAGTTGTAGCTGCAATTTATCCAAAAATCTGAAAATGGTGGGGCACCTTTGTGAGTTGTGGCATTATTGTAATCGTCAGACCCAGCCTTGTGTTTTTTCAAACCTATACTACCTATTTAGCATTATAATATCAAGATTCATCTGTGATTGACTACGGGGAGAAATGAACATCAGGAGAAAATGTTAGAAATGTGCTGGTTATTTGGCTCATGACTGGCCAAGCATTGCATTTCTGCTCTCAGTGGTCATAATCAAAATCACAAAGGTGTCTCACTCTTAGCATGAGGATATACAGTAAACAGGTCTCTTTAGAAGAAGGTATATGGCCTATATTATATACACACTACACTAGCGAGTTTATCCTAAAACTGAAATAGAAACGCTCAAGTGTGACACAAAGAGGCCCAAAGGCTTATTTGAGATAGAAAACAAAAGACAGCAGACATAACACAGCATGCATGGCCTTATGTTAGAATCTGAAAGTTCAGAATTTACATCTTTTCCTCTTTTGTCAGTTGAAAGGAGTTTTAGTCAACTTTCTAAATTATGAATTCATTACTGTCTGTTTCAATGGTAGAGAAAGGAATTACGTAAAAGATCAAAGGCAAGCTGATACTTTCAATGTAACTATGAACTGCCAAAAGGGATTCATTAACCTCATAAATGACCATAAAAGGCCTTTACAAAAGATCAGCTGTCACATTCAATTCCCTAATCAGGCATTAGAGGGTAAAGCCCTAGACAGAAGAAAGAGAATATAATAATGTGTGTACGTGCCTGTGTGCATGTGCTGCTGAGAGCACTAATAGAGCAACAAGCATAAGTAGAGTCAAATTCAAACCCGAGTCAAACGGTCACTCCACTGCCACATGACGCCGCAACAGTGCTGCAGCGAAACTTCGCATTGTATTTTACTGCCAAATGGCAGCTGCCATTGATAGCAGAGCCAAAAATAGCATTTAATTTTGAGGTTCTGTGAGTGTTGCACCTCAGGAGTCCACAGACCTTCAACACCCACTCCGATGCCTGCGGGAGATTGATTACCTGTGGTCAGTAAACTCCATTTCTGATGATCTTTCTCCCCCTGTTTAGAAAGGACAGGGGGAGAAAAGATGGAGAGAAGGTGACTAGAAAGCTATCGACTAGAAAGGAATTGCATCTTTCTCACTGCTGCAGCCAAGCACTTAAGCACATATCCTGCTGTTTCTATGTGCTGAGTGTAGGGGTGACAAATTCCAGTCTTGGAGGTCTGCAAGAACTAATCATCCAACATCAGCACCAGACCTAAGTACTACTCTTGTGGCTGAATGCAATCAAATCCTCACAGCACTGTTCAGAAACCATGCAGAGACCTTTAGAAGGGCAAGTGCTCAAATTATGACCAGGGGGTTGTGGGTGTTGTGGGGTTGCAGTGAGATAAAGCGAGGCCAAAAAAAAAAATTGTAAATGGGGGACACTAGCATTGTGAAAACAGGCACTATGAGCACTGAGTACATAAAGCCTGCCCTGCACATGCCAGGCAATGTTCCAATATCTAGTGTAAAGCCTTCCCAGAAGAGTAGAGGTTTTACTGCAGCAAAAGGGGACAAACTTCCTATTGATACAAACTTCCTATTGATACCACGGTTTGCCTGCATTACAGGGCCCTTTTTTTTTTTAAAGCATTGGATGGAAATTATGTTTCCATGATATGTTCCCACTTAGTGAGGGAAATTAAGGTTACCTTTATTTTCACTTCCCCGAGATAAGTGGGGGAAGTGAATTCATAAGTCATACATTCATGATCCTGATTGTGTACACAAGTCTAACTGGTAACAAATTAACACTCACATCTAAGAGTAAACACTAAGAATTCAAATCTCTCAAACAAGTTGCTTTTCAGGAGCAACAGCACTGCGAATGAAAAGCTCTCCTCTAGCCTTCATGTGTTTAAACCACACCTTAGTCCTAAATGGCGCACTTGCGGCCCTGCAGTCCGTAACAGCATGTGCAGCATGTCCCATGTCTCATTTTGGCACTTTCAGAACATTTTCTTTGTATCCTTGCTGTGGCGAGAACTGCAATGTGGTGAACTCACCAGCAGCCTGATTCCTTGAGACTCAAGGACTAATTAGAGTGGATAGTTTTGTTCACAGCTGTCAGGCCAACATAGAGGAGAGGAAAATGTGTGTTAAAATGAATTTCTTCATATATATAACTTGTCAAGGAACCAAAGCAACTGTAGATGATTAGGTCACGTAAGAATAAAACAACCAACAAACAAAAAAAAACAAGTATAAATAATTTCTTGGATGAGCCTGCATGACTATGCACACATTTAAACTTGGCACCCTATAGGTTTCTTGCAGCACTGGTATGTGATATGTTTGAACAAAACTCCTGTAACAGTATTTTGACAGCACTTTTCAAACTAACTTCTTTTCATTGTTGTTTGAGGAACAACATCACTTAATATTGTATCATGATCCAATTTTCTTTACATATTGCCCTTCCCTATGTATGAGTTCATTCAGCACTTGCAGAATTTAAAATTGTAAGAATCACCAATGGTAGAGTTAATTCAGTACTGTGAGAGGTAATTCAGTGCTGTACGAGTTAATTCAGTACTGTAAGATTAGTATAAGGGTATAAGTCAGCACTTTGTTACAGAATGGATGCGACAAATGAACACCACAGGGCTCCAATTAGTGCCCTGATATGAGCTCTGTGTCTGAATTCATGCAGTTAGTGTTGAATTTGACTGCATGTAGTCAGTGAATCACACCTTCCTTGTGGTGAGTCACACATCTACTGCTGCTCTGCTCACTAGATCCACGCGCACACACACACACACACAGAAATACACACCTTGAGTTGAGCAGTGCAAGCAGCTCCCCGGCGTGGTACAGGTCATTGCGCGTGACCCTGCCAAAGCGGAAGGCGTTCAGGTTGCAGATTGTCACAGCGGGGAAGACCATGGCGGGCGCAACGACCTCATCCACTTTGGTTACGTGTGGATACTCCAGGTAGAACAGCACGCGGTCAACGCACACACACAACAGGAATGACACAGAGCTGAGGAAGAAGAGCAACCACAGACAACACCTGGCCGTGATCCTGTCATAGGAGAAAATGTGAGCGATGCCGTGCAGCGTTGACATGTGTGCGAACACCTGGAGAGGAGGGGGTTGGTCCACAGGTACCGGTTCCACCTTAAGATCCATCACGGAAATGGGCTTCATCCGAGGACTCTTCCTCCCTCACAGCAAAGTCAGATTACGAGTGATTGGCTTCTCCCTTTAATTCACCAAATGTGCTGTGGATTCCTTAGAAATAACAAAAATCATTAGCCAGTGTCTGGAGGGTATAAAGAGATAAGTCTGGCTGAAACCCAGTCATCATCATGAAAGAAGCTGAATGGAAAAGACCATATCAGATGTTCGGATAGAACAGAACTCAGAACACTTGTACTATCTAGGAAAGGCACATCGAGGCCATATCATAAGTGATCGACTACAATCTACTAAATCTATAGAGTAGAATAGAACATGTTAATCAGGTTACAACTAATATGAATACATATGAAAACAAGTGAGTGCCAATAGAACATGAAGAAGTATTAGCACCATATATATATATATAGTTTAAAAAGGTGTTATTAATTCTGCACTCTATTGTCTTCACATGTATTCATATCAGTTTTAACTCTATTCTATTCTATTCTATTTTGTTCTGTACTATTCTAATTTTTATTTTAATTATTCTACTCTAATTCCATGCTATATATGACAACATATACAGACAGCTTATTCCGACCTTACAGGAAACATCTATTTTCTTACGTTCAGTGTCACGTGGATCCAGGCGAGGTTCTGAGAGCTGGAGAGTGGAAACAGCTCTTCATCCCTCACTCTGCGGGCTTTGTGTGTGTATAAATGTTTAAAGTGGTGTATTAAGAGAAGTCTCTCCTCTCACGACTCAGACCTGCATGGTGGATAAAAAGGCGCCAATTCCTCCTGTCGGCGCGCTCCGCGACGTTAGATTTCGGAGTTCTGCTCACGTGCTGTTAAACGTTAAGATACCAGTAATGTCTGTTTACTTATTTACTCATGTACTGGACCACTGAGCTGCTCAACAACTGGTGGCTGTCAAAAACACTGTAAAAACAGTTTGTTCGCGGTCCTCACATGCGTGACAGAGCTGAGTTCCGTTTACTATTAATTTTATTTAACGGTTCTTCATCCTCGTGGCCTTGTAAAGACAGATCTGGATCGAATATGCTGTTTTCCAACAAGGATGTTGGCACTACATGTTTACTTCACCTTTTACTGCATGGACACAAAAGATAGGCTCCCGGATTTCTCCTAGGCGATGGAAAGACACGATACCAGTCGTCCAGACACGTTTCCCCCAGTCCTTGTGTTCTGGTCCAGCAGACCCGGTTCGTCCCGCCTCATCTGTGAGCACCCAGCACGGCAGGAAAATGGTGAGAAGCAGGAGAGTGTCAGGGGCGAGACGTCATGTTTCTTCCTTTCCCATCTCCAATGCTCTCCCCCAAGCTTTGATGGAGTCTGAGGCTCTGAGGGCTTGAGGATGGAACTGCTCCCCCCTTCCCCTGCCACACTCTCTCACACACACACACACACACACACACACACACACACACTCAGGAATCGTGCCTCCCTGGATATGTCCATTATGTCTGCATTTTTCCAGCTAAATGTTTTAAAAACTTTAAAAGCTGAAATTGGTTTTGAGGTAATTGTTTCTTGCAGAGAGCATCCAAATGCCCTCGCAATATCAACATTTTCATGTTTTTCATGTTCTAGGAGATATCTGGTCCCCACAAAGATCTAAACACACGCACACACACACACACACACACACACACAGAAATCATGCCTCTGTGTATATGTCAGTAGGCATCTGGATTAATGCAGCTAAATGATTCCTGTACATCTAACTCTAATCCTGTATCAAGACCCATTCAAGGGAATTTGAAGAATCTCTGCTTCATGTAAAGACCCTGTTCCTCTTTTAAGAACTTTAATTTGGAAGAATGGAACCATAATCATTTTCAAATAAAAACTGAAACTTATTTTAAGGTCACTTTCTGTTTTGCAGAGAGCATCCAAATTTCCTCACAATGTCAACATTTTCATGTTTTTCATGTTCTAGGAGACATCTGGTCTCCACGAAAATCTAAACATACAAACACACACTCACCCAGGAATCATGCCTCCCTGGATATGTCCATTAGCTTCTGTATTATTGTCGCTAAATGATGCCTGTACATCTCACTCTGTGACCTGGGGGATTGAGCTGTGCTTCATCTAACTCAACCCATAGATGGATGCAAAAAAGAGTCCATTGGGATGATGCCATAAAAGAACACTTTTGGGTTCGTAAAGAACCTTTCAAGTGAATGTGAAGAATTTCTACTTCATATAAAGAATCTATTCCACTTGAAAGTTATCCCAAGAGCTGTGTATCCAGTCTAAGGACCATTTAATAACTTTCATTTGTTAGAATGGAGCCCTTTTCAAACAAAAGCTGAAATTTGGTTTTTGTCTGGTGGAGAACATACGAATGTCCTCACAATGTCAACATTTTCATGTTTTTCATGTTCTAGGAGACATTTGGTCCCCATAAAGATCTAAACACACATACACACACACTCATGGCCTAGTACTGCTAAAGTCAATGTGAAAGAAGGCATATGGTGGACGCAGGTGCATCAGTTGTAGCTCTTCCACAGGCACCATTCCCAGACGCCATTCAGGCGAACACACCAAGGGACCTTGAATTGCACTTTGCACCGTTTTCATTTTTTTCCTGAGCTTTAGGCTTGATGGTCCTTGTACATTGTACAAAATATCCCAACATGTGTTCTAATTAGTGAAATCAGCTGTAAAGAGACCATATGATAGAAAACCATTAAAGATACATTGTCAAAATGTACCATTTACTCCCCAGTCCATACAGCTTCTATACAGAGTACAGCAACTCTACCCATCCAAGAGTGTTTCAGCCTGGACTCCTTTTTCAAAGAGGTACAATACAGGGAGACAAATGGGAACATTACATATATCAAGCCATTTACATATATCAGTCTTAATAGCACAGTATCACGAACAGTATCACAAAAATCCTGTTAAATGAAGTGACTTTGTCATGTAGAGATTGTGATGTAAAAATAAATTACAACTATTTTTGAGACATAAAACCAAAAAACACATCATAAATAGACCTCAAGGGAAAAAATGCAAGAAAAATGTGAGGTATAATCTCTAAAAACGTTCATGACTCTGTGTTCATACCGTCGGCTGCAAAAGCATCAAAGCGACCATAAGTCATTAATTTTCCATGTGAGCCAGCGTCTTTCATAAAGTATGTCCAATACCAATGTTGGCCCAAGGGTAATAATCCCACTTCTGCGACCAGCATTGTGCTGTGGAGCACTGGACCCGTGTTCTCTAGAGTAATGGAGCTCCAGCCTGTTCTTTTGGGATGAAATGGATTGGAATTTGTGACTCCAGAACGATCGATCATCCAACATCAGCATCAATGACATCACTCCTGCTCTTGAGGCTTAATGCAATGAAATTCTCACAGGAATATTCCACCACCTACAGCAGCGAAGGGGAACAAACGAACTTTTGATACCACTGATTTGATACCATTGATGTTTCTACAAACTTTTTGGACATATGATGTAGGCTAGGTGTTACTGCAACCTTCTGGTTACAAGGAACCATCTACAATCAAAAACCTTTCAGTATAATTATGCATTTGCCACTGAAACATGTCTGCATGTCAATGTTTCAGAATATTCCCCCTCATCCCTCTTGCACACAAACAGTACACAGACTGAACATGCAGATCATCTCTCATGTAGCACTACGGCACAAACTGTCAGTCGTCTAAGCACGATGAATTATTTCTGCCATTTGCTAATGTAAGGAAATATTCATATTGTTGTTAAAAATTAATGGGAACAGGAGACGAACAGTGCCTACACTGCTATAGTAGGATGAAATGGTGCTATTTGACATATGCAGGCAGACACAAACACCCACACATATCTAACACGACATGCAGCACTGAAAGGAAGGCAGAGGAGAGGAAGTGTGCGGGTGCGCATGTGAGTGTGTGTTTGTATGTGTGGATGTGTGTGTAAGTCTCAGAGGGGACAGCCTGCCTCTTTTCAGGAAACCTACCGCATGACTACATTGTCAGAGCTTTTGCCCAGATGTTATGTTTAGCTAAATCATTTAAGCACCACCAAGCCAGTAATGGAAATACATACAGCAAACAGAGATCAGTGACTGTTCTTAACATGAGTCTCCCTGGAAACATCAGGTTGGACATCATCTCTTTTTGGGTTGGTTGAAGACCAGTCGAGCTGCTGAACCAGTGCAAAGTGGAAGACCCACTAAGAGGTCATTGCAGTAATCGAGGCGAGAGATAACTATGGCCGAGAGACAGATGCAGTGTGGCCAGAGTAGGTCATTACATTTACATTTACGGCATTTAGCAGACACTTAACGGGACTTCCATTCCCTGACTACAGGGGACAGTCTCCCTGGAGCAACTTGGGGTTAAGGGTCTTGCTCAGGAACCCAGTGGTGGCGTGCTGAAGGTAGGATTCGAACCCATGAACTCTTGGTCCAGAGGCAAGTATCCTACACACTAGGCCACCACCACCCCTCGTGACGATACTGTGACTTGGAAGAAGCATTTGAGACACAGCCTTGCTGCTTATCTGTGTAACTCATTCCCTCATTTGTGTATGTCTCTTTACAGCATATTGCTCAAAGTTTATCAGAGCATTTACATGATAGTTCAGGCTTTTTATGATTTCCAACCCAATGATTTGGGACCATATAAGGCCAATGCTAATACTGAGTGTCAAATCGATAAACCCCTATTGTTCAATTTATCATGAAATGTTTACACTGTATAAAGGGTAACAGGTCCTTTCTGATCATATAAACAATATATGAAGAACATTTTTCTTCACATCAGTTGGAAAATGCCAGCTGGCCTTTTGTGTGGTCTTTTGATATGTAAATGGACAAATGAAAAATGGAGCCAGAGTACTTGGAATAAATCTACATTAAAGTCACATCAAGTGAAATATACCAAATGCATAAAATATGCATTAAAATATGTCTGGTAGACAAAATGAAGGGAGCATCTGAAAAAATGAGTGGAGAATCATACTAAGTGCAGATACTTCCAAGCAGATGTACTGCATCACGCAATTAAGCAGTTTTTAATCCTGCCATTTTCTGTGGTGTGAACAGGATGCTGAGCAGATCCGGCTGATTTTGGATCAAGTTACTTTCAGTATCACAAAATTTTAAAGAGATTTTCAAAAAGGGTTTGCTATTGGAGGCAGTAGCACCAGTCATAAAAACTGTTCAACTGCTCAACTATTGTTTCAGTTGGAGCAGTGACTAAAATGATATCTGCATTTCGATCTATAGGAAACACATCAGTAAATGGAACTGCACATTCAGTGACTGGGATGGTCCAAAACTGCGAAATTTAAGAAATGGACAAAAGCAACAGTTCCTAAGGTGACTGAAATTGTCAACACAGATCAGATTTTGTCAGCAAGAACAGTTCATGAGAGGGATATTATAGTAGAGCTGCTGTGCTTAGACCCCTCGTTACAAAGACAAATGCACACTGAAAGGGACACAGATGCTGGTCAACAGTAATATGGTCAATTGACTCATCCTTCACTATATTCTCCACATTTAGGGGGCTGTATGCACGATGTACACAAAGAGAACCATATAGCCTTTAATGTTGCACTGCAAATAAATATAAAATTCATTTTTTTAATCTGTGGTGAAACATTTTTATTCTGATATGAGTGGTCTCTTCCAGGATGACCATGCCCCCATCCACAGGGCACGAATGGTCACTGAATGGTTTGCTGAGTGTTGCATCATCCCAGAACAGTTCTAGATTTTTTTGATGGTTTTCCACACAAGTTTTAACTGTGAGTTTGATTGATCAGATTTAAACCATCAGTATAAGTGCTAAAAGTGGGTTGAGTAGAAATACAGGGGAAGTCATTATAGATTATTGATGAAGTGGACAAACTTTGGTGGTGTGATAACTGTGTGAAATAACATTTATTTAGGTTTAGTTCATTTATATACAATACATTGAGGACAAAGAAGGAATGAAGTGGGGTTGGGTGTTGGAAAGTGTGTAGAATCACAGTGGCTCAGCAGGGCTGAAGTAGAGTGGGACAGAGCGGTTCTAATTAGTAGTCTAGCCTCTACTGCACCTTGTTAAGGCAAGCTTGATGTTTTTGACCAGCTGAATGGAGTAGAGGGGGTAGTTCTCCTCAGCCCTGCCTACCGCGAGGGCCGTACTTGCGTCTGCATGAGCCCAGGAGTGTCTCCAGAGCCATCTTTACGAAGGCCTGGAAATTACTGCTTCTCTCCCTTCGGCTGTCCTGCAAGGGGAAGAACCACAGACAGATACCTTTACTGGAAACACACAGAAAGTGCAGCCACATTTCTTCACACCTACATGGCATGTCAGAGCATAACAGTTTATTAGTCACCTTGGCTCTAGTTTTTGCATTCAATGCATTTTTAGATTAATCTTCCTCTGATCTTCCACAGCCTAAAAAATGCCCCCAGCTTATCACACCATATTTTTACCTTTTTACTAAAAGTACTTTACATGGACAGTACCACACTTTCAACTAAAAATGTGTAGTATATTTAGTAACAGGTACATATACTTAAGTTAAAGTTCAGTCAAATGTACCAAAGTAACAGTTTTGTGGATTTTGTCCTTTTTCATGTTAATTTGATAATACTTTTATGTCTACTTGAGTGGCTTATAAATATGAGGATGGAAGAACATCCATCCATCCATTTTCTGAGCTGTTTATCATGAACCAGGGTTGTGGAAAGTGCTGGTGCCTGTCCCATCACTCATCGTGTGAAAGGAGTAGAAATACCCTGGACATGTTGCCAGTCTATCATAGAGTCTTTTAGTTATTAATTTCCTTTTCTCTCTTATATTTTATTATGTTACACTGAGGACGTCATCTGTACTGTGACTGGTCACATCACTGACTTTAGAAGTTTAGACCAAGTCATCAGTACTTAAGTAGTTCTTTGACCTGCTTCTTTTGTGCTCCTGTTGTTATATGGAAATGTACTTTACTACTTTACTCTTTCACCAAAGTAACACTACCTTAAGACTACTTTACTCAACTCAACTTTTTATTATAATCATTGTACATGGACAATATAACGCTTGTTTTTTTGCTGAAATCGTCACAGATGGACAATAATTTTTACTAAGGATTTTTATAAAAGTGCTCATATGCACATCGTATCATTGAATAAGGTGTAACAGTGCAACACAAAACTTTTATATACTACTCTACTAATATATACTGTTGAATGCTGTTTTTCTTTCCATACATGTGCCGAACAATACTTTTGCTCGAAGTTCACTTGCTGCACTTCACAGTTCCTCACTCTCATTTCTACATAACATATGCAGTAGTTTCGTAATAGACACTGAACAACTGATATTAGTTACCTTAAAGATGAATTAAATAATAAGCTCTGGGTTTGAGCTGTTAAAAGTGTTGTTTGGTACACACTCCCATAATACTTTAATGCTGCTCTCCAGGTCATGTGACCTTTTCTATTTGATTAAAAATGGAGGCCTGCTTAATACCCTCCTCTTTGCAGTGCAGTCAATGCTTACCTCCTTGCTTCTTATTGTCATCTCCTTTCTGATCACCTTTCTTCGGCTGCTCTTTAGGACTCTGAGGCTGCTACATGGAGGAAAGCACACAAACAGGCTTTTAGCATGACCAGATGGCCCAAACATCTGAAATAAAGAGTGTGTCATCTTTCATAAATCATGAAATCATGTATTCTGTCTTCTGCTCAGGGATGTGCAATAAAATGCCTGTCAAATAGCAGTAAATCAGTGTGTTAAACTGCCACCCACAGGAATCTACTTTAGAGAAGTGTCGGCTCCTGAGTGCTTAGCTGTAAATTTAACATTGGAGTTTGTTTTATATGACTGAGCTGAAAATACTCTAGGCTGGTGGGCAGCGGTGTTTTGAAGGGGGCTATATTTACCTTGGTGGCGGATTTCTTGTCCGACTTGTTACCTGCAAAGAAATAAGGAGGATTTAAAAACATTTTTTAAGTCATCAAGTGCAGCCCAATTTGCTGCGTGTCTTCACACGTGCTCTTAGAGGACACTAGTAATCCATGATTTAACAAAAGAAAAATGTACATGACATTAGAAAAGTTACTTTTCTCATATTCTATAGTTTGCCTCCCCCCCAACTCTCCAAGTGTACCTTTTGTTCCAGGCATTTTGGCTGTACTCCAATGTCTCTGCGTCTTTTCTGAAAATGAGGTGCATGGCCCTAGCTGCATTGCTCATTTATTGCTCCGGATGGTGAATGGCTCCGTCACCAGGGCCCCTTCGGGAAAGAGCGCTGGGAAAAAGCAAAGAGCTCTGTCAGCTGTGGCGCTTCACGGCCCTCGAAGCGTGTCTCTGCTGAGGTCAGGCGAAACCGTGGGCACCCGAGCTCCTTTTGTACAGTTAATCCTGTTATTGTTATGAAAATGATGGACATTTTGCCCTTATTGCTTACTTTGTCCAGAACAGTATAAAAGTGAACAAAGATCAATTTTCTTCCAAAACTTCTGGAAAGCAACTGTACATATTATTATGACTTTCATTTTCAACACCAAATAGGCCTGTCTTGAATGTTCTGCTGTACTCATGTTCTCATACACATATCATGATTTATTTCAGAAATCTCTGAGATCCCGTTGAAATGACAAACATTATAAATGAGATGTCTAATATCTAGGGAAAGCACAGCAAAGCCAGATGATGACTGATCAGCTTCTCATTTAAATCTACTGATTAGAGTAACTTTAAAATAAAACAATTTATAACCTATTATTTAGAGGAGATGTGTAACTTAATCAGTTTTAATAATTTGGAATCGTTTAACAAATCTGCATCCCTTTTGCCATTTTTCAGTTCAGTTTAACAAAATGTGTTATTGTGTTATTTTTGTATGCCTGTATGCAGTAATATGTGTGATGGGTGAACTATTTTCTGTAACTTTAAGAATCTAACGGTGGAGGATATATATACAGAGCAACTTTTAGAACAAAATCTCCATTTTTGGAGATTTTTTTTTACATAACTGCTGTTTACATTGCGTCAAGATGCATGGACCAACAAATTTCCCCTTTGTGAGACTAATGAAGGTTTATCTTATCTTATCTTTTCGGTAGAAATGCCCCAGAATTTCAAAATGTCAATAAAACCTTGTACTACATTTTTTTGTCCAATAGTATCTATAAGCATTGACCAATAGAGAAGATAGAGGCCTAATTATAGATAGATAGATAGATAGATAGATAGATAGATAGATAGATAGATAGATAGATAGATAGATAGACAGATAGATAGA
>JBBPCX010000016.1:19713934-19725216 GCA_037974365.1 Hydrocynus forskahlii | reverse complement strand
ATAGATAGATAGATAGATAGATAGATAGATAGATAGATAGATAGACAGATAGATAGATAGATAGATAGATAGATACATACATACATACATACATACATACATAGCTACATACATATATGTAGTCCAAGAAACTGGTGAATATTGCAGTATCAAATACTCAGCATCAATATTTCTTTACATATATAATTGAAACAATACAACATGAACAGATTTTTTTCCATAGTACATAAAATACATCTGCAAAATCAATATATGACTTCTATGGCATCACTGGTTCATCATTCACTTGTGGATTGTGTGGAGAGGATCTGGGTGTTTCCTTGTAACTGTCATCACATAACATTTTGGTGGAGTAATGCAATCAGGGCGTAGCTGAAATCAACCCTATTGTTGATTCAAATAACAAATAGAATTCATTTGTTGGTGTAATGGTCAGGCGTCCCAATACTTTTGTCTATGTAGTGTTGGCGTAATTCAAACGCCAAATACAATGCATTGTAATTAAAAAAAGACTAACAGTAACGCTGGATCGGATCTACAGATGTTCTAGAGATCAGCGCGATTCCAGGCAACGGGAAAACCGGCGGTCACGTGACTTCATCCGTCCGTCCAGGCAAAATGAGCCGGTGAGGATTTGGAGGTAGGAGAGCTGGATAAGGATAAAACACAAAAGGGAGAGATATTTAAGGAAACGAGGAGACAATTCAGGATCGGAATTATGTAATTACGTTGTCCAGTGAGGTGACTGGTGTTGTACTTGGCTGGTGGCCCGCTCTGTCAGGCTGGGTGTAGCTGTTTAGCTCCTGTGCTAGCTGCTTGGTTTCCCTAGCATTGAGAGCTAACTGTTGCCTAGCAGGACAGCCTGTGTTTTGCAGTGGCAACTTGGGGTTTCTGACATCAAATCCACATATTTTTACGTCTTTTGGGGTCAAGTCTGTCGAGACTTCTGCACTAACATGAATCTCTCGCCGGTCATGCAAAGTGTAGGAAAATAATTTGCTGTTTGGTTTAATTTGACTCTGGTGCAGCTGCTCCTTCTTGTCGTATTGGATATTCAGTAGGATAGAGTCTTGTGACTGTGACATGTCTGTTATTGTGTCTGTATGTTTATGTGTTCTTTTTTACTCTCAAAGGGACCTGGCGTGAACCCAGCTGCCCTCAGCTTGTGTGGAATGGCTGCAGTTTGGCAGCAAGTGCTAGCAGTGGACGCAAGGTGAGCCCTGGCTGTTTTACTAAAGATGAAAAAGAGTGAAATGTGATTGACAGATTGACACATATACACTACATGGACAGAAGTATTGGGACAGACCTGTTTTTCAGGGTTTGGGCGAGGCCCCTTACCTCCAGTGATGCTTCAGCATACCAAGACATTTTGGCCAACTCCATGCTTTTAGCGTTGTGGACCCAATATTTTCCAGCATGACTGTACCCCAGTGCACAAAGCAAGGTCCATACCTTTGGGGTGAACTAGAACAGAGATTCTGAGTCAGGCCTTCTAATTCTGCATCAGTTTCTGACATCATTAATGCTTTACAGAATTACTGGGAACAAATTCCCGCAGAAAGACTTCCAAGAAGAATGGAATTTGTTATAGCTGCAAAGGGGGGTACATCCCCATATTAAAGTCTGTGTTTATTTGAATAGAGTGTTGTTAAAGTTTTTGTTGCTGTAATGAGCAGGCGTCCCAATACTTTTGTCCATATAAGTGTGGCTTGTATAGAAAACGTTTGCTGATAGAACAGGATTCTGTGGAGCAGCTGCACACAAGCATAAGGTCACCATGTCCAATGTGAAATGCAAACTAGAGAGATATTAAGTCCTTTTCAAAGACTGGAATGTGGAGCAGTGGTACTATGCTTTCTGGAGTGATGGAGCTCCATCCAGTACCTTTGGGATGAGTTGGAGTGTAATAATCCATCTAATCATCCAGCACCTGACATGACTATTACTTTTAGTGTGAAACCTTCACAGAAGAGTAGACTTTTACTTTGGCAAAGGCAACCCCCCACAAAACTGGATGAAATTTTGTGTGTGTAGTGTATCTGCAGAACATCACCATCTGCCTTGTTTATCTTAGAGGCATTCATAGTGCCAGCAAACAGAGCCAGTATTTTTGAAATGATGCAGTAGTAATCTTTTTCAGTAGTAAAAGTTTTGCTATTGTCTTTTTATTAACGATACAATTGTGAGCAATGTTTTACATTTTTCATGTACGTATCTGCTGATACTAGTACATAAACATTTTAAAAAGTAAATTAGAACTACAGCTACCGTAATATCTACCAGATCGTTTTAAGACAGTAAACCTGTGTCAGCTAAAGATTTGTTTTTTCCAGAGTGCAATAATTAAGTCATCAGATATTGGTTTACAACACGGCACAATCTCAAGCCCATTTCTTGTACGCAGTTATCTGCTAATACAATATGATTCCAATTTCAGTTTAAATTTCACATTTTAATTAATCAAATTAAAAGGTACTAATGTTATGGTTATCATTTACGGCATCCATAGTGCACAGCTTAATGTTAGTATTGTATATCTCATCGCTGTCTTCTCTCTCTCTCTCTCTCTCTCTCTCTTTCTCTCTCTCTCTCTCTCTCTCTCTCTCTCTGTTTCTCTCTTTGTCATTCATCTCTGTCTTTTGCTCCCTCGTTCCAGGTACAATGCATACCGCACGCCTACGTTCCCCCAGTTCCGCACGCAGTACATCCGCCGGCGCAGCCAGCTGCTCCGTGAGAACGCCAAGTGTGGCTTTGAGCCGGGGCTGCGCAGGCAGTACCTGCGTCTGCGCAGCCAGCTGCTTGCCCTGCGATATGGGCCTCTGTCAGAGCAGAGCAGCTTCAGAGCCAGCAGTGTGCGCAGCTCCCGCACCACTCTGGACCGCATGGAGGTTAGCGCCAGGTTGCAGAGAGGCAGATAGGGGGATAGATGGAGAACTAGAAACAAATTTATTTGAAAAAATTGACGTCATTTGATCTAAAGAATTAGGATTGACTTTGGGGTGTAATAATACACATGGATATACATATTAAAGATACAATTTTTAGATTGAGATTCAGTTCAATATCTGCTAATCTGTTAATATCTTGATTCTACAAAGCTGTAATTAGATACTACACCTATTTGGTTCAGCGCAGATAAATTCACATTTTATTGCATTGTCCTGTTGTCACATAATGATCAGTGCACCTGAGCTATAAACAATACACAAACCAAATCATATAAAAGCCCTACTACTGTATACAACACCTGAACCTCTTCACATAAAGCCTGATACTAAATACCGACCCTGAACCATCTCAAATAACATCTTACTGAAAACAAACACATGCACCGCCTCGTATAAAAACTCATAGAAAAAACATACACAAAGTACAAATAAAATATGCTCAAAATCTACTTGAAGCTGAAGCTTAAAATGATCTATAATAAAAACATATGTAACAAATACCAAAATATGTCACCAAATACTGCTTTCAGCCTCCCAAAATCCACCAAATCAAATATCAACATGTCACAAAAGCACCTTTAAAATATAGGCGTGAGCAGTGATGAGGGGGCCAAGCAGTACAGCTGGGCAGAGTTGCTTTGGCAACTTGATCTGATCATGTTAAAAGTGTGGCTTTAAGCAATGATAGCAAATTTAATGCCAGATGACCAAAGATTGAGTGTAACTGAGATATACCCTTCACCTAATAACTTTTACGAGACTTGATCTGAAAATCAGTGTATGCCAAGTTTTTAAAACATTTTTAAAACATTTTTAAACATTTTGATAAAATCCAGTAGGGCAGCTCCATGCATTAGGTTGCTACGACAAGTTGCCATGCCTTGGCCTTGGGACCTCACAAGGCATCAGCAGATATGTGAACCTGTCATTTAAGGCAATCACATCAACATTTATTATCTGGAACGCATGAGACAAAATTGATTGGGCGTCTGTAGAATGGGGTCCTGAGTCCAAGTCTGGTTTTGTACATCAAATTGTGTGCATACGCGCTTTGCAGTTTGGTGGTTTTAGAACTTGCTGATATGATCAGACTTTTATGTGCTGAAGTAGTCTCACATAACCAGATCAACTCTCCAAGATCCTCTCTTTCTGTTTTGCCTCATCCCTTTCCATCCCATGTCTCACCTTTCCTCTGTCCACTGTTATTTCCCTCCATGCTTTCATGTCCATCTGTTTTCTATCTGTTTCTCTGTATTCTCTTTTTCTACATTTTTCCTTTTCTTTTCATGCCACTCACTGTTTCTTCCTCATTGTGGCCCTCTCTCCTTTTATCTCTCTGTCCATTCTGGCCTTTCTTCCTTCCTTCCTTTTCCTCTCTCTGTGCCAGGACTTTGAAGAGGACCCCCGTGCTCAGGGTGCCCGAGGTCATCGCCGGTCAGTGAGTCGTGGTTCTTACCAGCTGCAGGCACAAATGAACAGAGCAGCGTACGAGGAGAGGTATGCGGCTGATCAGTTGCATGTTCACCTTTCATATTCACTTTATTGAAGAAAAAGTTCTATAGAATATCTAATTTACACATTTTACTCCTGATTACTCTGAGCTAAAAGATTTGGTGTTTGTTTTTTACTCCAGATTACTCTGAGCTAAAAGATTTGGTGTTTGTTTTTTACTCCAGATTACTCTGAGCTAAAAGATTTGGTGTTTGTTTTTTACTCCAGATTACTCTGAGCTAAAAGATTTAAGTTTGCTTATTTAGTTTGGAATTACAAGTCAATTCAAGTCAATACGAATCTCAGTAGGAGTCGCCTTAAAATTTTAAAACATCGCTATAAATTCTCTCAGCCGGCCTAAAATTTCATCCAATTCTTTTATTCAGGTAGCTCAGACTTGTCGAGGTGGTTTAGGGCATAGCATTACTTACTGTGAGCTATAAAAATAAATAAAACTCCATTGCCATGGGCACCTGTCTTGGAAATCAGTAGGGCTGGACAGGACTGGTCACCCTTTCACATGTTCTCCTGCCACTTGCCTTGTTCTAAATGATTCTCAATTTTCTGGAGATTTCCCTCCCATTTACACTGTTTTAGATTTTCATAAGTCCACAATATGTCCATTTGTTCTCCATACTTTCACACTAGTTGAATTGATTAGGTTTTTCTTTTATTTTAAACCCCACTGCCATCATTAGAAAGTTGGTGTTTGTTGGCAAATGTTCAGTCAGTACAGTACAGTAGAATGCCCTTAACATTCCATGCAGCTTCATAATGTAGCTAATGTGCTTTTGTTTTCCTTTTGCCAGGCCTCCGGGCAGTCTGGTACCCACTTCTGTGGCAGAGGCAAGTCGCGCTATGGCAGGTGATACCACTCTGAGTGAGAATTACGCTTTTGCTGGCATGCATCACATCTTCGACCAACACGTCGACTCAGCTGGTAAGAACACTAAATCAGAGGTGTCAGTCTACTGAAAGGCCTTATATTTTCTACTCCATTATCTTGTAATAAGTGCAGTACCAGCCAAATGTTTGACCCTTTCCCAAAGCTGTGTGTGTGTGTTTTTCCCTAGATATTTTGTTCTCATGTCTTATGGAAAAAATTAAAAGAAAAAAAAAACAGTGAAATGCGTTCAAAAAGTGCAGCCAGTAAAGTCTCTGCGTAGTTCTGTCTTCTGAAAGCCCATTGAAGAAGCATCTCAGGTGGCTTCCCATGAGGGAAGGCCAAGAACATGCAAAGCTGCATTGAAGCAAAGGGCATCTACCTTGAATCTAAAATAGAGGATAGTTTACATTCTGAAGTTGAATTTATGTTTATATAATAAACTCCATAGGTTTATTTCATTTTTCCCTGTTATTCCAAAATGTGAAAAATCCATATACAAATAACTGTGTTCAAAATATCCAAATTATTTAAATTGTATGCTCTTAGCTTTACATTAGATGATGATATTTTTGTGTACTTATTACCCTTTGCGGCTGTATTGCTTCGACAGTGCCTCGGCTGCATTTTGCCAACGACGATAAGCACCTACTTGCTTGCTGCTCATTGGACGGCACCTTGTCGATCATGACACTGTCCCCACCCCCGCCGACAGTTAAGGTGACGCTGAAAGGACATGCAGGCCCTGTGACTGACTTTGCCTGGTCGCTTAGCAACGACATCATTGTGTCCACTTCGCTGGATGGCACATTACGGATCTGGAACACAGAGGATGGGCGCTGCATACGTGAAGTGGTCGACCCAGAAGCCAGCGAGCTGCTCTGTTGCACATTTCAGCCCATGAACAACAACCTCACTGTGGTGAGTGCTGGCAAATATGTAGATTTGGCCAAAATTCAATATGTTAAGTTATATTTCAAACATAAAATTAGATCTAAAATATGGCCAACGCAACAATTTATTTTGTTTATTGTTAACTCTTTGTGACATTGTAAGACGTTAAACTCACTGCAGTAACAAGTTGTTAAAATTAATATTCTACATTATTTTATTGAAAAAAAAAGTTGCTGCAGTTACAATTCTTGATATTTACAGGCCACATTTAGCCTGATTAATAGATAATTTCTTGATTAATTACCCTGAATAATTCACTCTCAAAATAATTTTTTGTAGCATTACAGAAAATAATGCTAATATAATTCAACTGTGGTGAACTTTTAAGATGTTCCTTAGAATCTATTCCTGAAGTACCAGTACCTGCAGAGTAAATGTACTTGTTCTTTTCTCTGTACAGGTCGGGAACAGTAAACACTTGCTGCAGGTAGTGAACATCTCCACGGGAAAGAAAGTGAAAGGGGGCTCCAGTAAACTGACCGGTCGAGTGCTGTCTCTTTCTTTTGATGCCCCTGGGCGAATCCTGTGGGCTGGGGATGACAGAGGAAGCATCTTCTCCTTCCTTTTTGACATGGCCACAGGTAGGAATGATGCAGATCTTGTAAAAATAACTGTGCAGTGCTGACAGTGTGACAGTAATGTGTGTGTTTGTGTGTGTGTGTGTGTGTGTGTGTGTGTGTACATACGTACGCATGTGTGTATAGACGCCAATCAGCCATAATGTTAAATCAACATTTTGGCTCTTGTCAGAGTTCTGCTTCTGCTTTGTCTTACTTTAAACACTTCAAGTTCAATAACTGACTGTTCACTTGCAGGTTAATGTATCCCAGCCTGTAACAGGTGCCCTTGTAATGATATATTAAATGTTATTTGTTTCATCTCTCAAGGTTTTTTTTTTTATATTGTGGCTGATCTGTGTGTGTCTATTTGTATGTTTACAATACTGTGTGACCATGAGCTCCTTTGATGTATTAATTTAAACTTAATCTGAAACAATGGTACTGTGGTACATTTGTAATGTAATGATAATTAATTTTATCGGTACCATCCAGCTCTCTTAAAATGGTAATTAAAAAGTGGTTTTACATACCTGACTCCATTTGACAGTCTCTTGTGAATGTACGAGGGTCAACTAATGCCGTTACAATAACATCTGATATCAGTATTTGATCAACAGTGTACCTGTGCTGAGGTTAGTTTTGTTCCACAGGGAAGCTGACTAAAGCCAAGAGGCTGGTGGTAAGTGAGGGAAGCTCCATCTCCAGCATCTCTGCCCGTTCCTGGATCAGCCGAGAGGCTCGAGACCCGTCTTTGCTTGTCAATGCCTGTGTCAACAAATTACTGCTTTACAGGTCAGAACACATGCTTTTGCTGTATCTGTGAAAACTCATGACTACCTGCTTCCCACCTCAAAGTGTTTGAGGATGGGGGAAAAAAAACTCACAGTGCTAAAGCACTTGTTTGTCTGCTGTGGAAAGCTTTTATTTGATACGACACAGTTTGTCTGCTGTGGAAAGCTTTTATTCGATACGACACAGTTTGTCTGCTGTGGAAAGCTAGTGAAAAGCTTTTATTCTGGAATTAAATAGTTGTTTGGTCAGCACTTGACTCAGAAGTCTTGTCTAGAACTGGTTACTTTTGAGTTATAAGTATCACCCTATATCAGTGAACTCATACACAAGTAGGATGTCACACAAAAGTTGGGAATGTAACTCTAAGAAGTCAGAGCTCTTGAGAAACTATGACTTTATGTCTGGGAAATTTGAGACAGATTTTCCCAAAGAAAATTCTCAGTCTGCCATTTAGTCTGCCAGACACAAAGGTGTTAAGATGTCTTTTTAGAGAAAAATGATTAATAGATTATGTGTCATGGTTGATAAATGTCATTTCATCTCTGCAGGGTTGTGGATAACGAAGGCACCCTGCAGCTAAAGAGGAGTTTTCCCATCCAGCATGGCTCCCAGCCTCTCCACAGCATCTTCTGTCCGCTCATGTCCTTCAGGCAGGGGGCTTGTGTTGGTAAGGCTAATTACACAAAGCTTGAGATTAGCATACATACTTTGATGAGGGCTTTCTTTCTTAAAGGCGGTATAGCGTGAATCTGTTTTTAATTTGTTACTGAAGTCCACCTGTCATAACATGTCATTTTATATGAAAAATCAGTCAGATATTTATGCAATTTTTCAACCTTTCAATATCCCTCACAATTAAATGGGCTATTTTTGGTGTCTTTGATTGATATGTAAATGACCTCTACTCTGATTATTTCTCTGTTAAATTGTCTGATAATATAAGTCAAGATTGATTAGAATCATTGATAATTGAGCTTTTTTCATATAGTGTACAACTTGCCTGCCTTATCTCAATGCTCAGTGCATTTACTCTTTTACTTCTCTTCCATAATGCAGTGACTGGCAGTGAAGACGGGTGTGTTTATTTCTTTGACGTGGAGCGCAACACTAAGGCCATCGTAAACAAGCTGCAGGGTCACAGTGGCCCTGTGCTTGACGTCAGCTTCAACTGTGACGAGAGCCTGCTGGCCTCTTCCGACGCAACAGGCATGGTCATCATCTGGAGACGTGAGCAAAAGTAACCACAGCAGCTCCTAGCTTCTCCTGCCTCAGCAACAGCAACTTCAGTGCTCGTCACTTCCAGTCGTGTGCAGAGAATTTACAATCCTGTTGTTAAGAAAGTTGATAGAAGGTCCAGGCAGATCCACTTTGTCTGGTCTTGTGACGCTGTTCTAAATGAGACTTATCTTCTTGATTGTCTCATGTCAGAAAGTTTCACATATCCTGTCCTCCCTGTGCAATGTTGTTAGTTTGTCGGTTTAGTCTGCGCCTGCTTGAGACCATTCGGAAAAATCATCAGTGCTTTACTGTCAAAATGTATAAATTAAATGAATGACCTAACAGAGGGATATTTATTAGTGGTATGTTGTGGACAATGTGATGTATATGTGTATGTATGTTTGTAAGGAAGTCTTTGCTAGAGAGAGTATCACTGAATGTTTTAATCCTGATCAGGTCGGCTGGCTTTCATGACAACACTACTGTATTTATGCCTTGTTAAAAACTAATAAATTTCATCACACTGGTTAAATTGGTTTTGTATCCATTACTTAAATGTTACTCTAGAATTAAATGTAGGAGTTACATAAGGAGGTACATAAATAATGTGATGTCTGAAAAAATAGGCACTGGACAAAATGGGCTCTTTATTAGCCATCAGCAACCAGGCAACAGTGCTGATACATCAGTCATATAGTCAACCTGACCTAGGCAATAGGAATTTATTATATGTACCTCCCACCAGAATGCGTTATTTCTGTAAGATTAGTGTACTATATCAGATTTTTTAATTTATGATATATCAGATTTCTGAATTTATGAAGTACTGAAGTTATTCCTTGAATTCCTCTGCTTTATTTGAATTCTTCAATGCAATGGATTGGCATCATCTATCTATGTATCTATTCAGATGGATGCATTGATCGTTGGCTGTGCTGTATGTCCAAAATTTTGTAGGCCCCTCATCTAATGAGGAGTTTGTTCCTCCCTGCAGTCCCTCTCCTACTCTGGGAAGGTTTTATATGATGGAACATTTGAGAGGGTCTCACTGTATTCAGCCACAAGCACAAGTCAAGCCAGGTACTGATGTTTGATGTAGTTCTGGATCACAAAGGCCACTCTAGATAGACTTGGATGAATGGATAGATATTTTTTCTGTATAAATATTTATACTGATCAGCCGTAAACTAAAACCAGCGCAGTGTGATGCTCTGGGCAAAGTTCTGCTGGGAAACTCCTGGCATTCAAGTGGATGTTACACAAATAGTAATATATAATAGCTGTGGTCTCTTTCAATAGGATGATGCACCCTGCCACACAGCAACAAAAGTTCAGAAGTAGTTTGAGAAAGAGGACAGAGTTCAAGGTGTTGAAATTCTCTAAATTTAGAGCCTGACATCATAGATACTCCACAGAAATAATGGGCTCAAAGTCCCACAGATACACTCCAAAAGCTTGTGGGAAGGCTCTCAAGAAGAGCGGAAGCTGTTATAGCTTCAAAAGGGCGGCCCAAACCCTACATTAATGTTTATGTATTTGAATGAGTCGCTGTTGGTATAACGTTCAAAAGAACGTCCCAATACTTTTGTCCATATTGTGTACATACAGTAACTTCTAAAGAAGAATGGCTGTTGCTATAAAATACTGGACATCTGCGCGTATACTTACAATAATATTAACGCAACAGAAGGTACAGTCCTTCAGCCATGCACGTCCACACACACACTACACATATCTGACAGTTATTTTGGTCAGGCGCTCCAATACTTTTGTCCATATTAAATAAATCAATTAATAAATAAATCCATAAACAAATATCTTCATTTCTCATAATATTAAAATATTAATATTTTATTAGTAGTAGTATTTTTTTTTTACCATAGACATATATGTCTGGTTTTCTACCATCTGTGCACACGTCATCTCCCAGAGTCCCACGGGACTAGGTAAACGGAAGTACAGTTTCAGCGGGAAGAGGAGTGAAGTTTGAACCGCAAATAAATACAAATATAAAATATCTTGCGTTCCCTGAAGAACAACATTCTGCTCTTTTTAACTCTTAGACGCAGGGCGGTGAAGCTGTGAAGTCTACTGGTGTACTGGAGGCGGTTAGCTGATTTGTATGTGTGTGGGTCATGAGTAAACAGAGTTCAGAGTGAAGAAGACTGAGAGCAGGGAGCTGTTTTTGTGAACAGGCACTCCACACTGTTTTAACAGGACGACAACTGCATCATACAGCACACAGAACTCAGCTGGGGAGAAAATGTCGCGTTTGGTTCAGGAGATGAAGAGATGGGTGACTGAAGAGCTGGAGTTTCCTCCTCACAAACTCCCACACGACAGCTACATTAAAACGTGAGTAACTTAAGTAATAAGTTATAGAAGTTACATAACGATAAACTAAAGTTATGTTCTGTTACTTTTGTGTGTGTA
>JBBPCX010000016.1:19677482-19694844 GCA_037974365.1 Hydrocynus forskahlii | reverse complement strand
GAGAGAGAGAGTAAAGATTGAGAAGTTTAATAGATTACACTATTGGCCCTTATGCCAAATCCTAATGACTTGGAAGTATCACAAAAAAATAAATGTCTATGCAGTGTCAGTGCCATTTCATGAAGACCATTAAGCTCCTTATAGTGAGCAGATATATATATATATATATATATATATGTATATATATAATGCCTGTGTATCTAGAGTTAAAGGATGTTGTTGATAGCTAATAGAAGGCATAATATAATAAAGGTCTTCCGGTCACTGGCATGTGAACATTATTTAGAGGCTGGGAATGTGATTTTTAAGTATACTCACTGAACAGATGGTAAACTGAAGACTCTGTTCTGTAATTACAAGCACTGTAGGCATTCTCAGACATGTTACACATGGGGTCAAAGGGCACAAATAAAATGTTGTGGTTCTGCTAATTGATTTCATGAGAAAACTACAAAAATATAAAGTGTTAAGCTCTGAACTTTACACCTTAGCCTATGCATGAACATTAGCTTAGGAATGAAAACGCACAAGTGATAAAGTCATCGTGTGTGTGTGTGTGTGTGTGTGTGTGTGTGTTATAGATATATAATATATATATATAGATAAATAGATTGATAGATAGATAGGGATGAGTATATAGATGTATACACAGATACACACACATTTATATGCACACACACACAATAAAATCAGATTGCATGCTTCAAGATACTGTTATGGAAGCTATTAAGTAATAAAAATGTATATTAAACAATTTGCATGGCGCCACCCCTGCATCATAATATGTTGAATTGTTGCGTAGTCTTGGAAAGACCTGCCTATGTGTTTCCTGAGACTGACACTTTTATTTTTTCAAATTAGTTGTTGATTTCCACCTCCCTCAAGCTCACAATACTGTTAGTACTGTGAGGGTGAAACTTGGCATGTGCTGCTGTTAGACAGCTCAGCACGCATGGAGGAGAACCATCAGTTCTGTTATGTCCATTAAGATGTCGCACCCAGACCAGAGTCAGCTGGGCTCTCTTAGACTTGCAGTCATGGATGGCTGCAGTACCACCAGGGATCAAACTAATGAGCTATTTGGATAGGGCCAACACTTTAGAGCCCTGACACTGTTAAAAAACTTTTCCAAGACAATGCTAATTTCTGATTCCAGTATTCCAGTAGTATTGTAGTATCAAGTTTACAGCTTTGCACATGAACTTTGTTTGGCCAATCCAGATTAAACACAGACATTTATCTTAAGCATATAATAACACATTATCATACATTTTATCATCATTTATTTCCACATTTTAGCATTTCTGGAGTGATTCCTTCAGAAACGGTACTGGCATAGAGCCGCTGTTTTTTTTACCATCTGACCGAAGCCCATTGGTTGGGCAGATGTTTTCCAACCCTGGTCCTGGAAGCACACTGCCCGGCATTAAGCTCATGAACAAAATCCCCTTACACAATTGGTCCTACCTTTTGCAAATCAAAACATGATTTGTTGATTTTTCTGTCACTTTCTTAATATGTTGATGGTTAATCTGACATTTGGCCTTCAGTCCAAATTGTCAAGTCCTTACCAATGGGAGACATTGCTTAGTAAGACACTATATGGACGAAAGTATTGGGACACCTGACCATTACACCAACAGGGACTTTAGTGACATTGCATTTAAATACAAAGGCTTTAATATGGGGTTGGTCCCCTTTTGCACCTATAACAGCTTCCAATCTTCTTGGAAGGCTTTCCACAAGATTTTGGAGTTTCTGTGGGAATTTGTGACCATTCATTCTGTAGAGCATTTATGAGGTCGGGCATTGATGTTGGACAAGAAGGCCTGGTTCACAATCTTTGTTTTCATTCAGCCCAAAGGTATTGCATGGGGTTGAGGTCAGGGGCTCTTTGTGGGCCAGGCAAGTTCTTCCACACCAAACTCAGCCAGCCATGTCTTTATGAACTTTGGTTTGTCCTGCTGGAATAGAAAAGGTTCTTCCCCAAACGGTGCTCACAAAGTTGGAAGAATGACGTTGTCCAAAAAGTCTTGGTATACTGAAGCAATAAGATTGCTTTTCACTGGAATTAAGGGTCTTGGCCCAAACCCTGAAAAACAGGTGTGTCCCAATACTTTTTCCATATAGTGTATGTCACAGAGCAACTATGATTGGATCGTTGTTGGGCATTGCAAGAATTTAACTTCAATGTTTCCATGCAATACGTCATATAAAAGCAATAATATTAAAAAAGAGTAATATTGTGGCAGTACTTGCTTCTCTTAAATAAAAATAAATGTTTAGTTCCAAGAAGTCATTAGGCCTTCTCTAAAGGTCTCAAGGGTTCCCTTCTGTATTTAGGCTTCACGGTGGTTGCTGTTTCTATTTCAGCACCTTGTATGTGTTGTTCAGCTGCAGTGCAATACACTAAAAACGAAATTCTTGCCACCAAGTATATCTGGCTGGTCTAATACATTTTGGATAAGGTATCATTTGTTTTGATGATCTGTTAAATGAATGAGAGTAAGTATAGAAGCTATATTTGGTGGTATAGTGGTGGCTCATCCTCTGTCTTTTTTCCAGCTGTTCATGGTGGACAACGGTGCGGATGACTGGCGGATAGCCATGACGTATGAGCGGATCCTCTTCATCGTCCTGGAGCTGCTGGTGTGCGCCATCCACCCGATTCCGGGACACTATGTCTTCACATGGACTGCGCGGCTGGCATTCACCTATGCGCCATCTGTGGCGGACGCCGATGTGGACATTATTCTGTCCATCCCCATGTTCCTCCGACTCTACCTGATTGGTCGTGTCATGCTGCTACACAGCAAGCTGTTCACGGACGCTTCCTCACGCAGCATCGGCGCCCTCAACAAGATCAACTTCAACACGCGCTTCGTCATGAAAACCCTGATGACCATCTGCCCGGGCACCGTCCTGCTGGTCTTCAGCATCTCCTCCTGGATTATAGCGGCCTGGACGGTGCGCGTGTGCGAAAGGTGAGACGGACTTTGGGCAGTTTTGAACCCTGCCGTATCCACGGGGGCGGATGAGTAGGTTTTTATTGTTCATATTTTATGGTTCACATTGTTCATTGTTGTGTTTTTTGCCCCCCCTCCCCTACCCCTCCCACCCCCCACCCTACATTGCTGCTGGATAGGGGTCCAAAGTGAGTCTGTGTGTTTTGGTTTTTTTTCATCCGTGAAAAAGTGGAAAATTGTCAATTTGGCCCATGACTTTTACCGAGCCTGTCTGGATGGGTCGTGGTGATCCATTCTGCGGAACAGCAATCATGCATTCCTTCCCCAGTGCATTGCATTGCTGACATGCTGGAGATCCCAAAGTCTTGAATGAATCATTTTATTCTCAATTTTCATAATCGGTCAGTTCTATTTTTATTTCTGTTTTTCTCGTGCTGGTCTGTGTCAAGCGCGGTCCAGAGGCTATGCTAATTTTCATTTTCTCTCTTATTATTTGGATTTTGGGATTTTCACTTACTCGACGCCATGTGCGAACATGGTCGTCTTCATTTTCATGATATTGTATTGTTTTTTTTTTCCCCCAAGGCCCTTTTTTATGTTTGACTTTTGACCTGTGCTGACTTGCTATTCTGGCTAGGGGAATACATTTGGCCCATATCTTGGGGGAAGGTGAAGGCCCGGCAGGCTGCTCTGTGTAGCTTATCCGTACCCCAAGGTGGAAGAGAGCACTGAAGCGAAATTATTTAGGTCACCCTAAGCCTTGTGGCTTATCTCTGCACACTTTTTTCCCTTCTCTTTTCCCCAGATTATGATCCAAAACCACCCGCTCTCCTCACCCACCATTCCATATCATTCAGCTGGCTGTTGTAAGGTGTAAAGGGTATGGTTGTTAGCCAGCATGAAGTATTCCCCTCACGGAGAGCCATGTTTCTGTATGAACGTATAAATTGACTGAACATTTGGGCCTATGTTTTTTTTTTGTTGTTGTTTTGTCGGGTTTTTTTTTTTTACTTTTTAATTAACTTATTTATTATCTACTATCTATATATTATCTATCTATTAGCTGTTGTTCTTAGTCAGAGCAGTTTTGTTCATTTTTGGATTAAAATGCTTTGATACAGAATTTTACCAAGAAGCTAGTCACATGAACAATGCTGATTCGTTGTCCAAATGATGTGATATCGTCTAAATGTACTTTTAAATAGTTTACGTACTTTTAAATTAAACCTAATGTCCTTTAAGCTTTAAGAGTCTTTTAAACGTATTAAAAATACCAGCACAGTGTGGCAAGTTAAGCTGATGCTGTAAGTGGCGGTGCATTTCTCCTGCCTGTTGGCTGGCAGGGTTGGGGTGTTAGAGGGACTGAAAGCCGCTATGTCAGCACCTCAGGGACCTGGGGTATGGCGTTGTTCCCCAGGCATGGCCCAGAGCGCTGAACGCTATGTCCCTGCCTTAAATCACAGGTCGTTAGGCCAGTTCGGGCTTCTTCTAATAGCACTCAAGTTAATTAGTCCTCTTTTAAACTCACAGGCAGCGGAGCAAGGCCATTGCTGATTGATTAATAGGTACATATGTGCTGTACGCCACTATGCTACCGTCAGCACACCCGTCATCCAGTTTCAAGTAGTAGGCTTGTCAGAATAGCCCAGGAATGTGTATGAGCTTTTTAGACATTGCATACTGATCCAGCACGATATTTTCAAACTGTAATCAGGAATCATTGTATGCCTGATCACTGTGAGTGTAATTTGTTATGAAAATTGATGTTTGGCTAGACCAGTAGTCCCGAAGCATTCACAGCAGCCACAGTGGAGTAGTTTTAGTAATAAGGCACTCACAAAAACACAAAAATACGGGGTCCTCAGGTTACAACAGTTTCGACATACGACGTTTCGAGTTTACGACACTCACTCCCATAACATAGTTCGGTTGCACGCGCCAGAAGAATGCAGTAACGCGGCATATGAGTGCAGGAGTTGGCGTCCCCTTGTACGCTTATCTGCGTCATTTTGGACTGTTAAAAGAGCAGGGAGTTTTACTGTGACCACAGTGCAGTGTACAAGTACAGTATGTTTATGTCCTTTTCCTTTTTCTGTGGCTTAGTTGTGTTTTTATGTTCTAGATTATGATGTTATACTGTGTTATGATCGGTAAGAGACTTAGGCTAGGGTGTGTTTCAACTAACACCAAAATGTGGGTTACATCACTGTCTATGGAACGGATCTGTGTCGTAACTCGAAGACCCCCTCTACTTTGTTCAACAGTTATGACAATGAGTGGCATGCCACTACAAACATTTAATGTTAGATAAACTAATTGATTTTGGGCTATTAGTGACAATGACAATCAGCTATTAAAAGAAAAAAGGTTTCTTTTGTGGAAACCACTGTCAAAGCTAGGCATCTGGATGCATCCTGACAGAGTAAAATAGGCATAGAAGGACCTTTTCTATACATGAACCCAAGCTTGAATATCTGGGGGGGGGTTTTGTTGTTTTTTTTCGTTAGTTTTTTCCTAAAGAGCTAGACTTTGTGGTTTCAAATTCTAGACTTTGTGCTTTCTGGTTAGTTTGCACATGGCAGGTGCTGAAAGCGCTCCTTTTAGGTATTTTTAGGTCTTTGAGCCAAAGCAATATGAGTAGTATATAATTAGGCCACAGCGCATAAAATATCACAAAATGGAATTAAATCTTGAGCTCAGAAGCGACAGTCGTATCAAACCTGAAACCATGTGTATCGTTACGCCCTTACTTTGCAGTGAAAGTGAGCCTGTGAGTCGATCGCCACTTCAGCCTGTTTGATCTTGATGCTCTCTGTGCAGTGTGTTATCTGAATTAATGATGCCTGTGGATGCGGTAACATTGCCAGCATGCTTGGCTCTATACTCTGCTTTATGCTTGTGTAATGGGCTGTGTCTCTCACGATAGTTTTACACCGACTCGTTCTCTGTAGCCGAGTGAGCCTGAACGCAGAGGGCTGCCGGACAGACACACACTTGCTCCCTCAGAACAGCACAATGCAGACACCACTCCCTTTAAAAATGATCTGCACCCAGCCGCTGTGCTAGAACGCTGTGTATGTGGGCTTGGCTGTCTTTTTTATCCAATTCGCTCTGGCCTGGTCATCCTTGTCTACAGCAGTCTTTGCAGATCCTTATTGATACTTCGCTTTGGGCCCTCATGCAGATTGCCCTTCAGATGGAATTGGGCTTTTCAAACGATGCCTCACCAAAATCAGGCAACTCGTTTTTTTTTATGTGCCAAATATATGAACAGTGTCAGATGTCCTGGAGCGCTCTGATTTCAAAGAGCAAAAAATGCAGATGCTCTGTTGAAGTTTTTAGGTGAATTTTGTGAGAAGTAGCAATAGCAGATAGCTATTATGTTGTTATGGCCCAAACCTGGGTCACATATGGCACTTATTAGTAGCCCATATAATCATATGGACTGAAAAGTGCACCTTACTGTATATGGTTGTCACAACCCATATATTTATGCCCACTGAGTAAAATGCAGTTATTTTTATATACCATTAAACAATTGTTAAAAAAAAAAGTATTTTTTACATGGTATTTAATAATACAACTGCCTGTTCCACTTTTGAACCAACACTTTCGAACTGACCAACCATGCAAGTTTACCCACTTTATCCCAAGTTTTAATTTGATCTCCAGTCCACTTCTAGACTGTCATTTCATATGTTATGTAGGCCACAAGTAAATGCCGGATGTGGCCTAAATGCTGTCTGGAAAGAAAAATGTTTTGTTAATAGTCTAAACAGTTTCAGCTAAATTGCTCTTTCAGAAAAGGCTGATTTTGATAAAAAAAATAAAATAAAAATTATGTGAGAAAAATGTAATGCTTTTGCCGAAATGCTTAAATCTACGAAGTGTTTAAGTAGTTTTTGACGTTTAGTTTTTGACATTTTGACATAATTAGCTAACATACTGAATCTTTATACAGCGGATCATCCTGAAGAAGCGTTGATGTGAGGAATGGGAGAAAATCCACAAATCTATTGAATCCAATGAGATGCAAAGCTGTGTAAATGATAAGATCAGTTTCAGCATCATACAGGGAGACAACACCAGATGCTAAAAGGCTAAAAACAATGCTAACCTGAGGCAGCTACTTACTCAGCATTTTCTGATTTGCTTTGTCTAAATAATGTGGATATTTACTTTCCGAAACGTAGTTATTTGTAATTTCCCCAGATTTTATACTCCGCATATACAAAATGGGACAAATATACAAAGCTAAAAATCAGCGTAGAATTTTAATGACAGTCTAGTGAGTGGCAAACAGAATTTTACAGATGGCACCTTTAATCCCTTTTTTGTCCTGCCCAAGTTGCACTGTTCCTTATTAACAAAGCCGTTACGCTGTTTTTTCTCTGTTTCCTCAGATATCATGATAAACAAGAAGTCACAAGTAACTTTCTGGGGGCGATGTGGTTGATCTCCATAACCTTCCTGTCCATTGGCTATGGAGACATGGTGCCGCACACCTACTGTGGGAAGGGTGTGTGTCTGCTGACCGGAATCATGGTACGCTTCCACTCGTCATCCTTACACTTCATGAACAAATTTAATGTCTAATAATAAAATAATAATTATTAGAGTTAATAATTCAATACTAATTTAGTGAAGTAGTACATATTCTGAGCTAGGTACTTCACTAGTTATGACAAGTATTTAGAAAACACCAAGAAAGATGACAAATAATAGACTGTAATGATCTTTTTTGTGCCTTGAGATTTGATCGAGACTTTTTAAATATGTGTCATTGAGATCATTATTTTTGTTGTAATTTATTTCTAGATGTGTAATGTATTAGAGATTGAACGGGTTGAACATTTCTTTGTTTATTAGAAATGTGTTCTTATTAGAAAAAGTGGAGCACTAGCATCATATTAGAGGTATCATATACATTATATATACATTATATTATACAAAAATGTTCAGTTTTTCAGGTTTTATCTTTTATAGGTGCTAGTATTGAACTAAACAGCTTTGCCTTGGTTTTTAAGAACTGCTGTCAATATTTATGCTCATTTCCAAATAAAAATATTGTTCTTTAAAGCGTAATTTTAAAGGAAAAAACAAAAGATCAAAATAAGAGAAATGATGTAGTGTTTCCAGAACTTGAATATTTCAAAGAAAACAAATCTCTTGTTCACTCTTAAACAAAATGGCAATAATTACCTAACATACATCTAGTAGTGTTTTACCATCCGACTGGTCACACTGTAAGAGGAGAGTGTTGATTACAGCAGTGATGCTTTTATACTTTTCCTCATTAAATAAGATGTGATTCAGGTGATCACTAATCAGTACCTCATAAAGCAGAATGAGGTGTTTGTGTAGGAATTTAACAGACGCTGGCATGGAATGGTTGTCATACTCATAGCGATGCTGATTTAAAAATAAAATGCAGTGCTCTCTTATTTTTTACAGAGCTTTATTTTTAATGTACCAGTTAGTTTGTTATGAAAATACCGTGGAATGTTAAATATTTACACAGAGTGAAACTTTCTTGAGGTAGGAAAACAGCACACAATTGCCAAATAGTAAACGCATAGATGGAATCTGATCTGACAGGACGATGCATGACTTTACTTATTCAATATCTTCCAGTGGACCTTGGATCTACTGCACACATCAGATGCGCTAGATACTTCTTTCTCGGATAAAAGAAAATAAATAGTGAAGGATACATTTTCATCCTTGATTTTGCTACAACAAACACACTTTTGTGAAAAAGGAATGTATAACACACATGTTCCCATCAGTATATTAATTTGTCCTAAAAAAGGATGAAGTTGTATTAATAGCTCAATAAGCAGCAATAAGCAAAAATCGCAGCAGCTAATATGAAATATAGGGATTGAAAAGTGAATAGCTATAAAATATAGACTTACCGCCCTGGAAAAAAAAAAAGAGAGCACTGCAATTTATTTTTAAATCAGCATCTCTATGAGTATGACAACCATTCCATGCCAGTGTCTGTTAAATTCCTACACAAGCAACTCATTCTGCTTTATGAGGTACTGATCGGTGATCACATCTTATTTAATGGTGAATCAAATCGCATTTAATGAGGAAAAGTATTAAAAAAAAGCACTGCTGTAATCGACACTCTTCTCACGATGTGACCAGTCGGATGGTAAAACACTACTAGAAGTACGTCAATTACTTATCGCCATTTTGTTATAGAGTGAACAAGAGATTTGTTTTCTTTGAATTATTCAAGTCCTGTAAACACTGCATCATTTCTCTTATTTTGATGTTTTGTCATTTCCTCTAAAATGATGCTTTAAATAAGTATAGTTTTGGAGAAATGTTGTCAGCAGTTCTTAAAAACGAAGGCAAAGCTGTTCAGTTCAATACTTGCACCTATAAAAGATAAAACCTGAGAAACTGAACATTTTTGCAGTGGTCTCTTATTTTTTCTAAAGCTGTATGTATGAAAACTGTGTTATGGACCTTTTTTTTTTCGTAATAATTTCTTAATAATCACAAACAAAACCAGTTTATCTGAGACGCTCTGAAAAACTATGCCAAGCTCAGTATTATGACTAAGAATTCTTGTTTTTCCGTGCAGGGAGCTGGCTGTACTGCCCTGGTGGTAGCAGTAGTAGCCAGGAAGCTGGAGTTGACCAAGGCGGAGAAACATGTTCATAACTTTATGATGGACACTCAACTCTGCAAAAGAGTGAGTCATTATCATCTACCCTGTACACTCTCATCTTTTCCTGATCATGATAAAGCACCTGGTTGTCCAAAAGCGAGAAGAATTCAGAGGAGCAGAGAACATTATTTCAGACTGTCATGGCCAGCCGTTGAATATGCTGATGCTCAGTGCAGAGGCTTTGGCAAAAGACCAAAATACATTTTGATGACACAATTTTCTAGATGAAAGTTGGATGGTGTTTTCCATATCATCAGAATTCAGCAGCAAACTATCATGGTGCTGTATATGCTGTAGGCAGATTTGGGCTAATGTAGTCTTAAAGGCTGCAGCTGTTACACGCTAAAAAATTACACCTTGGCTAAGTGAACTAATCTTCATTTGAATCAGTATATCAGTTATTTCTTATTCTGAGTTTATTGTAAGAACATTGTAAGATTGTTCAACCTATTTATAGACATTTGTAACGATTTCAGTTATGTTTGCCTGTGTCAAGAAATAATGCTTCTCTAACAATATACTTGATTTCTTTTATAATATTCTAACAATCATCTCATAATGAGAGTTATTAGATATTGCTCCAGTCCCCATTATGTGTGCTCCTCCCCTTATCGTGGACAGCTGGAGCTCATTTGAGGAGGAACGCCAGCAGCATAAATACTGAGTTATGGGGAAGGATGCTGGCCTTGGAGCCACACACAAAAGGAAAGAAAGAGGAGACTCTTTAAAAACACTAAGTAAGCTCTCATACAGGTTTTTAGTTAAAGTACATCCTGCCATGTCCTGCCATATTTGTGGTCATATGATTGCAAAAAGAGACCTATTTTAAGTGATGGGTCCATATAATGTAAAAACAAATTTTAGATGGACTTTTTTGTCGAGTCTATGGTGAACTATGGTAACGTAGTTTTGAAATGTGCCGTTCAGTCCCCAGTCACTACAGTCCAAATGTGGAGACCAGTCTGTAGAAACAGCAGAGGTGTGACCAGAACATCATGTGTGGGTGGGCATTTGCCTTATCTGGGGGGGCAAAAAGTATCTATCTTTCCATCCATTTTTTTTGGGGGGGGGGGCTCGGGGGGCAGGGCTTGTGCCTGGGGGGGCATTGCTCCCCAGAGCCCCCTGTAGACACACCACCGAGAAACAGCCTTTTTAAAATCATCATGGTTAGTACGTCACACCCATAGACATGTTTGTATATGACTGCTAAGCCAGCCTTAAAGAATTCAGTCCTACTCATTTCAGCCTATTGCTTTTTGGCCCCACCTATCCAGGCTATAGCAGTGCAACTTCACCCGTTCCTTCTGAAGTGATAGGGAGTGTTGTTTCTGCAGACAGTCTGTAGTAGAATTAACACTGGAACGGCGGCTAGCTGGCTATGCCTATAACGGCTGCGTGCGTCAACTGACGCAGTGCCTAGTTTCGCACAAGACACTTCTTGATACGACGCTGCTGCAGTATGTTCGGGCGTGTAGTCCTGCAGCCTGCCGGCATACATCCAGCAGACACAGCAAGTGTCCCGTGGACTTTGGACCCAGAGCCCGTCGTACAGCGCCAGTCGCCATTTCAGAATCAGAAGCAGAAATCGCGTTTATTTCCTGAGTATGTGAACGAACACATACAAGGAATTTGTTTGTGGTTGATGGTGTCTCTCAAGCACAACAGTATAAAACAACAACAGTATGTAAAAATACGTGTGTACGTGTGCCCACACCACACCCATATGTCTCTTACAGAGCATGCTTGCTGCTCCCATAGGCCAATAGACACGATTCTGATTCTGAGCCTGATGAAATTACGTCAATTGTCGCCGTCAACCGTTCTAGTGTTAATTAAGTGGAGAATGTTGGATAACAGCCTTTCTAAAGTATCCACACATCTTCAAGGAGCAGCTGAATTGTCTCCTACAGCTCTGAGAATTTAAGTTCAGCCTTAACAGTCTGCCCCACATTTCAGCTTGGATGGTTTTTTGAACGAGGCACAATACAGGACAGTCAGTCGGAATAGAACTTTTTTACATATGTCAGTCTTAGCGGGACATGGTCGCTGAGGAGAGTCTTTGAGTGTGTTGGGAGAAGGATACTGAGGAGAGTCTCTGAGTGTGTTGGGAGAAGGATGCTGAGGAGAGACTCTGAGTGTGTTGTGAGGAGGATACTGAGGAGAGTCTCTGAGTGTGTTGGGAGAAGGATGCTGAGGAGAGACTCTGAGTGTGTTGTGAGGAGGATACTGAGGAGAGTCTCTGAGTGTGTTGGGAGGAGGATGCTGAGGAGAGACTCTGAGTGGCGACCCCTAATCAGGAGTAGCCACAAATAGATGAAGGAGTCTTAAAGAGACAGTAACAAAATTAGACTAAAAATGATCAAAATTGGGATTGGGAAATGGCAGTGAAAAAAAAAAGACCTATTTTTGGTACATGGGGCAGCACAGACCTTTAAAGTGGGCTTCTGTTAAATAAACAAGAGAACTGCAGGATATGGGCCCTTTAAGTCATCCCTCTCCAAATTCCACTGCACACTTCCAGTGATGCGACTGAGTGGAATTGAAGGGAGAATGTGGTTCTACTGATTATGCAGACTGGATTGAGAGGATTTATATCTGTGCTGTTACTCAGGTGAAGAACACGGCTGCTAACGTACTCAGGGAAACATGGCTCATCTACAAACACACCAAGCTTGTGAAGAAGATCGACCATGCCAAGGTCAGGAAACATCAGCGCAAGTTTCTGCAAGCCATTCACCAGTAAGTACAGCTGATGCTTCAGTTCCTTATCACCGAGCTCACTGCGCAGAACGATAGACAAATTTTTTAATCATGCGATGAACATAGATGTTTGCGTCATTATTGAAATTCTCCTATTGCTCTCCCTTACAGTAAGAAACACGACCTGATGAACACGCCCTTATTAATTCCTTGTTTATTTTTATTCCTGTAAAGTATTTCATAAAATAGGTTTTTTTAAAGGCTCTGCTTTTTTGTTGGTCAGCGAATTAGTTTCATAGTTTGTCCGGAATAAAAACTCAGATCATACAATGGATTATCGGTATAGACCAAATAATATTTACTCAGTTACTAGCATAATCTAAAGTGACGTCCCTAGTAGATTTTGTCGAACCTTGAAGAACCTAATTATTTGAGCTTGGCTCAGTTCAGTATGTCTTCACTCATTCCACACAGGATGGGGTTTTCAGGATTTGTTCAGTGTTTCCCTGAATTAAGCAGTGTTGTCATATCATTGAGAATTCAGTAATATCAGTAAAGTAGCATTAATCAGGGAATAATGCTCTAATATCAGACTACACTGTCGCCATGTTCGTCTCGACTGAACTGGAGGATAAGGGGTTTTCCCAGCGATACCTCTCATGCATTCCTTTGAGTAGAAACACAATTGCATTTATGAGTTGCAAGTACTTTAGGAGCTCTGTCTTTGCGCCAGTTTGTCACCACTTCAGAGCAGTCGCTTTTCATTCAGCAATGACCTACTTCCTCTCATTACTGGCCCCTTTCTTCGCTACCCAGCTCTCTCACTCTGGGGGACTAGTCCAAAACGGAGAGGAATTCCCAAATTAGGATGAGGATATTTCAGTGTCTGGGAGCAATTGGAATAACATTTGGATCCCTGGAAACCACATCCCAACAGGAATAACAGTGGAATAATGTCGGCCAAAATGCTCATTAATGGTAAATCAGATCATTCAAAAGTCATGCACTTTTAGGTCAGTATATGATTTGTGCAATGTTTCCCTGAATTAAGCAGTGTTGCTTTAGTATTATAGAAACTGTAGATACACAATACAACTGTTTGGGACTAAAGTTGTCAATTTTTTGTCAGATAGAACAAAAATCCACAATTGTGGGTCATCTCAGTAATAATAAAATAACTGTATATATAATTGCATTTTGGTGTCAGTAAAATGTTAACAAGACCTCGTTACACTCGTCACTTCTAAAAATAATAATTACAGGAACAATAAAGGTGCTTTTTATTGGTCCATCTGATAGAATAAGTACATTTCCATTAGAATCAATATTTGTTTCCAGTGCGGATGCAGTGAATGGGAGTGTTACACTCATCAAAATGCAGGGTCTTCATGAGCCATGCAACACGTGCATTGACTCTTTAGAATAAAACAGGGGTAACTGATGCACCGCACTGTGGATGTGTGCAGGATGATATAGAAAAGTACGATAAAAGTTTGTTTTACTGCCAAAGGGAGAGCTCTTAATGTGTATGAAAATATTTAATGGAGTACATTACGGGTTGCCACTGCTGAGAAATGTAGCAAGATTTGAAAGTGTTTCACATTATTATCACTTGAAGACGTTGTGTGAGTGCATGCGCGTGTGTTTGTGTGTGTGTGTGTGTGTGTGTGTGTGTGTGTGTGTGTGTGTGTGTGCACGTGCTGTGTGTATGTTTGTGTACACTTTAAGGTTTTTAAAACTGTATTGTGTGTTTCGTCTGTCTTGTCTTAAATCACTGCAGAGCTCAGAAGTAAGTTGCGTCTTCTATCTTTCCTTCCCATCAGCCTTTCTGTTCATTTTCTTTAGTCGTATTTACCGATATCAAACCAACATACGAATGTTTGAAGCTGGATGCTGTATTCCTACCTGTTTTTTTTTCACCGAAGTCTAAAATTCAATGGGTTTTTTTGCACGCTTTATTAGGCTGCTGCCACTTTATGGGAAAAAAAAAAGAGAAATAGCATCTTCTCAGCTTCAAATTCATCAGCCTTTTTCTGGCACCGAAAGTCCATTCATCCAATCTGCACCTGATCTCTATCTGAGTCTGCACTGAGAACTGAGATACATACTGAAAACCTCCATAAAACCCCAAACAACCTCCTAAATGGTCATCAGCTTTGTCTGTCCCAGATAAAAAGTACTGGGACAGAAGTACTGGGACGTCTGACCATTACACCTACAGCTATAACAGCTTCCACCCTTCTTGGAAGGCTTTCCACAAGGTTTTGGAGTTTCTGTGGGAATTTGTGCCCATCCAACCATGTCTTTAGGGACCTTGCTTTGTGCACTAGGGCACAGTCATGCTGGAATAGAAAAGGTTCTTCCCCAAACTGTGTCCACAAAGTTGGAAGCGTGGCGTTGTCCAAACGTCTTGGTACGCTGAAGCATTAACATTAGTCCAAACCCTGAAAAACAGGTGTGTCCCAATACTATTGTCCACATAGTGTACCTTCCAAATATTTTTTCCTGTAGTGTATGTTTTGGATTTGTGGAAAGTGAAATCTGATTTCTCAGTGAGCCCACTCTGATTCACTGGTACGTCTTAAAGTAGAAAGAAAAACAGCAAGCATGCAAAAGCTTTTTTTCTCACTTTAGTTCAGTGAAGCCCTTTTTCTTTTTGGCCGCTCAGCTGAGAGAACTGCTAAGCGCACCGCTCATGTATAATACATTCCCTTGCACTTTTGTAGCAAAATTCTCCTTCATCCCCTAAATGTAATGCATATAAATGTCTACAAATACCTGCAGCTCAGTAAGGCGTGGTAGAGGTTGTGTTTTAGATTGTTTTATGCACCTTGCAATGAAAATGGCAAATGTATCTGTACGTCCAGTGCTAGAAAACATGGAGGTGTAGGTGCAGACACAAACAGACCAATTTTGGCCCTCCCAAAATTGAGAATTCATCTGTGGAAAAAAAAAAAAAAAAAAAAAAAAAAACACACCACCACCAACACTTGTGGAGAAGTAGAAAGTGCGTGGGTTTTTATTTTTTTCATACAGCTTGCACTGGAACCTTTTTTTTTTTTTTTTTGGTTTGTTTTTTTAATGGTTGATTGAGTTAAGGTTGCTTGGCTGTGGATCGAAGTTGATTGTATGTAAACGACAGAATGAAAACACCGAGTTACAGTTGCATTCTGCATGTAGAAAATTCACACATGCACTCGTGTGCTCTCCTCACTAGCAGCTTGCGAATGGCACCACACCCCAAAACAAACACATCATTTTGCTTGAAATACGTTCACAAATCTGTATGTATATATACGCAGTACCAGCCAAAACTTTGGACACAAGTTATTAAAATTAATGCAATAGGGTTTAAAATGATGCATAAAAAGTGAGCTTAGAATTAATAAGCTATTAAAAAACATGAATACATGTTAATGTAGGTTGTAGGTATTTTAATTCTAGGAAAAGTACAAAATATTTTTGTATTTAAATCATTGATTTATATGTAGGCTTCATCTCTATTCATATTTGCTGCGGAAACTCATTTTCAGCGTTTTAGTTCAGAAGGCCTAAGATTAAAACCACATTCAGCCAAGCTAGTCCAGATGTTTGACTGGTGCTGTATGTATCGAATTTAAATGATACATATAATGCAGAGTCTTTGATTTTAATACAAAACATGTGAAATATGCAGGGGGAAGGGGAGTTAATGCCATGCTTAGGAGAAAAAGGCCCATTTACTGTAAAACCCACCCATATATGTGCATGGATTTATGAATTTTGCATATACAGGATTTATGACGGCACATGACCTTTATACAGGAAAGGACAAAAAATTAAATTCTCCACTATCAAGGAAGAATGTAAGACAACCCGTACTCAATACTGTTAAAATAAGCTATAATTCTGTCCGAAATGAAGTTAGCGCAATTTACACTGGTTTGGCACAGCAGTGGACGGGAACAAAATCTCATATCTCCAATTATTGCCACTTTTGTATTTACCTCATTTGAAAATGCGATTTTCCATTTACCACTGGTTCATTTTATGATAAACTTATTTATGTTTTTGTTTTTATTGTAAAGAGAGAGAAGGCTTTGTTCCTAATGCGACTATGGGTTGTATGAGGGTGTTGTCTGCAAAATTCTGTTGAAATTAATTATAAAGTGTCCATTTGTCATACGTGAACACACCACAGCACACAGTGTGAACAGTGTGAAATTCTTTCTCTCTGTTTAACCCATTTACCAAGTGAAGCGGCGAGCAGCCAGGAACACAGAACCTGGGGAGCAGTGTTTGGGGACGGTACTTTGCTCAATGGTACCTCTGTGGTGCCACTGGCAGTCCTGGGATTTGAACCCACGACCTTCCGATTGCAGGCGCAACTCCTTTATCACCAGACCAGCGATCAATTTTGTACTGTTCATGCTGTGCTGTGGTGTTTGTCACGTGTGACAAATGGATTCTTTACACTTTAATTGTTTTGAATTTTGCAAGAAGTTTTATGTCCCTGTTTTCTCGTATCACATCTGAATGACTGATATGTGCAAAATAATATTACATTGTGGACAGTACAGAATGCTTGGGATTTTTGGTGCGTTGGTGTGCCGGACCAGTGTAAATGCTGCATAAGTAAACATGCCTGGCCTTCAGATGAAATACACTGTATGGATAAAAGTATTGGGACACCTGACCATTACACCAACAATGACTTTAATAACATTATATTTTAATACGTCGACTGTAATATGGAGTTGGTCCACCTTTGCAGCTACAACAGCTTCCACTCTTCTTGGAAGGTTTTTCCACAAGATTTTGGAGTATCTGTGGGAATTTGTGACCATTCATTCTGTAGAGCATTTATGAGTTCAGACACTAATGTTGGACGAGAAGACCTGGCTCTCAGTCTCCATTCCAGTTCATCCCAAAGGTGTTGGATGGGGTTGAGGTCAGGGCTCTGTGCGGCCAGTCAAGTTTTTCCACACTGAACCTATCCAGCCATGTCTTTATGGAGCTTGCTTTGTGC
>JBBPCX010000016.1:19637036-19661654 GCA_037974365.1 Hydrocynus forskahlii | reverse complement strand
TGAGTGTGTTGGGAGGAGGATGTTGAGGAGAGACTCTGAGTGTGTTGGGAGGAGGATGCTGAGGAGAGACTCTGAGTTACCCCCCTCTGTCTAAACTTGCTTATGTGATTGACACTGTATGACACAGTTATCTATAAACATAAAGTACACTACATGTGTTGGGTCGCCTGACCATTACACCAACAGGGATTTTAATGTCATTACATTCAAATACATAAACGTTCACATGAAGTTGCTTCCCCTTTGCAGCTATAACAGTTTCCAGTCTTCTTGGAAGGCTTTCCACAAGATTTTGGAGTTTCTGTGAGAATTTGTGCCCATTCACTCTGTAGAGCATTTATGAGGTCAGACACTGATGCTGGATGAGAAGGCCAGAGACTCGCAATCTTGGTTCTGGTTCATCCCAAAGGTGAGGTTGAGGTCAGGGCTCTGTGCGGGCCAGTCAAGTTATTCCTCATCCAGCCGTGTCTTTATGGAGCTCGCTTTGTGCACCGGGGCACAGTCATGCTGGAGTGGAAAAGGTTCTTCCCAAACTGTGTCCACAAAGTTGGAAGAATGGCGTTTTCCAAAATGTCTTGGTCTGCTGAAGCATTACGATTGTCCTTCATATAGTGTACATCACACAGCCAAAATCAGTAGCAGCCATTCTGCTTGTTTGTGGTTGTAGTGTGTAATACAGTGTCAGAAATCACATTAGCAAGCCAATGCAGGATATTGAGTATAAAACAAAACAAAACAAAATGAATATGTATCAGCTTATCAACTTATCAGTCATAAACATTGAAATGGAGAAAGATGGTTGAAGGTGACAGTAGAACCGCTTTGATTTATCAGCCACCATTCATTACTGCCTCAGATTCCAAAGCCACCCCCCCCCCCACCCAATCCCTGTACCCGATTAAGTTATTAACTTTGCTATGATCCTCTTGCGCTGCTTTGTTCAGAACAGGGGATGACCTTCTTGACCCACTTTTCCATATGAGAAACCACTCAGACACACACACACACACACACACACACACACACCATGTCCTCTGCAGGATTATACTGCATCGTACTGAACTTTATTTACTATTGTAATTTTGTGTTGTGATTTCACTCCTCGAGTCCCACTACACTTAGGTATTTAATATAATAACACTTTTAAAGAAAATGGCTGATGTCAGATATCTAATACATGTAGCTTCTCTGGCTAAACCAGCTTTTACTGTTCACCCATTAATCCCTAACAGTTCGTATAAGAGGCCCACATGTTTCTCCTAAACTGTGTCACTTGCCTGCAGTGATTTTTCAATAATTAATAGACATTATATGTATAATAGACATTATATGTATAGACTAATATGTATAATATTTGATCTATTTGATCTATAATATTTGTCATATTTCAAGATTAAAAACTATAATCAGTTAATGGTTCAAGGGGTCAATTGCATTGTAGGTTATGAAGTGATTTTTCAGTTTTAAGGGATGAAACTGTTCTGACTGACGTCT
Organism: Hydrocynus forskahlii; assembly: GCA_037974365.1. Classification (NCBI taxonomy): domain Eukaryota; kingdom Metazoa; phylum Chordata; class Actinopteri; order Characiformes; family Alestidae; genus Hydrocynus; species Hydrocynus forskahlii. The sequence continues at coordinate 19,660,160 of JBBPCX010000016.1, read as the reverse complement.
GATTGTTAGTAATCTCTGTGAAGGTTTTTTCCACCCAGACCTTATTAAAATGTAGAATTGTCTTTTGGCTTTACATTAGTTGTTGTTTTTACCCGCCCACTAGCTCCCCCAGTGATGTCACCAACACTGGGATAGTACATTTACATTTACGTTTAGGGCATTTAACAGACGCTCTTATCCAGAGTCACGTACATCACTGCTCAAGTGGTCCAAATCTGTTCTACAACCTGAAAAGCTGTACTTAAATCAACGTCGGCTATTCAACCAAGTTACTGCTAGCTTAGTTAACAACTTAACCGCTCCTGTCAAAGAAAGGTCAGAGGTTAAAGCAAACGTAAGGAAGGCATGGAGTGAATTTTTAAAAATAAATATAAGGATAAGAAACGAATTAAAAAATAATAAGAGGCCTAGTGAGTCACCACGGTGCTCCTTGAAGAGGTGGGTCTTCAGACGACAGAGTTCATTCCACCACTGGGGGGCCAAGACTTGACGCAGGTTCCATACGAGCAGGGCTTGATGCCCGGAGAGGACAAGAAATGACATGCTGCTTGGTCAGGGCTGATAAGTAAGGAGATGCAGGTCCATTTTTGGCCTTGAAAGAGTAAAGACTACCCCATACATCCTTCAGGTCGAGTGAAGCCAGCCACTGTGTCCGTCTGCCTCCAACACATCAGCAGCTTCAACATGCTTGGAGGAGAGTGCTAACTGCCAACTCTGGCTTGGGTTTGTTGAGTAGCCACTTAGAAAGCAAAGCCAATTGTGCTTTCTCTGACTTCCAGGTTTAGTGGGCTGTTGCACTACCAGGAACCTCCAGTCTCCTGATGATAAGGCCACCACTTTGCTAGGCTTTACAGAAACACACCCCTCCTCTGCAGAGGCTTATACATAATCAGACCATTAGCTACACTGTTGAGCACCTTTGACTTTCAAGGCTCACACTTAATTAATCAGGAGGGATCCCAAAAAGGCCCAATCCCCAGTTTCTCTCTCGATAATGAATTTGAGGTCTGTTGGTCTCAACAGGAAGAAAGAAGAAGAGAATATTTTGATCATTTTTCCTTTGCCAGGACTCTACTATCATTCTCTCAGGGTGCTATAGCCAGAATCATTATAGCAGGGTGGGACATATCCCCCCACTTTTCAAAATCATTCGTTTAGTCCCCCACACGTGCAACCCCCCCTTCCCCTACCATGACTCCCCCCACAGACGTATCCTCCCCCACATTAAAAATGCTTCCGGCGCCCCTGCCAGCACTGCATTAGATGGTACAAGTATACATCACTAAAACATGCATTTTCAGACTATTCCCATAAATAATGGGAAGTATTAACAAGTATAAACTTTAATAAATGGATTCTTAAACACATATTTGGAGTTTCTAAAATTTTCATGATTGAATAAAGTGAATAGACAAGCTTGCTCAAATTTCTCTCCCTCTCTCTCTCTACCGCTTCCCCGTCTCTCTCTCTCTCTCTGTCTCTCTCCTCAGCTTGGTATCTGGCCGGGTGAGCCTGTGCTGTTGATGCTGGATGATCTGGAGCTGCAGTGGAAGAAGGGCCGGCTGCACCACCTGCAGGCTGCCATGGAGCTGCTCATATGGGTGGTACAGGGAGAGCATCTAGATAAGGTCACACACTCCTACAGAATTCCTGTTAAATGCAGTGCTCAGTCTTCTCATCCTGATTCGTTAGAATGTATCTTTCATGGCTTTTTAACTCTGACTGGCAGGAGCTCATTCCGAGGCTGTGGCTTGTTCAGAAGCAGAAGAGCCAGAACACTGGTGAGTGGTGGTGTGTTTGAGATGACTAAACCGACTAAAACCAGTCAGTCTGTGTGAAGAACCACTGCTTGCTTCAGAACTCTACAGGTTAGATACATTAAAGTATTGGGACGCCTGACCATTACACCAACTGGTACTTTAATGACCTTGCATTCAAATACATAGACTTTAATATGGAGTTGGGGAATTTGTGTACAATCATTCTATAGGGCATTTATGAGGTCAGGTCCTGACGTTGGACGAGAAGGCCTGGCTCGCAATCAACTGTTGCAGTTCATCCCAAAGGTGTTGGACAGGGTTGAGGTCAGGGCTCTGTACGCGCCAGTCCAGTAGAAAAGGGAATAGAAAAGGTTCTTCCCCAAACAAGTTGGAAGCATGGTGTTGTCCAGAATGTCTTGGTCTGCTGACGCATTAAAATTCCCTTTCGCTGGAAGTAACTGGTCTAGCCCTGAAAAACAGGTGTGTCCCAATACTTTTGTCCATATAGTGTACACTTCTATCAGTGATGTCTAGACTAGTGGCAGCTGGTGGCCTAGTGGTGAGAGCGTTCACCCTGTGATCAGAAAGTCGCGGGTTCGAGTCCCAAGACTCCTAATGGCACCTCTGAGGTACCCGCTACTTGCTGAATGAATTAAGTGCAGAGGAAAAATTTCATGCTGTTCACACTGTGTGCTGTGGTGTGTTCACATATGACAGAATGGTCACTTTACACACTTTAGTGGTCTGCAACTTTTAGTGCTCTCATTTTTGTACTTTCATTTTTTTTCTCGATGATTTCAAAATGCCAGCTGTCCATTCCATTATGTGTAAAAAATATAATGATGTCCGGGCCCATAAAATGAATGTTTCTCATCATAAAATATCAAGTAAAAATCATTAATGATGTAGGCTTATAAATATTAGCAATGTAGGCTCAAAGTGCACAACAGTTATGTCTAAAAATGTCTGGTAAATACTTATGACTGACCACTACAAACATTTAAAATGCAATGTCAGATAAAGTTATAGGATGTTATAGGCTATTGAAGACAATATAAATTCATGATGTTCGTGATATCCCTTTATTTTTCTTTCTCACTCTCTTGCCAGATGCCACTTGTTATATTCCACACACGGGTAAGTGACTAACCACAGACCCTGTCTCAGTTTGTTTCTTTTTTTCAGCTTTTTAATTTTGTGCTCAGTATCAGATGTGGTCTTGTTTGCTATTGAAATGTTTTTTATGTCTTTTGTCAGTGTGGAACTGGATATGCCATGCTGCAGGTATGCCATTTTTGTTGTGCTGTTCAGATAGGAATTTTGCAGGAAATGGGGCACATTGAAAGTGTTTGTATTGTTTTAGTAAATTGGATATTGACTGTGTTTGATTTTGTACCTGGTGTTTTGAACACATACGTAGAAATAATTGAATGGAAAGAGGCTTGAAGATACATTATTTGGACAAAAGTATTGGGATGCTATAAAAGCCTCCACTCTTCTCGGAAGGCTTTCCACAAGATTTTGGAGTGTTTTTGTGGGAGGTGTGTCCCAACGCTTTTGTCCATAGAGTGTACATATTATGACTTTTTCACAGAATATTAGATGTAGCACATCTGTTTAAATAACCCATGTGTTGTGCTCTGAGAATCTTTATCAAGATATAAAAATTAAATAATTAAATAATTTCAGACAATTTTAGATAATACTCTATTATGCAGGTTTGTGCATTATTTCCGTTAGTAAAAGTTAAAATATATATAATGAAATAAAGGTAAAAAAAAAATAAAATAAATATATATATATATATATATATATATATATATACACACACACACACAATTAAATGACTGAATATTTGGAATGAAAGTCTGCATATTTGGAATGAAAAGTCTGAATATATGGAATGAACTTTTCATTATGTTTGCCGGGCAATTAAAGTGTCCGTTCCAAATTAGTTTTTATTTGGAATATTAACTAAATATTTGAAAATGTGTTGGAACCATAATTGTAATTTGGTTACATTGGTGGTAAATGGAACCAGGTGTCCGCCTCTAGAAGTTCCCTCACAGAACGTTAAAAGGTTAAAGCTAGAGGCGCTGAAATGTAACTGCTGCACCTTTAGTAACCACCTAGAAACACCATAGAATCCAACTAGGAACAGCCAGTTACTGTAGCAACCATGCAATCACTCTTTTCCTTTTCTTGTGGATACGCAACCTAGTCTTTTATTTCTTTCAAAGTGGAGGTGACTCTTGACCCTGACACAGCTCACCCGGCCCTGCTAGTTTCGGAAGACAGGAAGTGGATGCGCTGCAGTCCAGAGCCGCTGGACGTCCCGCGATGTCGAAAGCGTTTCGACGGCTGGCAGTGTGCTCTAGGCACTGAAGGTTTCTCCTGTGGGAGGTGCTACTGGGAAGTGGAGGTGGGTGACAGAGACTGGCGGCTTGGAGTGGCCAAAGAATCTGCCTTGAAGAAAGGATACGGCTTTCTAAACACACAGAGCGGTTATTACACTCTGAGGCTGGAAAGAGGGACGGAACTGAAAGCCCTGACCGTACCAGTCACCCCACTGACCCTTTCTTCGATTCCCAAATGGGTAGGTGTTTACTTGGACTATGAGGAAGGTCAGCTGTCCTTTTATGACATCCAGAGGCGAAGTCACATCTACACGTTCTGCGAAAGGTTTACCGAAACACTCTTCCCTGTCTTTGGCACCTCAGAGATGGTCAGACACATGGTAGTGAGACCATCCGGACTCCGGTGGCCCTGCCTCTGTAATGGACCATGTCTGTTTAGCTGAGTACGACACACACACTCCTAAACGCACGTCTCAGTCCAACAGTCCATGTGAAATCACTGAAGTGATGTTACCATGCCCTGTACATAGTGTGCAAAACTTTAGGCTTCACGTCTTTCTGAGAAGCTTTAAAAAGTGGGTGTGGCCTTCATTTTAAATGAGTGCTTTGAAAGAGGTACACATTACTTCTTACTATTAATGCTAGATATGACATTAATAGAGGATAATGAAGGAAAAAACTACACAAATGGCTCACAATTCAGAAATATAGGTGTTTTACTTTTATTGACAAAATTGAACTATAATTTGAATAAATGCCTGGTCTGATGTACTTCAGTGTGGTGATGTACCTATTTATCGCCAGACAAAAAATAAACGTGTCTCTGTAGGTAAACACACCTTCAGACCTAGTAAACCATGCATATTTGCCTTTTGGCAACCAGATATGTCTTGCAGATTTTTAGCAAACGAACATGCATCTCGTTTTGATAAACGGACCATAAACCAAGAAAAACCTCGATATACATCTTGGCTCAAGGGTTGTGATTTTTCAGAGCACTATTTTAAGGCAAAAACACTCATTTTAAAAACCTCTATTTGTAGACTACACATCTGTCTCACACATCAAATGTTTGGAAACATCTTGCCTTGATTATATATATATATATATATATATATATGTATATATATATGTATGTATGTATGTATGTACATTGCTTTGCGTTCCTTAAAGTGTCTTCCTTGGTTTGAAGAGCAGCAGAAGACACATTTTTCCAAACTATGGACATTTGACTATTTTCTAAACTATATAATGGAATGTAAGCAGAAATTCTATACTGAAGCCCTTTTAGCCTAATGGTGATTGAGAGATTTCATTGATGTTATTGCTATGCTTTTTTTATTTTGGTTTCTTCAGTTTCGAGGTTTTTGTGAAGAAATTGTTTTGAAATGCTAGTTGTGCACACACAGGCCAAGTATATAGAACAAACTGTACATAGGAAAGTAATTTTAGTTTTTGTATATGTAACAGTATAAAAAATGCAAGTTTAAAGATTTCAGTAACAAACTCTGTTTCTTTCTCGCTCCCGCTTACTTTCTCTTTCTCTCTCTCACTCTTGCTCTCTGTCAAGATACTGTTTGAATCTCTTTATTTTAACTTGAAACTTTATTTTAAAGTCCTATCTGCATACATACAATGTCCTGTAAATACAAAGCATTTGATCTCATTGTGTATTTCAGTATTTTGCCTGCATCACAATATCTTTTAATAAAAATGGACCGCTGTGGACATAATGGACCGCTGTGTTTTATTACATTTTGAATGTACTGAGTTGACATTTTTAGCAAAAAACAAATGCAGAAAAATTGGATACGGATGTGAAATGGCTTTTTAACATGACTTCTGTATTGACATTTTAATTAAGGTAAAAATATATAAAAAAATACAATGCAAAGTTTAAAAGTGACAGATGAGAAATATTTCCTAAATGGCAGAAGCACGTTTATCCCAGCAACTTTGGCGTACTGTCTAAATTATAGCAACTATACTGCTTAAAATCATACTGGAACGCCAAACTCAGTAACATTTACAGCCAGCAGAGAATAAATTGTAAATTGATTTTGCAGTGTTAATGCATATGAATTAGTTCCATGAGAAATGTAAACACTGAAATACATCGAGACTGAAATGACATTATGTATGAGATTTGAGTACTTTTCTAGTGTATCTTTTTCAAAAAAAAAAAAAATTCCAAAAAAAAAAACCAAACAAAAAACCAGTGGACAACTATAAAATATGTACCTAAATTAAAAAAAAAACAGTCTTGTAATAAGTGACAGAAGGTCTAAATACTTACATACTGTTGTTTTGGCACAGGGCATAATATTCAAATACTTTTGTTTACATTCTTCAGTTTATATTACATCCAAAACAAGCCTGTAAATGTGAATGATTGTAATTAGTATGTAGTGCTATATGGGATAAAAAAATATATATACTGAGAAATGAAACAATACAGAGGTTTGAAATTTTGCCCCTTCCAATTGTAGCTGATCAGCTGCACTCTAGGGACAGAAGTATTGGTACGTCTCACCATGATTCCAACATAAACTTTAATGGCATTCAGATCCATAGACTTTAATATAGAGTTGGTGCCCATTTAATATGGAATTTGTGCCCATTCATTCTATAAAGCATTTCTGAGGTCAGACACTGATGTTGGATGAGAAGGCCTGACTCGCAATCTCCGTTCCAGTTCATTCCAAAGGTGTTGGATGGGGTTGAGGTCAGGGCTCTGTGCGGTCCAGTCAAGCTCTTCCACATCTAACTCATTCAGCCATGTCTTTATGGAGCTTCCTTAGTGCGCTGGGACACAGCAACTATACATGTCCCGATACTTTTGTTCAGTGTATGTTTAGTTTTAAAATTTTACACTGAATCCTCTAAGCAAGCGTGACTAACAAGTGATGAAGGCTATCGTGATACAAATTAGCATCATGCTAACTGCCTGCCTAAATCATCACACACTTGCCTCATGATGCTAATTGGCTTATGCTAAAGTTTTCACTTTTTTTGACTGATCAGCTTATTTGGCCAAGGGGGGCTGTTTACATTTGAATAGGCCTATTCTTTTAAACCTGTGGATTGCTGGTCTGGGGAGAGAGTAAAGCAAGGTTTACTGTTTAAAGTGTGTTAAATTTGTGAAATCAGGCTTCGTAGTACTGTTTCTCCACTTTCTTTGTTACACTGGATGTTACTCCTCGCTGCACCATCTCCACCTGCCGCATTATGCTGCCACTCGTCTCTATATGCTGCGTAACCTGTCTGCTCGACATCATCATACCATCTGAAACACACACACACACACACTTGTTATTGGACTGATTCTTAAACAGATTTGTACACAACTGAATGACTGAATCTGAATCACAAAGATACACAGAGACGCATAGACAAGAACAATATACAACGTGAAGTCTAAATAAAAAGCTATAGAAAAAAATACACTGATATCTACACAAATGCTGGATATACGTACTCTAGATAAGTAACAGAGTTAACTGAAATCTAATGACAGAGGATAGTTAGGAGTATGTTATTGCACTTAGTAGCGATCAGTAGTGTATAAGTAATATTAATTACACATGTAAGACTATGTGCACATAAGATATCACACATAATGATAATGTTCAGCACATAATATTGTACAATATTGCACATGGTAGACAGTTGCACATCATAGCAAAATAATGCACACAGCGATACAAATGATGAGAGTGATATAAACCCAGTAAGATATTACACAACATGAAGCAACAGGCTATTGCACAGATTGCACAACAAAAGACTGCTTGGATATTATAATAATATGCAGTTCTGTATTGATTTTACACCATTTTTACACAAAGCTGGTGGGATATAAGCTTGCGTTATTTGTTAGCTTCATTAGCCTGGTAGCTCCAGTGCAAAATTATGGAAACTTCAGGAATCAGGCATGTTTTGGCCACAATATCACTTTAAGAATGTAGTTGAAAAAGGGTTATTTTACTAATCGATGGGGATTGGCTTGGCACAGTGATATGGGACAGTGGACGAGCGAGCGAGGAGGCAGCCCCCCCCCAGGGGCACGGCTGTAATCTTTGAATGAAACAGCAATTAACAGCTGAATGGGATGTGGGGCAGCTGGTGGCCTAACGGTTAGGGAGTTTGCCCTGAGATCAGAAGGTTGTGGGTTCGAGTCCCTGGACTGCAAGGTACTGTCCTCACACACTCCTTCCCTGATGGCAGCTCCCTGCTTCACTTGGTGAATGGATTAAATACAGAGAATTTCACATTGTTCACACTGTGTGGTGTGTTCACGTGTGACTATAAGGGGCCACTTTACTTTACTTTGAGCATGGAAATCACCTAAATGTGCTGGACACCAGCTCTCCAGGACTTGAGCTGAGCACCTCTTCTATAGAGCCAAATACAGTCATGATCTTTACCATCTACACCACATGGATACAATGTCTATACATAATCTGTGTGTGTGTGTGTGTGTGTGTGTGTGACTCTACCTGATGTGACGAAGGGCTCTGAGAACATGGTGTGACTGGTATGTGTGCTGGTCTGTGTGGGCAAGTTAAACATTTCTCTCCTCGTCATAGACTGACTGCTGTACTGGCCCATAGATCCTGTAGGTAAATAAATGACATTTTTATGCATACATGTATGCAAAATATTACATATACATTAACATTCAAACAGAAAGAGGACCTGAATCCCCAGTTATAGCTGTGATTTACCATCCTCTCAAATCTGACTTTTTCTCTCTCACTTATCTGATTTCCTCACTCAGCGTATCTCTGCATCCCTACTTCTCTTCAGTTTACATATAACTCAATTTATATTCAGTTTACATATTCATTCATTCATTTTCTGTAACTGCTTAATCCTTACTAGGGTACCCAGAGCCACTCCTGGTATGGGGTGCTGTTTGTAAAAACAGCTTAACAAATTTAGAGGTGTCATTTTTTTCATTATTTAGCGCAATTTTCACACAATTTTCACACATTAAGAGCAACATTTTCTTGCTGCGTAAATGTTCATGTTCATCTTAAATCTAAATGTTAAATCTATATCTAAATATTAAATCTTAAATTAAGTGTTAAATATGTATCTAAATGTTAAATCTATATCTAAATGTTAAAACTTAAAACTAAATGTTGTGATCTAAATCTTAAATGAAAAATTTATCTCGCACTCTAAATGTTAAAGTTATATAGGGTTCGGTGACACCTTTCCAACGACCCCTCGTTTGCCATAATAGCAAACGAGAAGTTGTTGGAAAGGTGTCACCGAGCCCTATCTAACCGTGAAGTTTCACATTTAGAGTGCGAGATGTATTTTTCATTTTTTAAGTACCAGCCAATTGTAATCATGGGGCGTGGCCAATTAGCATATCTCTCGCCATTTGTAAAAGCAATATTTAGATTTAGATTTAATATTTAGATATATATTTAACATTTAAATTTAACATTTAACATTTACCCAGCAAGAAAATGTGCCAAAATGTAACAGTGTGTTTTTAACACACGCTCTAAATGTGTGAAAATTGTGTGAAAATTGCACTAAATTATGAAAAAATTATACCTCTAAATTTGTTAAGCTGTTTTTACAAACGGCGCTCCATACACCTGGGGTCTACAGACACAAGGCAAGGCCGATTTACACAATGCAAATGATAAATTATATATTGATTAAAAAAGCTACTGTTGATTTCCTACATCCTAACCTTTTTTAGCTTCACTCAACACTTCAGTTTTCCCGCCAACAACCACGGTCTTTAACTTGGTTCTACTGGTCTTAATATCCGGGGATGATGGTGGTGGCTTAGTGGGTAGGATACTTGACTCTGGACCAAGAGCTCATGGGATCGAATCATACCTTCAGCATCCCACCACTGGGTTCCTGAGCAAGACCCCTCAACCCCCTGAGCAAGACCCTACCCTGTAGTTATGGAATGGAAGTCGCTTTGGATAAAAGCGTCTGCTAAATGCCGTAAATGTAAATATATCTCTCTGGTATCAACCCGACCATTTCTGACCACTTAGCTGTCAACTTTAACATTGACATTCCTGCATTCGACCCAAAACCACCACATAGAATATCCTTTTGCAGCCTGAAATCTGGCCCCAACTCTGTCTGACAACTTTACTATGATACTGTATTGACTCTCTACCTACCACTGATCTTGTTGAGCTGTACAACAGATTACTTTCTCCTTGTACTGATGCTTTAGCAGCACTTAAAACAAAACTTGTCTCCTGACCTAACTTGCTCCCCTCGTACGACGCTGAGCTTTGTCAGATGAAATCTAAAGGACGACAGCTGGTGAGACATCATAAGAAAACCAGATCTCGAGTTCATGAGGAAACCTACAAAATCCACTTGCAAAAATCCTAAGATGCCCTATACAGCTTGGACTGCCTACTACATGAATCCTATACAGTCTGTACACGTCTAGAATTTTCTTCTGTGTGTTTTTGTGTTCTACCTCCATCCTGGGACTCAATGGTGATGATGCCTTCTCGCTCTGGTCCGAAGCCCTGTGTAGTTTGGGCTTGTACTCTGAATTTGTAGGGGACGTTCTCGCTCAAGTCGGACACGGTCAGAGAAGTGGCAGCATTGCCGTTCACCTGGAAGGTGCGCAGATCCCCTGAAGAAATGACAGACACACAATATTGTTAAACACAAGCTCCAGTCAGATTTAGAACAAACATTGTTGGAATGCCAATCAATTGCCATAACTGACAGGCTGAGTTAAATGATAATGACCTCCCCCATGCAGCTGTTCACAGGTAACCACATAGCCCAGGATTTCTCCATTGGGTTTGCGGGGTTTATCCCAGCTCAGCTGCAGAGTTTCTGGGCTTAAAGCTGAGAAGACGAGCGGACCTGGAGCACTGGGAGTGCTCAGAGTGAACGATGAGCCTGCAAATGGACACACACATACACACACACACGTTTATGGCTACTAGAATTCTCTTGAACTCACTTTACTTGTACTTCATACAAGACTTAATTTGGCTGCTTCTTGATTACTGATACCTACGCAACTGTAGGCAGAATACATTTAACAACATATTTACAATTGCTCAGTTTGCAGTTTTAATAAGATTTTTTAAGATGATTCGATATATTTCTTTATTTTAAGGAATTGTACTAGCAGGTAATTATTTACTTTATTTATTTTGTTTTGTATTGTCCCCAATTTTTAATCATGTCTAATTTTACCCACTAACTAGGATGCCCAGCTTGGATGGCACTGCATTGAGTGATGCATGAGAAGGAGGGTCTTCTACCCATCCAGAAAGAGTGAAGTTATTTGTCCTCTTTTGGACTCCCTGCAAGTGGAAGGCTATAGGTTCATTAAACTTGCAACCCAGCTGCTCAATAGTAGATCATTTATATTTTTTGAAATAATAATGCTTACAAAAAAAAATTAAATGAGCTACCTGTCTAGATCTAGATGTTTACTACTTTCAGATCTTTAAAATGGCCAAAACACTTGATGACAAAAAGAAATGGTCAAACTAGTAACTCCAAAACTCATAGGTGGACCAACATTTCCTCCTATAGAAGACACACAGATAATGACATAAAGAAAGTTCCCACCTGGCACAGGGCTGAGGGGGCTTTTGGGGTCCACCGTTGACTCAATGGTAATGACGCCTTCCCTCTCAGGCCCCCAGCCTTCCTGACTCTGAGCTTTTACTTTGAACAGGTAAGACTGGTTGGGCAGCAGATTCTGCACCACCACAGAATTCTGCGCTGGGTCAGTAACGTCCACACGCTTCATTTCACCTGCACAGGCCATTCCAAACACATTAGTACAAAATATACATGACATTGAAGGGATAACACACTTCACAAATGTCTAAAGTGGTTAACTGAACAAAAGCAAGAAAACTCAGGAGTTCGCATTAGTGCTGGGCTCCATACACTGCTAGCTATGTTACTCTCTCTTCAGTCAGGTTCTTTCCTAAAACAGGATATTACCAACACATGCAGCACATTTTGATGCATCACAGTGGTCACATCTCCATTATGGCAAATTTTTTAGGTTAGTCATGAATAGGCATTAGGTTGAACATTTTCTTCAGAATGGGTATAAATATGCATAGAAATAAATATCAGTACAAGGATTTTAAATATTAATGCAGAATAAAGCGTGAATCAGTGGTAAGTTGTAAACTGAAAATTCAACAAAATTTACTTAATGTAGTAACAAAATAGTTAACCATGTTTATATGGTTCAAATACATTAGATGAAGAAACCCAAATTCTTTATTCTAATTGTTTATACAAGTTTTCAGTGGCTTGGTAGATTTTTAACCATCTGGAATTGAACTGCTAACCTTAGCTTCAAACATAAGTGCCGAGTTGTTCTGAAGAAATTAAAGGGATAAAACAGTGCCGTTACTGACCTCCACTGAGGAGCTGGTAGAGGACACAGTAACCCAATACTGGATTCTCGCAGTGCGGCTCCTGCCAGCTGACCTTTAGTGCTGTGGGACCCAAGGCAGAGAAAACCAGCCTGCTTGGGGTTTCAGGAACCCCATGGGGCAGCCGTGAATCTACAGGTACCAAGTAACACTCAGGTTTAGATGACAGCATCAACATTTAGCTTCTGAGCTGGCGTCAGCAACAGCATGAGAAAGCTTGAAACCATTCTCTAAGGTCTGGGTATTTGGAGGGTGTGATATATGAATGTGATATATAAAGCTACCAATATGCTAGTATCTGAAATTATGATTATGAGTCTACACAATCTGAAGACATGAAGACATTTTGACATCCAAATGCCAGAACTAAAAACTGAACTTAAAAATGTGTATCATTACACTCCCATTAAAAAGAGATTTACTTTGGACATCCTCTATCTGAAGTGTCGCTCTATTAGCAGGATATTGAATCCACTTCTAACTATTACTTACTCAGGTAGTGCTTTCAGAATTAAAGATTCTCTTCTACAAAACATCCTGTTCATGAAGGTTTTCTAATTGGCTGGTGGGATGGATCAGGAGAAAGACATCTCTGAAGTGAAGATCTTCTCTTTAGAAACGTAGTAAGTTTATATTCTTTGCTTCGTACAATTTCTTTCATTATTCTTTCTTTCACTGTTAACCTGTCCACAGGGTTTCGGCTAGCGCATTCACCGACTTCACAGTTCGGACTGGTTAGCTCTAGGTTCACTCACCCTGGAGAACCCTGTCCAGGTTCTGCAGAGCATCGGTGATGTCTTCTGAATGATTGTGAACGTTGGAGCTCAGGCTGTAGCTGGTAGTTGTAGTCTGGCTGAAGCTAGACTTGCCTGAAAGAGCACCACCGCAGGCCATGGCAGGGAATTGCAGCGCAGGGCAGGGCAGGATAAGACAGTGAGGCCAGACAGACATGCCAATGAATGGGGAAGGGAGACATAGCAGAGTGGTAGGAAAGTTAAGAGAAAGAGGGGAGAAAATAAGAATTTGTGCGACAGTTAGCCAAAGGTTCCTGCCAAAAGCCATTATACCTGCCAGCCATTATTTCAAACAGACAACAATGCCTTTGAGCTCAAGCATGGATATACACACCTCTCTAAATATAGACCTACCGAGAAAGTCAGATAATCCGCCAGACAAATCGCTCATCACGATGGAGTCCCTAATGCCGTCATTGTCATAGTAAGTCTTGTTTTCAGAGCGTTTCCTCATGATCACTTCCTCTGTGTGGAGTCCACCACTCATCTGCATGTCATGTCGACGTGGCATGGATCCTCCTGAAAACATAACCAAAAAATTACCAATGTAACCAACTGTTACATTTGTGATGTTAGCAAACCATAACCCATGCAGACTTCATTACTCTGCAGGTCTGGAAACTATAACCAAAGATCTGAGCATCTACACCTTTGCCAGCTATATAAGTCGTGGCCTCCATTGATTGGCTGCCGAATCCTGGACGGGGTGAGAGGCTATAGCTGGTAGAAGAAGTGTTGATGTTGCGTGTCAGGGAACCACCTCCTCCCGGGAACATGAACTTCTGATCCCACTTTCCGTTCAGCAACTGTTCTGTAGATGAAAAGACGAGGTAAAATAGCTAGGGTGAGCATTATGCTAGTAAGGTAAATAGCTAACAACATAGCACTCATCAGTAGTGACGTGACTGCAAAACAGCTGCGGTCTCCTCTGTCTTCTGGCACAGAAAGCTCCAGTACTGAAGCTTCTCTCTCCAAAGGCAACTGTAGCAGCAGCAGTGGCTGTGTGACAAGTATTAGCAGTTTCTCTCTGCATAATAAGAGGGCATAACCCACCACAGTCATTTGCATTCTCTGTTGGTCACCAACTATGGGCTGCAGAAGGTAGAGAAGAGTAGTCCAGTTGATACCAACCAAAAGCATGGCAGCAGGTTGCCAGACAGCAATTTGTAAAAAGCCATCTATCCACAACAGAGGTGGATAGGTTGCTGTGCATGCTAGAGGAGTGGTGTTAGGGTATGCTGGCATGCGGTCTAGCAGCGGCACACTGTTTGGGTCTTCACCTTGCTGCAGGGTCTGGATATGGCCACCTTGACGTAGGTTCTGGGTATGGCCACCTTGCAGATGGCCACCTGGATGGGGGGTCTGTAAATGGCTAGTTGGTGGTGAGTCCTCGCTGCTTTCAGTACTGGTGCTCAGGCGCTGGGGAATGACGTCAGCAGGCAGTTTCCAGGACACCCTACGGAGATCCAGGTCCGAACCCACTAGCTTAACATGCTTCCAGCGCTTGCCTTTGGAATTCATGTGGGGGGAAGCAAGCAAAGTATGGAGGGTGGGTCGGCAAGCCGTGGTTAGTGACTACAATTAGGCAAAAGCAACTGAGAAAAGGAAGGAGAGGGAGCTCTTTTTAAGCACTTTGATGCCAAAGACTGAAGTAGCAGGAGAGGCTTAGCCTGTACGGGTTCTAAAATGCTCTTAACCCTGATGCTCTTGCAACAGGAAGGAAGAAGACAAGTCATCAAATGAACCAAAACTGTGAACTAAGAATATCAGTTTAAATGTAGCAGCAAGCTGAATAAGTTTAAAACGTTTTAAAATGAACATGTTCTGTTGCAGAAAGCAAGGTTATTTCTGCAGATGCTTCGCTGATATGCTAACTATGGATATGCTAAAGCTTTTTGAACCTTTCGAATCTGAAGTGAAACAGAAGTCATGGCCCTGTACACATTTGGCTTTAACGCAGGTGGTGTGATCAGTTAGAGTTGAAAGATTATCTTTAAATAAAAATTGTAATCTGAACATTGCAAGGGCTGCAGCTGTAAATGCATTTGTGGTACAAATTGCTTATAATTAATAATTATCAATAACATTCTGTCATGTTTTTCTCACATTTACAGCTAAGCTATACTTTTGAATCTTCACTAGATGGACAAAAGTATTGGGATACACCTCTTAATTATTGAATCCAGGTGGCTGCTTACTTCTGGTGAAGGGCAATCTTACTGCTTCAGTGTACCAAGACATTTCGGACAACGCCATGCTTCCAACTTTGTGGACACAGTTTGGGGAAGAACCTTTTCTATTCCAGCATGACTGTGTCCCAGTGCACAAAGCAAGTGCCATAAAGACGTGGCCGGATGAGTTCGGTGTGGAGGAACTTGACCGGCCCCCACAGAGCCCCTGACCTCAACCACATCCAACACCTTTTGGATGAACTGGAACAGAGATTGAGAGCCAGGCCTTCTCATCCATCAGTGCCTGACCTCATAAATGCTCTACAGAATGAATGGGGACAAATTCCCATAGAAACCCCAAAAACTGAGCGGAAGCTGTTATAGCTGCAAAGGGGGACCAACTCCATATTAAAGTCTATGTATTTGAATGCAATATCATTAAAGTCCTTGTTTGTGTAATGATCAGGCATCCCAATACTTTTGTCCATATAGTGTATGGATAGCTGCCTTTCTGAGATGTATAGAGATTAAATGTAATGTATATAGATTAAATGTAATAATTGACTTGAATTTCAGGTTTAGTACCTACCTTCTGATAGGTCAGACATGCTGGGTCTGGTGCTGACAGTGGGCGAACGCAGAACTTCGTTACTGTACATCAGAAAACTGTCATACTCCTCGCCTGCTTCTGCGTCCACGATGGGAATGTCAGGGATAATGGGAACTGCAATAGGTTGGAATGGACACAAAATCAATTAGAATCCTGGGAACTAGTATTATAGATTTAAATGTAAATAAACCAAGGCTCAAGAAGACTTTCATCATATTGTGATATAAATGAAAGAAAAATACACACTGTCCATCCAAAGCTTGGAGACATTTTCAGTGTGTTATTTGAGTTTTGCTGTTATCTTTCAATAGTGATCATAAAACAGCTAAATGTGCTAAAGATTTGGGTATATTTGGCTGATACTCAGCTTCAGGTTCATCAAAAGTGTCTACCTTGGTATGAAGGGCAGCTCTTGGCTAAATGGCAGTTTTCATTTCCAAACTGTTGTTAAGTAAAGTAAAGTGGCCCTTTATGTGCTCAAGGGTACCTCAGTGGTGCCACTAGCAGTCCTGGGATTCAAACTCACGGCCTTCGGATCACAACTCCCTAACCATCAGGCCACCAGCCACCCCACTAGATGCCCATATTGAAACACTGCCCCAACAAAAACTCATACAGACACACTTCTGGCCCAAAAATACTTTAAACTCCTAAAAGGTTTGAGTGCTGATGAGTTCTCCCATCACAACAAGGGGATAAAATGACAATTTTACAAATGTGATATTGCTTCCCTCTGAACAAATCTGCTTAAGCCCTCAAGCTTTAACATTTTAAGTTATTGAAAATAATCATTAGAAAACAGAAAATGATTTTTTAAAATGAGAAACTACTTCAATCCAAACTTACTGGACATGGGTCTGTGAGGCTGGGTTGCCAGGTTGATGGTGGCATCTCTGTATGGTCCCCAGCCCACTTTGTTGCTGGCACGCACTTTGTAACAGTAGGTCTGTGATGGTTGCAGGTTCTCAATGAGCAACATGCGCTTCTTTGGGTTGTCAATCTTCACCTTCTTAGATGGTCCAATAGGTTCTAGATGGGGAGAAAAGAGAACACGAGGAAAATGAGAAAATGAGGAAACTTGAAGAAGATACAAGCACTACAGTACTGTTAAAGTTCGGAACAGTCATATGGATATGTTTTCAATAATACAGAGTAACTTCAGTAATGAAATACAGTGCTATTATAAACTAGACCAAAATATATTATAAAAGAAGTCTTTTTTTTTTTTAGTTATAACAAAAAAATATTGAATACTGCATATTAAATACTACAAAATACATAATAATTATATGTATCTTTTTTAGAATCTTAGACTGAATATATTAATATAAATAGGTAGATATATTGATATAGATAGATATCACTATATTCACATTTTTTTAGTACAGATATTACATTTACGGCATTTAGCAGCCACTTTTTATCCAAAGCGACTTCCATTCCCTAACTACAGGGGGCAGTCTCCCTAGAGCAACTTGGAGTTAAGGGTCTTGCTCAGGAACCCAGTGGTGGTACGCTGAAGGTAGGATTCGAACCCATGACCTCTTGGTCCAGAGGCAAGTCTCCTACCCACTGAGCTACCACCACCCCATATTACTTTTTTTAAATGGTAGTGGCAATTTTGAGTTGTTTTTTAATTTGCAGTAATAGAGTAATGTGTTACTTGGGACAGGAATACAGCAAGATTCACTCACTCTTGTCTTCATTGATGGGTGTATAGATGACCTCATACTCTGTAATGACGCCGTTGGGCTCTGCTGGCTCTGCCCAGCTCAGCTGAGTGACTGTCGGGCCGATGACATTGAAAGCCAGGCGCCCTGGTTCACTGGGCACTGCAGAGAACACCAGACACAGACTCGCTCAGAGGACTTTACCAACACGGACCCGAGAAATAAACACTTTGAATAGTTCGTTCTCAACCTTTTATTACCTTACTTTATTCTGTGAATTTCAGCTTGTGAATTAAAGGTCCAAAGGATAAACAGTAATGATCCAGTCCCAATTTTCTACTTTAAGGCATGCGGTAACTACATGTGGTACAGTGGCCTATTATACTAAGAGTTGTACTCAAACACGTTTAGGCTCGTGAAGCTTCTAAAAGGTTTCTAAAATTTCACTCTTACAATATTCTGATGGCCAATTAGAAGAAACAGCTCTGAATTTGGATCAGTCCTTTCAACAAAGTCACTATCGGAACAGATGACAATTCAGTATAACTGGATCAGTGCATCCATATTTACTTAAGTATATAGAAAACAGGATTACAGCAACAATAGATAGGACTTAGTAAGGTGGCACCTTATAGTCATGTGTGAACACAGCACAGTACGGCACACAGTGTGAAGAGTGTGAAATTTTTTCTCCGCATTTAACCCATTCACCAAGTGAAGCAGGGGGCTGCCACCCCACACACTGCACCCTGGATGGTATCTTGCTTAAGGGTACCTCAGTGGTGCCACTAGCAGTCCTGGGATTTGAACCCATGACCTTCTGATCACAGGGGCCCTAACTCCCTAACCACTAGGCCACCAGTGACAAAGATAGTGTTGAAAACGTATAACAAAATAAAGAAATGTGGGTGCTGACAGTAATAGACCCATCTGACATAGTTAAAAACATTGGAAAGATTGGACAAGATGGTAAAGCTGCTTGGACATTTTTGTTGGTAAAATTCCAGTCAGTCTAATATATCCTGTTAAAAGACATGCTAATGTGTTTAATGAATGGAAGCTAGCATGCAACATATTTGCATGATGCTAATTAGCATAAAAAGTTACTGTTAATACTTGTAGCATTAGCATTTTGGGTGTAGTGTTCATTTAAATGATTTTGTAACACACCGTCCTCGAGAGTCTGGCACTGCACAATGTCGCTGTAGTCTCCATTGCCTTGCGCACTGTAGGAACACACACGCATCTCGTAATCGCAATACGGGTACAGGTTGGTCAGCTCTGCTTGAGTGTTTTTCACATCCAGCACCTGAGCATCAGCTTCAGGGTCTCCATAGATCCAATATTTCACCTGAACATGGAGCAACACATTTAGAAATGTTTAGCCACAGGTATTTATTGTGGGAAATTATGAGTTATTTATAAGCGATGCTTAAAGTGGTTGCTGGGTAAAAAGCATCACATGCTCACCCCCAAGCTGCACTGAGTTCTTAAGTAATACATCCATCCATCTTGGATGTGTACCGACCTATTCTCTATAGAGCCAGTATTGAGATTTTTTCCAAAGCTTTTCTATCTAGTTGCTTAACAAGTCGTCTCAGTGGAGATACCACATTTCAAAATTTAATTTGAGCACTATCCTTTGTTACACTACATGGACAAAAGTATTGGGACACACCTGTGTTTCAGGTTTTGGGCTAGACCCCTTACTTACAGTGAAGGGCAATCTAAATGCTTCAGCATCCCAAGACATTTTGGACAACGCCATGCATCCACAGTTTGCTTGGACACAGTTTGAGGAAGAACCTTTTCTATTCCAGCATGGCTGTGCCCCAGTGCTCAAGGCAAGCTTCATAAAGACATGGTTGGATGAGTTCGGTGTGGAAGAACTTGACTAGCCCACACTGCGCCCTGACTTCAACCCCGTCCAACACCTTAGGGATGAACTATAACCAAGATTGTGAGCCAGGCCTTCTCGTCAAACCTTTTAAAAATGCTCTACAGAATGAATGGGCACAAATTTCCCACAGAAACAAAATCTTGTGGAAAGCCTTCCAAGTCCCAATACTTTTGTCTATATTGTGTATCTAACTGTGAGATTGTGATGCATCATTATATACAATAACGTGTATTTATGACGACACTAGTACCCAGCCCTGTTCAGTGTGGGACGCCTCACCTTGTAGCCTTTGGCGCCCGTTTGGGGATTCCAGTTGAGACGGATGTTTTTGGGGCCCGTGGGCATGGCTTCGATGTTAGTGGGAGGGGGGATACTAGAAGGTACTGCCGATTGCAGTAAATGTCCTGCTTTTGGAACAAAAACAGAAGATTTGATAGTGTCAACAAGGTATCTGTTCAAAAGTGGAATAATTTTTTTTATCACATCAGTGAAGTTTTAGATGCATGTAGAATGATAAACAGAGCAGTAGATGGTTCTAAAATCTGTACAGTATCAAGGAAGTCTAATAAAACTAAAACTAACCAGAATGATATTCTAATCAAATATTACTCTAATAAAATGAAAAGCCAAAATGAAGTTCATTATAAAGTTCTTAATAAAGTTCAAATCAAAAGTAGTTAAAAGGATGATTACTCAAAAAAAATCTAAAACAAAATTACGGAGTAAAATGAAAAAACAACTTATAACATTTCAATATATAACATTGGATAAAGTGTTGTTACTGAATAACAAAAGTTGTTAGCATGACAAGTTATCAATAAGTTATTCCAAACTTTTAAACAATAAAGAAGCTAACAACAGACTTTTTGTGTTTTTCTATGACCATTTTAACATATTTAACAAATTTGTATTAAGCATTAAATGAAGTGTCCTTAGTCTGAAAAACATTGTAGCCGAGTTGAAATTTTTTCTTCATCATTACATCTGTTGTAAACCTGCCTACTACAACCTGCAGTATAAATCATCTTAGGAGTTGAATGTTTGATTCATTCATTCTTTCTTTCAGGGTAACTTTTTTTGGAGTATACACTTGAGGGTCAGATGTTTCTTTCTTTGCTTCTTTCCTTATTTTTATATATATTTTTAGCTATCTGTATCTTTCTGTCTAGCTATCTACCTATCCGTCTATCTATCTATCCGTCTATCTACCTATCTGTCTATTGGTCTATCTACCTATCTGTCTATTGGTCTATCTACCTGTCTGTCTATTGGTCTATCTACCTGTCTGTCTATCCGTCTATCTGCCTGTCTGTCTATCCATCTATCTATGTGTATCAATCTATCTATCTATCTATCTATCTATCTATCTATCTATCTATCTATCTATCTATCGGTGTAACTATCTATGTGTATCTATCTATCTGTGGATCTCTGTCTGTCTGTCTGTCTGTCTCTCTGTCTAGCCAGCTACTGCATAAGAAAGCCAGACACACAAAGTGAGCTAGGAAGGAGTCAAACATCACATCTGTATTTATAAGCCTCTACATCTCACTTTCTATGAAAGACCATGCTATCTTCTCAATAACTGTATGACATATTTGCATAATAGACTGAAAACACAAACAAAGAAACAAAATGGTGCATTCCTTCAAAGGTAGGAAGATGCAGTGCTGCATTACGGAATATGCCATAACATATGAAAATCTAGTTTTAGTCTGGAATTAAAACCATGAGTAACCATGAGCATGGCCTGACTGAACTATAATGGGAATGGCCCCCTCGGACATAATGAAGTTACAAAGTCCTGAAAATGATCTGAAGTATTAAATTGCCTTAAATTAAAATGTACATGCTTTTAGATTGTAGAATAAAGACCGATTTTTTTGATCGTTTCATTTTTAAAAAACATTTGCCACTGAGTCACATGCACCATGAATAAGGTACGGTGTGCAAACTAATGCCTGCTTTGGGGCTTGCACACCGGAAAAAAGGTTTTAAATGATCTTGAGAATGTATGCAGGCACTGATGAGTTCTGTCCATTCGTTGAGTTCCTTTCAATTTAAATATAATGATATCCTCGTGTCCCACCATCAGTGGACAGGTAAAGGCAGAAAGTGACTCACCTCTGTTATCGACGACGTTGACCTGTGTGGTCTTGCCGTCTTTGACCGAACTGTTGGGGCTGGGCTCAAACAACTCGAGCTCGAAGGTCTCAGGCTTTATAGGACTTTGGCGTGAAAGTGGGTTGATGACGATGTTTTTCTCGGCTTCTCCCGGAGCAAATTTGAGCTGGCCGCTCTCGTCTAAACGAGAGGACTTCCGGGTGCGCCAGTTTACACTGGAGGGGTTCTCCAGGCCCCGGGTGCGGACCACAGGGATGTTGTAGATCGGATCGGACACGTTGAACGTCTGTGTGTTGTTCTTAAACCTTATCTCACTTTGATCTGTCACCCAGTAAGAAACAGCATCACACATGTTATTAATCTACTACAATAAAAAAGGACACAATTTTTCTTCAAACCAAAAAGGTCAGCAGAAACTGTAGACTTTTAAGAGATGAGTAAAATGTGGAATAAAAAAAAAAAGCCTATTTAACTGCTAGATGAATGATACGAATTGATTAAACTGATCTCTAATCAATAGTCACGCAGAGTAAAAAGTGGAGTGATAAGTTTCTTTGCTTGTGTGTGGCTTACCTGGTTTGTCAGCAATATTTATGGTGGTCCGAGGGTACCGGCCCAGCTTGGCCCCCTGCCGTGGGCTGCTCAGGTCCATCACAAACTGCTTGGGCTGTTTGTCCAGCAGACTATCGGTCTCACTTGACTGCAGCAGCTTCACTTTAACCATCTTCTGTGTCTCACCAGGCCCATATGTCATGTCTCCATCCACTGACATGTAGTCCTACAGGAAAGAGGGAACTTAGCTTAACTCTGGGATGATTAAATATATTTTTTTTATGGCAACAGTTTTTATCTTAATGTGAACACTGTATTAGCTAACTAAGTCAGCTTGTTTAACTATGTATATATACACATATGTCTATTTATATTTTTTGTATTATTTGTAAGGTCTACTTTTTTATTTGATCTTGTATGGTATGGCTTTTAATAGTTTTGCCACTGTCTGCTGCTCTTACCTTTGTTCTTTCCACTTTCTGGAGTAATAATGCAAATTTTCCACTTGTGGGACTAATAAAGTTGATCTTATCTACATATCTGTTAACATGTAGCTGGAAAACTGTAACATTATTAAAAATTGTCCTGACAGAATGTATCATCCTCTATTCAAGCAGCTTACATCTGCTTTTTATTTGCCTGCTGAATATTTCAAACAAATTTCTTTCACTATAATAATAGTGTTTAGCCAATAATTGTGTCTTCATTACTTCTAGTATCTAACCCATATCTACAGTGTGTGTGTGTGTGTATATAT
>JBBPCX010000016.1:19604005-19627612 GCA_037974365.1 Hydrocynus forskahlii | reverse complement strand
ATATATGAATGATACTAAAATGTATCTAATACGTATCTATATATATATATATACACACAAACATACATATATATATTTATATATACATATACAGCTCCAGGACAATATCACGCAATGTGCTGAAGGAACCTGCTGAAATTAGTACAACGACTCTAATTAAACATTCTCAGATCTGACCACTCCGGCTTTATTGATTATTAGCTTGTTAGCCTAACTGCAGCTAACGCCCCAGCTAGCCTGTTTCAGAACAACTTACTCACCGTTCTCAACAATTCGACAACCGTTCGCTGAAAGATAACTCAAAAGGGCGAACAGCTCCTCTATAAAGATGATATAGCTCCTTTATGTTCCTTGTATACAGATGATTTTGGGGCTTTTTGGTAGACCAAGCTAGCTAGCCGAGAAAGCTGTGTTTTCAATTGACGCTGTCGCAAAGGACTATGGGAAAGAATTCGTACGCGTGTCGTCACGATTTTCGAATCAAAACAAAAGGGGCTGCGTTGGCATAACAACGGGGTCCGACCGTTACCCCAGAGGAGCCCTGCAGCTGGACAGGAAAACTAACACTAAATAAAACAACTAAAAATAGATAAGTGTAAACGACAAAATTAAAATATGTTTTATAGATAAAAATATAAAAATTTATATAAGTAACCTATCCTGTGCAGATACCCATTCAAATATACACTTTATTGACAAAAGTATTGGGACAGACATGTTTTCCAGGGTTTGGGCTAAGCCTTTTATTCACAGTGAATGACAATCTTAATGCTTCAGCTTACCAAGACATTCTGGACAACACCATGCTTCCAACTTTGTGGACACCGTTTGGGGAAGAATATTTTCTATTCCAGGATGACTGTGCCCCAGTGC
The DNA here is from genome assembly GCA_037974365.1 of Hydrocynus forskahlii. NCBI lineage: Eukaryota > Metazoa > Chordata > Actinopteri > Characiformes > Alestidae > Hydrocynus > Hydrocynus forskahlii. Next base: position 19,626,739 of record JBBPCX010000016.1, on the reverse strand, counting down.
ACCAAGCAAGCTCCATAAAGACAGTTAGATGAGTTCACTGTGGAAGAACTTGACTGACTCGCACATAACCCTGATCTCAACCCCATCCAGCACCTTTGGAACGAACTGGAACGGAGACCTTCTCATCCAACATTAGTGACTGACCTCGTAAATGCTCTAAAAATGAATATGCACAAATTCCCACAGAAACTCCAAAATCTTGTGGAAAGCCTTTCAAGAAAAGTGGAAGCTCTTATAGCTGCAAATGGGGAATCAACTCCATATTAAAGTCTATGTATTTGAATGCTATGTCATTAAAGTCCCTGTTGGTGTAATGGTCAGGCATCCCAATACTTTTGTCCATTTAGTGTATATGGAGTATTTACAAAGATACGTTTTAAAATGTTGTATTACTGTTACAGCAGGCTAGTTGTATCAAGACCAGTTCTGAAGGCTTTGTGAACCTCATTTAAACAACTCACTTACTCTGATCAGCCATAACATTAAAAACCAGTGACATGTGAGGTGAATAACACTGATTGTCTTGTTTTCTGTGGTACCTATCAGAGGGTGGGGTATATTAGCAAGTGAACAATCAGTTCTTAAAGTTGATGTGTTGGAAGCAGGGAAAATGGGGAAAAGGATCTAAGTGACTTTGGCCATAGTACACCTGTTAGTATTAAGGTATAATGCGTTATTAGGGCACATCCTAGCCGCATCCAACTTTTGTACCTCACATGTTGCGTGATATTTTTACACACTATTTAGGGTGTTAGTGTCCAGTCCGGGATGCCGTTCAGTTTGTGGATTGAACACGTTTTCGTTTTCGTTATGGGAGCTTTGCTTAGTTTTTCGTCCACCAACTTTACAAAAATCAAACTACACTGAAAATCATCTCGATGATTTAACAGATTTGTTCTGAATTTGAGCCCCAGAGTTATTTATAAATAACTATACTATTTATCAGTTTAGTAATTATGTAGCAAATTAGTTCTATTATTCATTAAATTAAATTAGTAACTATAATTAGGAATGACCTCTGGTTCGTTGCTGGCTCTGACTCTGCAAGTTTCTCTAGATCAGAGCATTTTATGGTTCATGGGTGTCTAAATCTCTTATTGATTTATTTCTGACTTGTTTTCGGAACACATCATAATGTTGGGGAAAAAATACTGGAAATTTAGAACTGGTGCAGCACACCATATGGACAAAAATATTGGGACACCTTACCATTATGCCAACAGGGACAATGACATTGCATTCCAAATAGACTTTAATATGGAGCTTCCATTCTTCTTGAAAGGCTTTCCATAGTATTTTGGAGTTTCTGTGGGAATTTGTGCCAATTCATTCTATAGAGCATTTATGAGGTCAGGCACTGATGTTAGATGAGAAGGTCTGGCTCAGAATCTCCGTTCCAGTTCATCCCAAAGGTGTTGGATGGGGTTGAGGTCAGGATGAAAGTTCTTCCACAACTCATCCAACCATGTCTTTATGGACCTCGCTTTATGCACCGGGGCACAGTCATGCTGGAAAAGAAAAGGTTCTTCCACAAACTATGTCCCCAGAGTTGGACGCATGGTGTTGTCCAAAATGTCTTGAGATGCTGAAGGATTAAGATTAAGCCCTTCACTGGAAGAAAGGGGCCGTAGCTCAAACCCTGCAAAACAGTTTGTCCCAATACTTTTGTCCATATTGTGTATGTGCCGATGGTAAGCTCCAGTCCTGTGAGGGGCGATAGAACACAGTTGAAAACCTATCAGAGGTTCTTCCTGCAGTGACAGCATGGAGAGCCGGTGAAGAGCACGAGAGACTGAAAAAGCTTTAGTAAGTACTTTCTTAGTCTTCTCTAGCTATTAATTAATAATTTATAGATCCAATCCCTTTTGTCTTTGACACATAACTCAGAACGAGAACAATTAAGGGAAACTGGGGCGTTTAACTCCACGACAAATGTTACATATGTCCCTCTTTCTCTCTCTCTCTCTCTCTGATATATAAGTGTTTTACAATGTAATATTAGTAGATTCCTAATAATAGCTGTCGTTGAGAAATTCCTGTGGTATTTATAGTTCATTTTCCTGAGGGTTAAAAGGCAGTGTAAGCAGTATTGATGGTTGGAAAGGTGGACTGATGCTCTGGTAGAGACTCTTCACTCTCAGAGTGCATGTCTGGTTTTACCACTAAAGAAATGATATGAAGCACAATGCTGATGAGTGTGTTTACATACAAACCATCATTCGGGATCTCACGGGTTAATACTCCCACTAAGTGTCAGGTCATGTTTGCTTTTTTTTAAATGTAACCAGGAATTATAATTACTGACAGGTTTATATGAATAATTAAGTTCGTGTTTACACATGCATCATTCACACCTGGCTAATCTGGATTTACATGACTTTGTGTTGATACTTGTGTTGATACTCCAACATTGTCTCTTAACACAGTCTTAATATTATCTACATTTGATTATTACTATTACTGGGCATTTAAAGGCGTTTTATTTCACAATCAGCTTCTAAACCACTTTTCATATATGCTTTGTAAATGCTTTATAAAGTTGTAAATTGTCATGTAAAGTCTTTGTAAGTTATATTGTATAAAGTTGTGTGTCATGTTATACATTATGCATCTTCTCAACTACCCTTGACACATTTGAACTTTTTCTGTGTTTTTAGATAATCTGCAGCAGAGGTGCCTCTATTATAACGTCTTCTAAGCATTTCCAACCTGCAGTAGCCTTGGAAGCCAATGGCGTGTGAGCAGGACGTAGCAGCAGTGGGGAGAATACTTGTCAACCCCAAACAAGACTTGACGACACGATTTAGAGCACTTTTTACACTAAGGAACCTAGGTGGACCAGAGGCTATAAACTGGATCAGCGAAGCCTTCAAGGATGATTCTGCGCTTCTGAAACATGAACTGGCCTACTGCCTGGGCCAGATGCAGGATGAGCGGGCAGTTCCCATTCTGGAGACCGTGCTGAAAGACACGAAGCAGGAGCCGATGGTCAGACATGAAGCAGGTGAAATCCAGCAAGATTTTCATAGCCCTGTTATTTCTTAGTCATTATAAAGCTGTAACCGTCTAGAGCAGGGGTTACCAACCTTTTTGAAACTGAGAGCTACTTCACGGGTACTGAGCCATACGAAGGGCTGCCAGTTTGATGCACTAAAAGAGAGTTTACCTAAACTACCTAAACTTCATGTATAATAAGCATGTGTTAAATGCTTTTTTTTTAGATATTGTCATTTTCAAATCTATATAAATGCAAATGAAATGAAAGAAGAATAGCAACAGGGTTAAATTAACTGTTAGACGATGCTCACTAGTGGTATTTATAGAACAGGTCCGTGGGCTACTCATGTGGTCCTTGGGGGCACCATGTTGGTGACCCCTGCTCTAGAGCAATATAGTTTGAATTTTGCTCGAAAAGAATGCTGCTGTGTCACCATTAGAAATGATTTAAATCTGTGAATGAAAAACTGCTTACCAGCTAGTTGAAAAATTGAACGCTACAATTTAAAAGTTTGAAATCAGTGTTTCTTGGCATATAAAACCAACTTTAGTTGCAGGAACATACATTACAATTAAATTAATTAACAATACAATTAGGTTTAAGTTTTGGGGTTTGTGTGTGTGTGTCCCTAAAATAGAAAATAAACTCCTTCTATCTAGCAGACCATATTTAAGTCCACACTGTTATAAGTAAGAACTGTGTATAAATAACAGAAATGATGACCAGTGATTCCAAACGTTTGATCTTTAGTGTAGTTGATAGTGACTTACTGCAAAAATTGTTGCAAAAGTTTGAACACCCTCGTTTTAATTACATGTTTAGCTAATTTCCTAAGTGAGAATAATTGACACATCCTCTACAGGGAACAAATGTAGTGGCATTTTCATCCAAATTCTGGAGCCCAAATTCTGATTCGTTGCCGAGTTTAACTTATTGGAAAATATAAACCAACAAATAACAACAGTTATAACAATTACAATAGTTTAAATGTGCAGATGTGTGTCTTCTGTAGATAATTTGAATTTATTTTCACGCAACAAAATAACAACATAATTTGACCTGTGCTGCTAAACCTTTGTATAGAAGTTTACATTTAAATTTAATATATTACATGTAAAATGCTTCCCTTCAGTGTTGAGTTGTTCTAGGAGAGAAGAATTTCATGACTGAATGAAGCAGACATACATAAACTTCTAAAAGTGTTCCTCCATTCTTTCGAAGTGAAGCATAATAAATGGAACATAAGTCATCCTGGAGATTTTGTGTAGCAAGAGATACTCATTCCACTCCGCACAAATGAAAATGATCTAAGAGGATAGGCTTAGTTCCAAGGTTAATGTGCTGGAGTCACCTGTATATGAGTGGACTTTAGAGCATTGTGATAGATAATCTCACCATGATAAGGATTAAAAATTTGGGATCATGTGTAATGGTAATGTTCTTGTCCATGTCTGTAGGTGAAGCTTTGGGAGCCATTGGAAATCCAAAAGTCTTAGACCTACTGAAGCAGTATTCAGAGGATCCAGTCATTGAGGTATGGTCTTGTTCCACTTTCCCACAAAAAAACAAACAAACAAAAAAAATTCTTCTCAGAGGGCTGTTTGGATTCTCACACATATTTAAGGAGTCACAGGCAAAAGACTACAAAGCATGGCAGTTTTCAATCATCAAAGTGCTGTCAGAAATGCATTTTCTGTTAACAGTTTAACAGTTAACATTACAATAGTTTATTGATGAGCTCACATTTTACTGTAGGCATTTCTGTATCTTAAATGTTCAAGTTTATATATATAGCGCATTATCAAAAGTTAATATATGCTTTACAGAAACAGAATACAAAACAAAACAAAATAGAATAAAATAATGGAAGAAATACACGTGCAAATGTTTAAAAGAAGCTGGAGGAGAATAGTGCAGTTTTTTGCAACTTTTTAAAGCTACAGTGCAGATCTGATACTGATGAGTAGTTTGTTCCAGCAGCAGAGAGCTTAGTGATCAAACACCATTTCATCAGGTTTAGTTTCGGCTCTTTTCACAATGAGCTGAGCAGCTCCTGCAGATCTGAGAGACCTACCAGGAATATATGTGTTCAAAGCAGTGCAGAATAAAAAGTGGCACGAATCAAAAACATGGAAAAAACACTCTGTGCCGCTGCATGAAATGTAGGACTAATGTTGCATCGCATAGTGTCTTTCGACGGAATCTGTTTCGACGGAATTCTTTGCAAATCAAACAAACCCACGTTTCCTTACAACAATACTTCCCCTTAAGTGTGCATTTTCTTATAGTGTTTTTCTTACTGAGAGAGTTTTTTAAACTGAGATGAATGTTTTAATTGGTGAACCATTCATTGGAGCGGCTGGTCCAGTTGTTCAAAAAGGCAGTGACATCTAGTGTTGAAACTAAGAAGTGCAGTGTACTTACAGTTCTTATTCCGTTTCATTTTTAAAATTCATGCCGGGACACTGAAAAATGCAGAACAGGCCCCAGTTGCCCTGGGGTCCACAGTTTGGCAGTTTCTGCTGATAGGAAAGAAAATCTGTGTATGCCTTTGTGAAGTGTTTGATTTGACAGTTTCTAATAAGTGCAGTTTCCACCCATGTCTTACAGTTAATTGCAGTCATACATCATTGTTAGAATGTACCTGCAAGACATTCTAATAAAGCTTTCAATGGAGAATCAGCCTCACTTGCAAGTGGCTTCCTTTGTGTTAAAATGTGTGTGTATTACTGTCCAGGTGGCAGAGACTTGTCAGCTGGCCGTGAGGAGGATGGAATGGTTGATGAACGGTGGGGGTGAAGACTCAGCAGAGAGTACGGAGAGTAACCCCTACTGCTCCGTGGACCCTGCGCCCCCAGCACAGAGGAAGAGTGTCCCCGAGCTGAGGAAAGAGTTGCTGGACGAACAGCTACCACTGTTTGAACGCTATCGAGCCATGTTTGCCCTCCGAAACCTTGGCACAGAGGAGGCTGTGCTGGCTCTAGGAGATGGTGAGAGGTGTTTGGAGGAAAATCAAATTTCAAACCTGACACTTAACAGATATTACATGATTGCCTGAATGCTGCTATCTTAACTGATCAGAGTTATTTTCCAGTTTTATTATTTTGGTATTTTCTGTTCTGTTTGCGCACATCCATGTACATAAATGTATAGAGAAACAACAGAGAACAAACAAAAAAACTTGTGCTGTAAGACAGGGCAACAGTGAGTAAGTTTGTTTATTTGAGCTGAAGCTATGTGTGTTATCAGTACAACAGACAAAAATGACAAAAGAATGAGAAATAAAATCCAGCTATATGATGTACCTTTGCCCATTTCTGTGCTGTCAGAAACCACGTAACCAGGACTGCTAGAGGTTAAAGAAACAAGGTGGTTTAATGCATGATCAAAGCAGGCAGTTCTCATGTTTCTGTTACTGGTGAACTACTTTAGACTAGGCTAAAACAACAGAAGCAAAGTTCAGGCACCAAACATGTCTTGCATGGTGGACTACGTTTGGGATGGAAAATGTAAAGTGTGTAATTCTTTTGCTAAGCTAATCTTTTTTAAGACACCCACAGTATTCAACTGAAACGTTGCAGACAAAGCTTCTATTCTTCTGTTTTTATCCCAGTTAGCTTAATTAGTTTCAACTGTGATTAAAGTGTGGGACAGCAGATTATTATCATTATTTTAAGTTTTGATCAGATAATTAGCTTTCCACATTTTGTAAACTGTCCAAGCCTTTAAACAGTAATTAAACTGTCTTTAACCTGTGATCCCTCCCTTTCAGGACTCCAGTGCAGCAGTGCCTTGTTTCGTCATGAGATTGGCTACGTACTGGGCCAGGTGCAGCACGAGGCCAGCATCCCTCAGCTCCGGGCCGCTCTGGAGAAGGAAGACGAGAACGCTATGGTGCGGCATGAGTGTGCGGAGGCGCTGGGCTCAATCGGCAGAGATGCTTGTGTGCCCATACTTCAGCAATACAGCAAGGATAGAGAGCGGGTGGTGAAGGAGAGCTGTGAAGTGGCCCTAGACATGCTGGAGTATGAGAACAGCGCACAGTTCCAGTATGCAGACGGACTGATCCGAGTACAAGCCGCTGCTCAGTGAGCGCAGCTTTTCTACTGCCTGACGAAACCTCAGCGCAGTAACACACTTTTCAAATGTTCTGCGGTAATTTTGATCTTGGCCTCACCCTTTGGTTTTGTAAAAACTTCATTCACCCTCGGCGCTCTTGTAAAGAGTTTCAATTTATCAGTTTTCTCACTAAAATATCTGTTAAATAAATGTTTTAAATCCCCCGGACTAATACATGTGCCGGTCTTCAGGTCATTTTACTGTTACCTTGCTGCACCTAAAAATGAATGTTATAAAGCCCATAAAGGAGAAAGTTTAAGAGGCAGTATGAATATTAATATACCCACCATAAGGGTTGAGATTCTTGAAAAATACCAAACTGTACAGTTATCTGGGTGAAGTCATGTAAACTGACCCCTTTAGCTTTTATTCACTGTTAGCCCCGCAAGTGTTTTTGGGTGCTCCTTTAAGAACCATCACGTGTCTTATCAAGTGTTCTGATACCTCAAGAGAAAAAGTAAAAATACAGATTAAGGGCTCTGTAATGTCCTCAGATGATTTTCTTAAATCTTCTGGCAAATAAAATTATTTATTAATGAAGCATGAGGATTTTTTTTATTTTTATTATAACCCGTTTTTCTAGAACAGTGTATCCTGTAATAAAAATAAAGTGATACATTTATTTTTCTTTCTTTAAGCACTTAAAACAGTTTGAATGCTGGGTGATAAAGCGCCATGTGTTGTGTATTGTGCTGACTCATTAATGTCGGTGGGCATTTGATATTTAAAATAACATGAAGTCTTAGCCTCACATGACCCAAAGGTGCTTAAGGTTCTTGATCAGGCTTTTTTTTTTGTGAGCTGGAGGATAATGCTTTACAATTTCACTGACTAATCCTGCCCAGCGGTCTGTCTCATCCATTAAGATTTCTCCCCTACTTCACCCACAGTATGGGGTCGAACCCATTCAATGTAATCTTAAATTAACCCATAGTCTGCTGGCACCAAAAGCATCAGACCAAGAAAATGTTATTGCGTTGATCAAAATGTGCAAATTGCATTTACTATGTTATTTCAGCAAGAGCTCTCAGCAATCAGTGAATACTGAACCCATAAAGTTCCCTGGAGCTTCTAGCAGGCCCAGACTCCCATTTCTTACTTCTGTAACTTAATAAACACCTTCGGTCTAGTTGCTTGGTAAAACCTGGAGTACTCACCTAGTTCTCATTGCTTTCATTGTAGTTATTAAAACTATAAGCCTTGGGGTGTTATAAGACATTTGGCGTCTACAACGTATACTAAGACCCCTACACAGCAGAATTAACATCTAAGACATATGACGTTACACCAGGTTCAGTAGCTAAGAACCCCGGTAAAGCTGGTTTGTACTTTCTCTGTAAGGATTGGCTCATGCTTTTTACCCGGTGCTCAGCATGTTCTGGGCTGAAGAGCACAGAGGGAGGGCAAAAACAAATTAAGCATTACAAGGAGCCCCTAAGGTAGAGGACCCAACCGCAGAAACTAAAGCTATAGGCAGAACCCAGACTGAATAAACCATGCTGCACCCCATTATGATCGCGATTGTGACCATCAACACCTTTATCACAATCACATACTGGATCTACATCCTGACACAAGCCTTTTACAAGAAGACTGAAGATGAGGAAAACCCATCATAACCATCATCTTCCATTAAGCCTGCAGTAGAGCTTAGGTTTCTTTTTAGTTTGTGGGTTATTGATAGATTTTTTTTTCTTTAAATAGAAAAGTCATCTTAGTGTGAATGCCACTGTTTCTAAACCTTTTATCTCCAACAGAGGTCCAGTGATTCAGGTAATGCATTTTAATGCATCTTTCTGAAAGGTATCAGCCTTCTTTCTGGAAAACGTCTGAGGAAAAAATACTGAGCAAGTTTTCTTTTCCTGTTTGGCCCAGGGTATTATGACCTATTTTGGCACAAGAGGCAAAGATTAAACTGCACAGATTGTGTGATGGAGAGTGACTTTTTTTTTACAGATGGTGATTATTCTCTCTTCAGATCCTATTTGTTGCCAGATTGTGGAAAATACCGTTCAACCTATCAGTATTGTCCTCTGGACACCAGCCGAGTGGGAATGCTTCAAGCCGAAGATCCATTCAGAGCTCAATTCTGCTCAAGAGACTGCTGAGAAGCATCTAAATCCATCTAAGGCAATTTCACAGGAGGTAAAATAAACTTTCATTTTTCATTCTCAGTTATATGAATTTTTTGTAGAGGTGTAAATGGTCAGTGTTGTTTCACTAGCCATTTGAACTGTTTTGTACAGTTATACTATAATTTCAGTTATTTTGAGTTGATGACCAATAAGAAAGCATTTGGAGGACATCGTCTATCAAACAAATGTCTACCATCTGCTTCTAGAATCTTACAAAATCCCCTTATTACTAGGGAGTTTGCCACCAGTTTACTACAGTAGTAGTCTCTACTCTTTTGGAAAGGCTTTGCATCAGATGTTGCAACATTTCTGTGAGGATCTGATTGCATTCGGCCACAAGAGGAACAGTGAGGTCAGTTCTGCATAATTAAAAGAGCACAATTTTACTGCTCCACAGACCAGTGCTGAGGGGCTTTATACCCCTGTAACTGATTCTTGGCACTAGTGACCTTAGGATCATGTGCTGCTGCATCCCATCCAATTTTCTATACAGATTCTAGTGGTGCTTTTTAAAGCAGCTGAATCCACTTACTTGAGTCTGGATACTTTGGACTTATAATGTAGGTTACTAGACAGTTTGTTTCTACACAGCCTCACAAGGTCAGATAGGCATTCTTGCATGACAGAGTTACCTCAAGGAAGAGAATTTAATTTTAACAGCACCGTAATTGTTTGGTTTCTGTCAGAATCTGCAGGGAGTTTTGAAGGAGATGTAAAAAGCTGCTCCTTAAACTTTTCAAGCAGAATACTAGAAGAAAACAGAATCAGTATCCCATGTGATTCTTCATTTTTGGGACTATTGGACTCCTTAAAGAACAGCTCACAGCTTTTCCCCTAAGGGTAGTCTATCAGTGACAAGCTTGATGCCTGTCTTACCTAAAAACAGTAGCTGCAGCCATGTTAAAGGCTGAATTTTGTCTGTTGCTTTATGATTTAGGCATGCAGTCTGTGTTAATTGGTGTAGTATAGGCATACATTACCTGTCACCTGCCTTAGTATTACAGCCCCAATGCAAAACTAAAGAATCTCACTTCAGACACCAAACCGGTCTTGGCTGATCTATATCATTTGAGGTGAGGTGGAAATTCAAATTCAGGTTTCTTTATATAGTACACTAAAAAACACAAACAGTCATTCAATGCGCTTTACACAAATAGAATAAAAATTAAATACAATAGAATAAAATAATGGAAGAAATAAAAGAATACATAGAAAATCCATAAAAGAAAATTGAACGTGCAATAGAAGTGCAATTGTTGAAAGAAGGTGGAGGAGAATCGTGCAGTTTTTAGAAGCTTTTAAAAGGTGTAAAATTGTGTTAAATTGTCTTCTGGCTGAACAATTACTTTAATTGAAAAGGTTGGCATTTTGTGGTGGGGTGAGGTGTTTTACAGTGTACAGTGTTTATTTAGGTCATTTATTTTAGCCACAGTGGGCCGCAGGGGTAGACTGTGTTGTGGTCTCAGGAGACGGTGACCGAGCGGATTAGCCCACAGAGCCACTCGTGCAGAGCAAGGTCAGAAAGGACGGATGACTCAGTTAGATCAAGTGATTGAGGTCACCTGAGCGAGCATAAGAAATGCCTCACACATTCATAAAGAAACCACCGGGCCCAGAGAGCTGGTCAGTTGGTCAGTGGCGCACTGAGAAGTCAGCTTCCGTCTGAACAGAGCCCCTCAAGAGACACTCGGAGATGCATCCTCTCATGGTCAGCATCATCTCAGCCAACACCTCCTTAACGGTCATCCTGTGGAACTTCCTCCTGTCCCAGGTATTCTGCAAGAAGATAATGGAACCGCCCCGGTCTGAGGAGGACGTGCCAGTCTAAGTGAGCAACTTCATTTAATCCCTCATAGAATAAATACTGCAATATTCTTTATTTAAATTATGGAACGTATTAACGACCAAGTTCAATATATTCCAGTTTCCTAAAGGAGCATATATTGTAAATAACTGAAGATTATTGAAGATCATGTATTTACATTTTGGAACTCACTGCAATATATTTATTTTCCATTTGGGAATACAGTATATAAATAAAAAATATATCCCAGAATATTCTGTTGACAGCATATTGCAATACATTCCATTTTCCTATGGTGATGTATATTGCAAATATATTCCAATATATTCTATTTACATGTTGGAATATGCTAAGACCAAATTGCAACATAAAAGATTTTCTGTGGGAAAATTTATTAAAAAGTATGTAAGTGTTCGGCAACAACATACTATAATACATTTTTTGAGAACAGGTTTCTCCTATGGTGAAAAACTGGAATACGTAGCAATGTGTTGTTAATATATTCAAAACAATAAGACGTACTGAGACTTATTTCCATTAGATTATATTATTTTTATGGGTCAACAAATGCCCTTCATCTGCACGTTTAATAAAAGCTATCAGAAAGAGTGATATTTTACATTTATTCAAATTAGACTTGAACAAGTAAAACTTTTATTGGCACTACTGGAAATACATAAAATCAAATTCCAGTGACTGAGAATCCACTGCTTTCACATTACGTTAAAAATAGCAATTTTTACTTCTATGAATGAAATGTTAGTAAAAGTACAAAAGATTTCAATGTTTTGTTGAAATCTTTTCTACTTATTAGTGAAATCTGAATAGCTGCATTTGGAATTTTTTCAGTTTTGCAATTGGCAATTCATTGCAAAACTGATTTTAAAATGTAACACTTATTAGTGAGGTTTGTACTATTTTTTGTACTATTAATAACACAAAAATGAACGGAATCTTTGCTGAGGTTTTTATCAGTAGCTGTGGCGATTTGGCTGTTTGTGTCAGTGAAAGCTGAGCCTCTTACTGTGTCGGGGTCAGTGTGTGCTCTCACATAATGACATCATCTTCTTCAGCACATCTTTAGTTTCTCCTTCACTCAAATGACCATCCTGCATCAACCTCACAGTCGTCTCACACTCATCTCCTTCACTATCTATATCTTCAGATTCAATGTTGTCAGTGAATTTAAACCAGTTTGGTTGCAGAGGAATATATGAAATTATGCTAATGCAACTCTGTATATTCTAGCCTTGTATTTCACCTGTATTCAACTAAATATCTATTACGATCCTCTTAACATTCACTAACCCTAAGTTTAAAACATAAGACTAACCCTAATCCAAACCCTAAAACAGGTTTACCACACAAATGAAGTGGAACTGTGGCTAGAAAGATAAACTGAGATGTTAACCATTCCAAAATGACCTAGAATAATTATAATAAAATAGAGGATCATGGGGAATGCCTCAAAGCAATGTTGGTTAAATCTTGAGGTAGATAATTTGGCAAAGATTCTTGTAGATACATAATTACAATGTCCTGACAGTACAATATAATTTTTTTATATAAGTGTTACATTAGGGTAAGTGCTCCAGTAATTCCTCCAGTCAACCTGTGTACTTTGATAAATAGTCCTAATAATTAAAAACCAAAAACAGCACTTCTTTTGTCACAGCCCCATCACTTGTTCATTGTTTTGTACTTAAATCCATGCCTGAATGTTCCCACCCTGTTCCCCACCTTCACACAACTCAGTAGATCCATGTGGCCAGCCCATGAAGTGTCTGCTTCAGGACACAACCAAGGGAGATGAGCTCTACTTTACTGACTGTGTCCCACCAGCCAAAGACTCAATTCAGTTTGATTTTATTTATATAGCGCTTTTTACAGCCAATATTGTCACAAAGCAGCTTTACAGAATCCAGGTCCGAGCCCCTAGTGAAGCAAGCCTAGAGCGACAGAGGTGAGGAAAGCTGGAGGAAGAAACCTCGGGAGGAACCAAGACTCAAGAAGGGAACTCATCCTGCTCTGGACGACCCGGAGAGAAAGAGAGACTACAATAAAAAAAAAAAACTAGCTATAAAAGGCCTTTATTTTCAAATTGTTGGAGAGATTGGCCGTCTATGGCTAACACAGACACCATCACCGTGCCCAAACGCATCTACATCCTCAAAGGGCCGGTGGGGGTGGTGGTGGTGACGTGCTTGTATGGCATCACCAGCCACCTCATTAAAGATCTGTTCCATGATCTGGCAGCTAAATCTGCTTACTTGCCAACAGCCTAATAGCCACCGTCACTGTCCAGCAGTGTCCATGCCTGTGTTTCTCGTATCTGCATTAACCTTTTTCACAGTTGGCAATTTTAATTGGCAGTCTGCGCCTTGCATAGTGACAGTGAGACCATCCACCTTACAAAAGTCTCACTGTCACTTTTCATGTTGGGGGAGATAGCTGAGAAGGTGTAGGAAGCATAAAGCAGAAATGTGCTCTAGATATTTGGATGTATTTAGCTTCATCACTCAGCTTCACATTCACCAACGTGTCTTCCTTGGTGTGAAGAGCAGGTTTTGCCTAAATACTGAATTGACAGTTCTTTTCCAAACTACAAATTTTATTTAGCATTTGTCAGCCCTTGACCTCTTTTCACATAAGGCCATGACATGCACTGTATAGGATGTCTCGCAGTTCAGCGTTGAATTTTAAGATTTTGCATTCAGTTTTAACATTGTTCTATTAATTTTTATTTCTAATTTGAGTGAAATATTTGATGTTAATAAATGGAGCTGAGAAGTCAAGATTCCATTCTACTGGTGTAATGGCCACTAGGGGGCCTGCAGAGCATTTTGGATCAAAAGAGTTTCAGTGTGTGTTTTGAATAATTCTTTGGAAAAGAAAACAGTGAAATACTGAAACTGGCACTGTTACTGAATTTACAAGGATGATATTGGTTTTCTCTAAATAAAACCTGCTCAGGCTTTAATACATTAAACTGTTACAAACTGACAAAGAGAACCTGCCCACTTTTATTGAAAACATGCTTTCACTAAGATACTGCCTTTATAGAGAGATGTTTTTTTGTTTTTGTATTAGGGCTATAGTAATTAGTATAATAAGTCATTCTTTACACTACTGCGCTGTCAGCCCTGACCTACACTCTTCTATGGGACTGGCCCACACACACTCATTAACATCATGGCATATAGTGACGATTCTGGTAGGATTACAGAACAGCTGACCGTTGACATGCAGTTTTCACCTTCATGAAAGGCAGCCGCAGCAGTTATTACCCAGAGAACATCAGCGTCAGCGGGATGTCCAGCGTCTGAAGGACTTACAGCGGGATTAGCCCAGTCGCCACAGGGTGCTCTAGTCTAAATACCTACCCACCGCGTGCTCATATCAGTCTGAGCCGATTCTCTGAATCATAAAGCTCTGTTGATCTGCTGCGTACAAAGAACTCGCTCTTAATGAGAAATACATTTCAAACACTTTCGCTTACAGAGATATCTCCTTTGTCCAACAAAACACAAGTTATCTCCAAAATGATATCTAAAACTTTCTCCTAATGTAGTCAAAGTTGAGTTTTTGTTGTCATTTTCTATTGGTTCATTCATCATGAAAGTTCCACACAGTGCCAAAGGCAGCTGTCCAAATGATGTAGAAAAAATGTTTTCAGAACCGTTACATCGTTTTGACCAAAAGGTAATGATGAACATCTCCTTTTCTTAACAGACTGGCTTCTTGGCCCCAACCCAGAGGGGGAGGTGGTGGAGGAGGAGGAGCTGGAGGAGAGAGAGAAGGAGAGAAAAGTCAAATGGGGACGGAGACTCACAGAGATGGTGGATGAGAAGGGAACGACACGACCAGGATTCAGATCTTAATGGCCGTAATGTTTTAATGGGTTTCTCTCTAGAACACTGGAGAGACACCACTTAGAGCAGGATGGAAAAACCCATTAGCCATATACTGTTCAAACTCTTTCTCGCTCTCCCTTCTCTGTAACCCAAACAACCCGAACGCATTCACTTGACCATGAGCACTTCAACTAGCAACACATATATTCTGAGAAGCATCTGTACCAAGTCATCCAGGGCCAATTCTTTTTTATACCTTCTTGTTTTCCTGTTACTTATTCCTCATTGCTTATTCTTTGTACTATCAGAGAAAAGGGCTACCCTATAGGTGAAGTTTTACTCCCTAAAGGTACAAACAATGTAAATGTTCCTTCAAAGGTACAACATGGTCCGTAATGTCAAATTGTGTTTCATTGAAAAGTTGACTACATTCACTGTCCCACAGAATATGGCCTGTACAAACTTTTCACAACTTTTTTAAGGAAAAAATAAAATGAGAAACTTATATGGTACTATTACTTCCTTCAACCCCAGGTCCTGAAGATGTAGCCTTTAGAGTTTCTCCTCCGCGACTGTGTCTGTACCTTGAAAGGTGCCCTTTTTTTCTAAAAGTGCAGAGCAAGTAGGACACTATTATACTTTGAGAGATCATATATAAATGTTATTGTATTGTTTAATATAAATGTGCGTGTTAGATCTTTCTATTGTATTGCATGTGTCGTGATTCACTTGGTAATAAATAGAGAAACAATTTGTGTGCTTTTCTTGTGTTCTTACCTTCATTCTCTGATTGATGCTAAAGTCAGCCAATTCCCCAAGACTTACACTGTATGCACAAAAAGCTTTTTGTTTTCTGGGAAGGCTGTACAAATTGCTGTGAGGATTTGAGAAGTCAGATACTGATCGCACGGCCTCTATTTGACATCTCTCCTTTATATCTCTTTAGCTGACACTTGGCATTTGGTGCAGCTGCTCCAAAATGTTTCATTCTATTGGTCAATACTTTTCATTAGAGATTTTACATGCTCTGAATACTATCAATATTCTGTCAATTCACCCTAATATATAATATATTTTTTAGAAGAACTGTCTGGATACTTTTGAAAACCCAGCTTACAAATACTTACACAACTCCTGATGCCTCTCAGGGAATTATGTTTACAGTGTGACCCACCATGACCCACCGTGACACATACAGTTATTCTGTGCAATTTTCGCATATTCTTATATAATACTTATATTATCCAGAGTATAAACACATGCATGTAAGAAAACATGTATTACTGTTTTTGTTAAATTATGTAATACATGACACTCCCTTGGGCCAGAGGCTTTTATTGTGAGTCTGTGAAACCACAAATGGATGATAAAGAATAACTGATAACCAGTCAGGCTCAGAGTGGAGTTTGGGCTGAGAGAGGGGATTACCCTGAAGGATTACACGCTGCTGTCATCAACTTTTAAGCAGAATTAAAAGCTAGACAGTGTAATTCAGATACACACGCACACACATGTTTCCCATTCAGTCAGGAAGATGATTAAGTTCAGACTGTCTTCACAAGAATAAAGGCCTCCACTTCAAAATAAGGCTATATTAAAATACATTATATATAAATACATTCGTAGTACAGTTTTTCTCAAATCCTTACCCATAATTTTTGCATTCTGGGACGTGGTTCTCAATATCTAGCTCAGCTCAACCTCAGCTCACTTCAACTTTCAATTTTCAATATTATCTCTCAATGTCATTTTTCGAGTCATAAAATTCACAAATGTGGAAATCACTTACAGAACTCTGACATACATATATTATGTACACATGTGTCCCTTATTTTATGTAAAAAATATGCCTCTACAGACAATATATATTGTTGCAGTGACAACAAAAGCTCTCCTTAAACAGCAGGAATTCTATATTAGAAAAAAAGTTCAGGGTGAGTTAATGTAACATCATTTTATATTGAGTCAGCATTTTTTTAAATGCGTTCCTAAGTTTTTATCCCTTTAAATATGGCAAAACAGCTTTGGGCTTGATTCACTCAATCCAGACAAGACTTTACAGCTTGGAGTGCAGGGATCACTCCCAGGAACAGATATGTTACCAATAAGGAAGGTGAGGGCGCATTAATACAGTTGTTCATAAAACAATGAATCTGGTTTATCAGGCTGGAAGGAGTTCTATTATTTAAGGGGCAAATTTGAAAAGGTGGAAAATTCAGTAGTTTTATCCATTAATCAGCCTTAATCTGTGCACTTTTCCCCTTACCTTTCCTTAATTTCCTGTATGGGAAAGTAAGGTCAAAATTAAGGTAATTTTAAGGGGTAAAATTAAGGGGGCTGGTTTCGTAGTGGTGGTAGAGGCCTAGTGAGTAAAACACTTGCCTGTGAACCTGATGACCACAAAGCTGCAGGTTCGACACCCCCCCCCACACACACTTTCTACTGTTGTGTCCTTGAACAAGACACTTCACCCTCAGTTGCTCCAGGTGACTGTCCCTGTAACTAATGATTATAAGTCACTCTGGATAAGGGCAACAGCCAAATGCTGCTTCTTTTTCTTCCATGGGATATTTTTTCTCTCAGAATTGCACTCAGCCAATAACATGTATCAAAACGTGTTCAGCTAATTTCTCTACTTCACTGTCATACAGGTGGATAATCAAATGTATGTGACCCTGAATTCCCAACCAATAGGAGAGCTTGTCTGGCAGATACTATTACACGATAAATTCCCAAATCTCCACATATAGTCCTGATTCAGCGGATTTACAATGCGCATGGAGCTGTGTACGGTAGCCTAAATAATATACTTCAGTGAAATAATGGCTCAAAAAGAAGGAAAAGCATAAGCACCAAACTATCAAGTCAAAAAGGCCTTAACTACTGCAGCCCCAATAAAACTGCAATTCAACTTCTATACATCGAGCATTTATCAGCACTCTTTTAATCCAAAATAAAATAATAAATCTTAACAATATGAGGTGTGACCGGTCACAGTGCCACACAGACATGTTACCAGCAAAATAGAATAGAAAATACTCAGGAAAGCAAATTCACACATCACTGATGCTCTGACTACTGTAATGAGCTAATGCACTAATGTTAAGATGTAAATAAAAAATAAACCATTTAGAATGATTTTAATGTGTCATTTTATGGAAACCTAATTGTTCACAGTAGAGGTGATAAGACCTAGATGTCTAAAGCGTTTAACTTTCATTTACAGAATGTTATAACAAGAAAAGGTTACAAATATATTCCCTGCTGTCTGAGACATTGATTCTTTATAATTCTATGAAGGTTTTGGGTCTTAAAATAATTTATAAAAATCCACTTTCAGTGAAGGGGTACTGTACCTTAAGAAAGCATTTTTTAAATTAATATTACATACAAAAAACATAAAAGATGCGTAGGTTTACCGCTCATTTTGGAAAAGAAATAAAATGGCAATATGAGCCCCGGGTTCCCAGCGCCACCACTATACAAAGTCTCAACAATGGACCATTTCACATAAAACCCCAAATCAGTAATGTAATCAAAGAATAAATGAAACCCTGAATGTGTGTGAGTCTTTGGGGTTTTAATCAAGCTGCATTTATGGCCTGTGGCTTTAAAAGCAGAACGTTTATCTTTACAGCATGTGTGTGTAATGAAAGCCAGTCAGTTATCTGAGGGCCAGGCTGGTGACGTAACCCTACGCTGCTCCTTCTCTTAATTCTACCTGCACTTTGCTCTTCAGAGGCACAGATTCACATGTGCTGCCAGTGTTTACTAAAGACAACCAAGTGCTAAAACGAGCAAACCCCTAAAATGCTTCCTCTCAGGAATCTCCTCACTTTTTTATTGCTGTCGGTCTCTATTTGCCAGGCAAGAGTGGGTAAGTAAAATCAGATTTTTTACCAGATTTTAAACCTCTTGACTCACTGGGGCCTGTATATGGATTCTTCTTTATAATTAGAGGTGTGTAGAAGACCCTAAATCTGTACTCTAATGAAATAATGATTAAATCACCCAAACAAAACCAACTCATTTTGGTCTAAAATCATACGATAAAGCTCCAGAGTGAGAGTTCTGAGTGACAGCAAAGCAGTCAAGGTCCTGAGCAGCTGAAAACAAATTACTAAGTAAATGTTAACGAGTGAGATGAAACTGATTAACTAGTAAAAGTACATGATTTGTTGATTTTCTAAGTGAAGATAAATACACATCCTCTATAGAGAACACGCATACAAATTACAATTTTCTACAGAATTTCTATTTATTTGCTGGCTTTAACATAAAATATAGCCTGTACAAAAGTTTACAATAATGCCAGCTTTTGCAAAAGCCATAATCAGTTTTAATTTTATTTTCAGTAGGTTAAATTCAAATAACTGTGCATTAGGAATGGAGACATGTAGTAGAACTGTAGTAGCTTATTACTCAGTTGTAAATTGCTTACAACTGAGTAATAAGCTATTACACACCTCTACTCTAAATTAGATAATGAGAAAAAAACATGTAACCTGTTTTTTTTAGGATAAATAACTTAAATCCCTTTTTTTTTACATCTACTTGCTGATTTTTGGAGCTGCGCATCGCTGGCACGTTCCCAAATTACCGATTCTGTCATTATGATATCACAGTACGATTGTTCTTCTGGCTGAAATACTGAAATAAATATCTTGAAGATGAAAAGGTAAATTGATCAACAAGTAAACTCTAATCAATATTATCTGAATATAACAGCAAGGTATTCAACCAACTAACCCTAAGGGGTGGAACAACCTGTGATGGTACAGTATAGTGTCGTCTTGATTCAAAATAAATAACAAGTAAAGTGAAGTGGTCCCTTATAGTCACGCATGAACCCACCACACCACAGCACAGAGTGTGACCAGTGTAAAATTCTTTCTCTGCATTTAACCCATTCACCAAGTGAAGCAGTGGGCTGCCACCAATGAGAATGTGGGGAGGGTCACTTGCTCAAGAGTGCCTCAGAGGTGCCATTAGCAATTGGGATTCAAACCCACAACCTTCTAATTGCAGGGGCAACTCACTAACCCCTAGGCCACCAGCTGCCCCGGTGTCAGTTTGACTAATCCACTCAAAATTTTAGCCTCTCACCACAATACAGTAACACAAAACTCAGTGTGATATCATACAATATATAATGCTGTACTGTTAGACTCCTAACAGCCAGATGTCAGTTAGATAACATGCCTGACTTGTTGACCACACAGGTGGCCTGCGCACCGAAACCCAAGAGAAAGTGACCGTGCAGCCATGGCTGGTGGGACTGGCTGCTGTGGTGGGCTTCCTCTTCATCGTCTTTTTCCTCCTCATTGTGAAAAGGATCTTTTTCAAGAAAGAAACGTGAGTATAGAAGGTTTAAACGTTGCATAGACCTATATGACTGGAGGAAAACACTCATAAATTAACTGCTACCAGATCAGCCACAATATAGTTTGTGTGGTTCCTGTGGTACTTTGGAATAATTACCATTTTTTAGTAGAGGGATATTGATTGGTTACCCAAGCCACGCTGTTATGAAGGTTTTTTGTCCTTTTACGAGGCACGTTATAGTTTTATCTTTGCACATGTTCAGATGCCGTCCAAAGTCTCATCACGCATGAGCAGTTATCAAATCATTACAGAAATAACAGCTGTAAAGCATGTGTCTACCACTCCTCTTTCACCTCTGGACAAAGCCCTGCGTCCAGCACAATGATTAACCAGTCCAGTGTTAGCAGAAGTCACGTGAAATGCATCCAATTTCCAATTTCACTGAAAGTTACTCTTTTAACATTGAAAGCTCTTCATTAATTGTCTGTTTCCTACCACAGGCTGGACATGTTTGTGTGTAATCCACTCTTAATCTAGCAGTGATGCTCGCATGTGTAAAAACTGTCCCAGTGGTCCACCACTCACATAATATCTGGTAACCAGCTGTCCTCAGGCCTGAAACTGGACAGTGATGAAAAGGGTAGAGGGCAAGGTCGAATCAAGTGACCTTCATTTATATAGCAGCTTTAAATTGCTGGACAGTTACATAAAATCAAACCAAAAGACAAATGAATGAGCAAATAAAGTGATAAAATTATATAACACAATAAAAGACAAACCACAGAAGATAAGAACAGAACTTACATTCTGTAAACCTTTAAAAAAGACACAAATGCCTGGGAGAATGTTTTTAAACTGGATTGGCTCTTACAAAAAAATAGTTCCATAAACTGAGGACTTCCACAAAAATATCTTGCATTTGAATCTCAGGTGGGTTCAATGCAAATGGTCAGAAATGTTTAAAGCTTATGAGGCAGAGATTGATTTTTTTTTCTGTACCTGGTAGTGGAAGCACAAGTAACCTGTTTTGTTTTGTTTTTTTTTAAATTGGCCTTTGAGTTAAAGCACAAACTGTAAATAAGACGTGATGTTTTCTTCAGCAGGGATAAGAAAAAGATGGGATTCGAGGGGTATGAGAACAAAGCTCTGGACTTGGAAACAGCTGAGGACTGTAAAGTGACCAACCTGTGATAGAGAAGTCTATGGAACACACAAATCGGATGCTCCATCTGTCCAGTAACAAATCAGTGAATAATGCACTTTGTACAGAGTAATTTCAAAAAAATGTAAATGTGTCACTTTATGTGAATGTGATTCTTGGTAAGATGGAAGTAAATATACAACAAATCCAGCACCTAACTGTCATTACTCAGTTCAGCCATGAGGTGGGACCAAACTTGCTTTTGTGGAAGGTTTTGGAAAATCTCAGGCCTGTATGGTCATGTGAATCTGTAGGGTCTGAATAAAATATAACAGGTAGATGTCACTACTTTTTTACCCTGTAGGGATAGATGCGTGTTCTGACATGATCTGAAACAATGTCATAGTCAGGCACTATAGTGAGACACTGTAGCAAGACTCAAACTGTACAACAACTGTGTGGGATTTGACAAGTCCATGCTCAGAAAAACATTAAAATGCCAAAATGTCAAACCTGGCCTGCCTTAAGAGTGAAGATTTTGCACATATCAGGGGTTACTGACTGGTATCTACTTTGCATTTCGGCAAAGCTTTGAATGTATGTGATTGCACACGAATGAAATATGTTACATCAATATTTCATAAATATATAAAATATTGGCTACATTATGACTGGTGAAACTGTTTTATTTCTCTGGCAGAAAAAGTCACATTCCTTGAAGAAGTGACTTACAACAAACTAAAATATGGAATAAATTTACAACAATGTTATAATGAGAACAACTGATTGTTTAACATGAGTTAACTTGCCAATTTATCACTTATTTGGAGCACACGTGTCTTAAAGCTCAAGTAGTACACCGCTTGTGCATGAAATGCACTGAGCTATGTTTTGCCTGAAACACACATTCAGTGGATAAAAGTACACACCTCTGATTATGATGACTGTGCGTCTAAACATGCAACAGCCTCTGTGAGCCACTGAGCTGCTCTCATCTCCATAATGCTGTCACTAATGTGGCATTTGCTCAGAAAAATGAAAGCGAGTGTGAATTTGGGATGAATGCATGCAGAGCTCGTTACTCATGTTGAGTGGCAGTTAACAACTTCAACGCGATGTAATGTGAGATACAGAACAGTGTAGAATTTTACATTTATAATCCCAGTCTTAATTTCTAAGTCAGTGTTGCTTCCTTGTTTCAGACACCCTGCCACACTGTAAACTCTGTTCAGTATATTCAGAGTATGTCCAAGGTTGACTTGACCTCCAAATCCCCCTGATTACAATTCGATCACGGGTCTATGCGTCTACGCGATCTCTCTCTCTCTCTCTATCTCTCTCTCTCTCTCTCTCCCTCT
>JBBPCX010000016.1:19583571-19600679 GCA_037974365.1 Hydrocynus forskahlii | reverse complement strand
CAGTCAAGCCCCCCCGCCTGAAACCAGGACATTTTCCCCCAAAAGACTGGACAATCAGCCTGAAAGGGGTCCTAGAAACCCCCAGGCACTCAGGAATCGCGTCTTGGGTCAAGGGAAAACACTGCTTTAATTTTTTGGGGGGGATACGTAGGATAGTGGGCCCCGAGGGAGGCTTCCGGAGGGGATTCCCTTGGGGCACGTATGGGGAGCAGACACGTGAGACCCACACGGGCTGACCCGGCCGCAGAGAAGGCCTGCGCGAGAAGTGCGCTTCAGTTAGGGAGGACGTGTGGGGCTCATGAGTCTGCGAAATTTTTTTTTGTTTTGTTTGGGTGGTTTTGTGGCCGCCGCCTGCCCCTCCTCCGCCCATTTTGGTGGTGCTTTGGCGCCCCAGGAGTTGCGCCGTGAGGAGGGGGGTACTGTGATGTCCGGTCCGGCGGCCACTTGAGGCCGCTATTGTTATTTTGCATTTAGCACTGTTTGGGAACTCTTATTTTGGTGTGAGTATGTTGTGTCGTGTCTCAAGTTTGAGTGCTTCGTGTTCAGGGCTGGTCAACCCTCACTCTTCCTTGATGTCTCCTGCATGTGTTCCCGTTCCCTGTGTATCTTCTATGTTCGATGTCTTTTTAGTTTATGGTCCTCGTACCATTTATGTCCTGTCGTAGAGTCCGTGTCAATAAATACCATCTATGGAACCTGCACCGTGCCTCGCTTCACTCCCCGAGCACCACCCGACTGTGACAGGGGGTCAGCCTGAAAAGAGGTAGGAAGAGAAAAGGAAAGGTGAAGAAACCTGCCAGAAGGGAAAAGACTGGGAGGTCTGAAAAGAACAAATGGATAAGTCACTCAGAGAAAAGGAAAAGAGGAGAAAAGACGTGTGTGCCTAACTGAAAATGTGCATTTATGGAAGAGGAGAGGGAGGTCTGGATTTGATGGACAGAGGGAAAAAGTCTGGATGACACTGACACAGGGAAGAAGTCTGTATGAGATGGACAAAATAGAAAATTGGATGAAACAGACAAAGGGACAAAGTCTGTATGAGATGGACCTCTCCCTCCTCTTAGGATCCAGGTGTGATCCATCTTACCGGTAGTTCCCTCTGGGCACACTCTGTAGCACAGTTACATAAATGCACTCAGCACATTTTCAGTTAGGCACACACGTCTTTTCTCCCCTTCAGCTGGAGGCTCAAGAGGTGGCCATAGGTAAACAGGTTGATGTTTGTGACATCACTAAAACTGTCCATTCAAAACAGGTTGCTTTGTTGTCATATAAACATTTCATGAAAACTTGGAAAATTAAGGTTTCCATCATAGGGTGCACTGAATATGACCAGCGCCAGGAATTAACAAGGTAAGTTTTAATTTGAGAATGACATGCACGCACTGTAAATGTGTTTGTGCTAACAAACACATAGCTAGTATACTGACTGTTGTGAGCCAGTCAGCACTGCTGCTCTGTAGAGGGATTAACAATCAGATTGTGTACAAAAAACAATCAACCATAGCATTAAAACCACCTGCCTAATATCGTGTAGGTCAGCAATTCTCAAAGTCCGGACCCCGGTCTGTTTCTGGACCGAACTGCATGTCATTCCGGACCCAGTCCACACATCACATTAGGAATGTTTTGACGCAATGAAATTAAGTGTATGTTTCAATAAATTATTAGTTTTGTAAAATATAACATATTTCAGCGATCCTGGCCTGAGACTAACCGAAACAATGTTGTCAGTCGGCGCACGTATGACGCAACGTTGGCGCGCTTCGATTCTCAGGCTTTGCATCCACATTAGCAAGTCCGCTAAGGCTAACAGGCATTCAGGTGTGGTCCTGCGAGCACGAGTGAGCGAAACACCTGCGTCATTATAAGAGTCACCGGAGAAGGAGGTGTTATGTCCTGTCGCCACTTTATTTGATGAGGCATAAAAGTAATTAAGTTAGTCAAGGTTATTGTAAAATCTTTTCATAAAACTACAGTGCATATTACACTGTGAGCGTGGATTAGGTTCACAAGCAAACAATTACAGGCAAACAGCGCCATTTCTTTTGGTTGTATGTTATAAGCACATTTAGTAAAAGGGATTTGCTTAACACTTGTCGTCCCGGACCTTTGACCTTATCTAGAAATTAGATTTGAATATAAAGTTTGAGAACCCCTGGTGTAGGTCCTCCTCCTGCCACTAAAACCGCTCTGACCCGGTGCTGTGACAAAACCTCTGACAGGGTGCTGTGGTGTCTGGAACAAACGTGTTAGCAGAAGTTCTGCAAGCCATGACATGGGGCCATAGGTCGGGCTAGTCTATTGTTTACGTTCCACAAATGCTACACTGGATTGAAATCTGCATCTGCTGGCTTGCCTTCCTCCCATAGTGCATCCTGATGTCAACATGCACACACCTGGTCAAATACATGGTGATCATCAGACCAGGCCACCCTCTCCTTCCATTGTTTCATGAGATGTTTCTATGCCCACTGTAGGCTTTTTTGGCAATGGACAAGGGTCAGCATGGGCACTATGACTGGTCTGCGGCTATACAGGCCCAGGCCCATAAACTGCAATGGACTGTGTGTTTTAGACACCTTTCTATATTACCCAGCAATACTTTCTCAGCGATTTTTGCAATAGTATCTCTTCCGTAGGACTGGACCAGACAGGCCAGCCTTTACTCCCTATACTCATCAGTGATCCTTGGGTGTCTATGACTCTGTCACCAGCTCAGTGGTCTAGCCATCACAGTATGGCTCTTGTCAGCGTTGCCCAGACACTTATACTTGCCCATTTTTCCTGCTTCCAACACATTAACTTCAAAAACTGACAGTTTAGTCACCATCAATTCCCACCTGTTAGTGAGATCTCCTTCTATCTGATGATGCCGCCAAGCTGGTAGAGAAAGAGCTAGCATGTACTTCTTTGGAGGCGTGTGAAGTATCATAACATCCTTTCAGACAGTGGAATCACCAGACAGCCCTCCATGAAGGAGAACACTTTTTGCTAATTCTGTTATGTCAGTTAACATCTGTACTGACATCACTGTCCCTGAGTGATGGGCCGGAGGGACTCCACCCTGAGAGAGTAAGGTCAAATATACTCTCTTGTTTGTTTGTTTTTTTAATAATTGTTGTTTTTTGTTTTTTGTGTTCATTGTATCAATAATATTCCTACAACTGTTCACTTTATTTTACTGAATACCTCTTCTCTCATAACTTGTGATTGTGCTCTTTAGGGTTCATATGTTTTTTCTTTTGTTGAGAAAATTACATAAATATATCATGCATAAAAAACAACATATACAGTAAGCCCCTGCTTAATCGCGGTTCAGCAGTCGTGGCTTCAGTCAGAGAACCGAACAAATCATTATTTGCCGAAACCCCCGCACTGTCACGGAAACTGCAGATATCCTCCGCATTTTTTTTGTGACGTCCGGGCCTCGTCTGCCACGCCCCCTCGTCCTCGTGCTGGTTGTCTGTGTTTTTTGTCTCTTTATGACAAAATCAGGCCTTTCACTTTAGTTCAGTACTTGGGATTTCCACTATGTTGGAAACTAGGGGATATTTTGAGACATATTAATTCACTCCAGACTCTTAGCACAAAACCTGATTTAGAGTACAGGCAAAACTTCTTCCTCCTGGCTGGTTGTAAGAAATAAAAGAAGGGTAGTGTGGAGAGAAAAAGAGATTTTGACTGTGTTATTGATTAATAGCTCAACTCAGCAGATATCTGTGGTATATGTGCATTGTGGAGTCAGTGTGTGTGTTTAGGAATGGGCTCATGAGGGGTCCTTGCTAAGTTTCTTGACCCTTTCAACAAGTGCTATCGTACCCATTCACCCTCACATGTAAAAAAAAAAAGGTTCCACAGGCTTAAGCCATTTTGAATCATTAAAATGAAATAAAACTTGACTTCCTTTCCAAAGTTTGAAGTTGCGTTTTTCCAAACCTGGCTCCAGCACACTGCTATCTGGGGTAATGGATCGTGGAATGATTAGAGTCAGGTGCGCTCAATTCTGCAGCCAAGTTTAAGTGAAAACATACCCCTAACCGCGCTCGTTCACTGCTTCACTCTAGTTTTCTTTTGCTCACTCCGTCCAGCTCATCACTTGAAAAGTAATGCAGAGGTCGATGCTGAATGAGTCACGCTATTCTATTCATTAAAGTGAATTGAACAACAAGGAGAACATTCAATATATATTCAAAAGTTGAGCAGGCAGTTGCTCATTTATCTGAAATCAAGGGTATTAACTAGGAATTTGTCCACCTTTTTTGCAGTAACAGTCTCTACTCCTCTGGGAAGGCTTTACAGTAGATGTTGGTACATTTCTGTGAGGATTTGATTGCATTCAGTGAGCATTAGTGAGGTCTACAGCTCTATATGGGTATGAAAATGGCCTGTACAAGAATCCATCCTGACTGGTACTGCTTCATTTAAAACCTTAACAGAGACAATCTTATCACACAGCTTCTCAGAGGACTTGAGTAACTGAAAATGTCCTGCTGGAATAAACTGTTTTTTTACAAATCTGTAATACGCTCACAGTGTTTATTTTATAATCAGTGTATTTCTGTGGCATTGCTGATCATCCCTGACAGAGAACAGCATTCACTCTCCAACTGTTAACTGATACATTGTGAAACTTTCCAGCAACTCATCACACCACAGAGAGAGAGAGAGAGAGAGAGAGAGAGAGAGAGAGAGAGAGAGAGAGAGAGAGAGAGAGAGATAGAGATAGAGACAGAGACAGAAAGAGAGAGAGAGCGGGCAAGAGAGAGGGAGAGACAGAGTGAGAGACTGAAAGAGAAAGAGAGAGAGTGGGAGAGATAAAGAGTGAGACAGAGAGAAAGAGCGGTAGAGAGACAGAGAGAGAGAGAGAGAGTGAAAGAGAGAGAGAGTGAGAGAGAGAATGGGAGCGATAAAGAGTGAGACAGAGAAGATGAGTGGTAGAGACAGACAGAGAGAGAGAGAGAGAGAGGGAGAGAGAGAGAATGGGAGCGATAAAGAGTGAGACAGAGAGGAAGAGCAATAGAGACAGAGAGAGAAAGAGAGAGAGTGAGAGAGAGAGAGAATGGGAACGATAAAGAGACAGAGAGAGAGAGAGAGAGTGAGAGAGAGAGAGAGAGAGAGTGAGAGAGAGAATGGGAGCGATAAAGAGTGAGACAGAGAGGAAGAGCAGTAGAGAGACAGAGAGAGAGAGAGAGAGAGATAGAGAGAGAGAGAGAGAGAGAGAGAGAGAGAATGGGAGCGATAAAGAGTGAAACAGAGAGGAAGAGCGGTAGAGAGACAGAGAGAGAGAGAGAGAGAGAGAGAGTGAGAGACAGAATGGGAGCGATAAAGAGTGAGACAGAGAGGAACAGTGGTAGAGAGACAGAGAGAGAGAGAGAGAGTGAGAGAGAGAGAGTGAGAGAAAGAATGGGAGAATGGGAGCGATAAAGAATGAGACAGAGAGGAAGAGCGGTAGAGAGAGAGTGAGAGAGAGAGAGTGAGAGAGAGAATGGGAGCGATAAAGAGTGAGACAGAGAGGAAGAGAAAGAGAGACAGAGCGAAAGAGAGGCAGCTTCCCCTTGGCACAGGGAGAAGACTGCTACTGAAGTCACACGTATTCCTAATCAGCTCTAAGCTAAGTTTAATAAGAAACAACCTCATTACTACAAGTCTTAGACTACCTTGTTTAATTCCTAGTATGGATGAATTGCATAAACAATGCTAATTAGAAAAAATCCAATTTCATGTGCTCAACAAGTGAGAAATTTCAAGCACTTTTATGACACAGTACCAAACTGCTTCAGAAACACTGCTGTGAGTGTAATATGCATCACGCTGCTGCCCTATGTGTGTTTAGGCACTAGCCATTTTATGCACCATTACCTCTGTAAATAAAGCACTCGGGGAAACTGCAGGGCCTCAGACCCTCAGGGCAGCAAGGGTTAACTGGAGGTCAGGAGAGTTCCAGAGGCCAAAATTAGCACGGCCACAGATATACTCCTGCCTGCTCTCTGCCATAAAAGATGCACTGCTGGGATGTATAAGCACACACACACACACACAAACACACACACACACACACACACACACAAACACACACACACATACACAAAGTTAGCCAGAATACTTTGAAAAATGACATAAGTATTGTAACAATGCAAAAGAATAGCAACAGTCTAAGCATCAAGAAACTGTGAATTTAAGCCCAGGCGATGTCACAACCATCTGGGGCATCAAGGAGTGAAACTGTCTTCGCTCTCTGGATGGCTAGGATGGTCCCTCTCTCCTTCTATCACCCAGTGTGATGTGGGCCAGAGGACAGACAGCCAGAGAGATGACAGTATTGGCAGTTAGAGTTCTCCTACAAACACACTGAGCTGTCCAATGATGTGGCATTAGCGACAATTCGAAGACATGAGATGGAGCTTCACACATGACTCAGAGGAAGCATACACTGGAACTTCATCCTCCCAGTGTTGGGAGTATTGTGTGACTGAGGTGTCCTAGGTTGGTGGCATTGGGGACTAAAATTGGGTAGAAAAAATAAAAGGTAAAAAAAATATAACACGAGTACAGGGGGTCCTCGGAAAACACGTCGTTTTGAGTTTACAGCGCTCATTCCCATAACTAGTGTGATTGCGCAGCGGCTGATACACAGTATACGCAGATTTCGCAGAATACGCAGTAACCCGGCATATGAGTGAGGATGTTAGCGTCCACCAGTACACTTACCTACGCAATTTTGGACAGTGGGCAGTACAAGTGTTTTTACACAATCTTTTTGTCATTTTGTCTGTTTCTACAGTACAGTGTTTAAGTACAGTATATTTACGTCTTTTTCCTTTTACTGTGGCTTAGTTTTTATGATCTAGATTATGATTTTACTGTGTTAGGATCGGTAAGCGACTTACACCAAAATTAGTGTTTCGACTTCAACCAAAATTCGGGTTACATCACTGTTGTAGGAACAGATCTGTGTCACAACTTGAGGACCCCCTGTACTTAATTTCTAATAATGTGTTTACATAACATCCCAAACCTGCGCACACACACACACACACACACACACACAATTAATTAGCCTGATGTAAAAGGAAAGCAGAGAGACTCTTGAGTTTTCTGAGTTGTAGCATAGCTTTGTTTATTAATTTTTATACTTTTTTTGCATAGAGAAACATACTCACTTCCAGTACTGTATTCATGAGCGATTTTTGCAAACAGCGATGGCGGAATACAATGTTATAATGAAATATTGTCAAAGCTGTAAATTTTCCCCTCACACCAGTTCAAAAACACATGGCAAATTTAGTTTGTTTTTGTGTGCATGAGAAACGAAGTCTTCTGCTTAAAAAAATCTTCAGTTTAAAACAATTAGCTGGAGACATAATTACCGACTTTTGCTGATACAGTTTTTCCTGCGATGTTTCAAAATGATAAGGTGAAAGAACAAACAAGAACAACAACAAAAAAAAACTGAGCTGTCAAAAAAAAAATCAGTGTGTGTTATTATTATATCGTGCCGGTTTTTATATTGTACTGTCGTTGCTGTGAACTAAATATCCACATGCTCTTCCCTGGTGTGAAGTATGTGTCTGTGCAGCAAGCAAGCGGTTAATGCGTAACTACTATGGTAATAATTGCAAAAAAATAATGAGAGGAAAAACAAAAACAAAATGAAAAAAAAAAAAAATAAAAATAAAATAAAATAAAACCCTTGAAATTTAACACTGCATTAGAATGTTCTCTGAGAAACATTTCAACCATCTTCCTTTCGCCATCAAGTCAACCTCCTAACAGAGAGGAAACAGCATGCTTTAAAAACAAGAAATTACACCGAGAAATGTAACACAATTACAAACAAAAGAGAGTGAAACAAAAATGAATTATTCTGAATGGGAGCGGGCACGACAGACCCATTTAGATGTGGCCCAATAATGTGTTGGAGTTCAGCGTCTCTGAATGACACCTCCGTTAGCAAAAACAGGCAAGTGCTTCAGAGAGTTTTGGCATTTCATAGTTGATAGTATTATCAAAAGATTGCATAACTGCAAAGCATTTACATGGCTTTTCACCCCTTTGAACAGAAATGAAGATTAGCAGGCACCCAAGATCCACTCTGAGCAGCCTTGCTAACACGCCTCAGGCCAGAATTACGAAAGCCTCCAGCCTTTAAAAAAAACAAAAAATATTCTCAAAGACTGGTCGAGGTGTGTGTATTGCACCAGTCGCACTGTGGAATTGAGAGGCTTTAGTAAATCTGGCCCTCTGGAAGGTGAGAAAGAACCAAAGCATGTGGAACAGAAGCATTCAGAAAAGGTCAGCTAACAAAGAACCTTGCAAATGAAAAATCCAGGAGAAACCTCAAAAGCCTTCCGTGTTGGAAGGGAAAAGGAGAATAAACGGTAAAACGATCAGGCACTGCTTGTTGAAGGTGTTTCTGTTATTTTATTTTAGGTTTTTTTGGTATCTACTGCTATTCAGAAGAACTTCCGCTTTCACCTGCTGGTTTTTTGAGGAAATCAAAGGAAAATTAGAGGAGAATATAAACAATCCGATTAGAAAAATGTTCTACACCCAAGGAATCGTTGTCACGGCACCAGATGTTACCATCTAGTCAGATCAGTCTGTCAAGAAAAATGCTGAGCCAGGCGTCTGGAGAGATGAACAGTTTGAAAGAAAGACAGGCTACTAAAGGCAGGTAAAGCCAGAACGACCTCAATGCAACAATGCAGGCGAGACTTGCTGCCTTTAAAGAAAGCACACAGTCCGAGCTTAAACACACCTGGCATAAGTCCAGCTCAAGAGCTCTGCTCACAGACCAACATGAGAAGACACGCTATTTAGTGCTATTAGTCAAGATTTCACAAAACAACACAAGGTAAATCATGGCTAATGCTGCAGCTCACTTGCTATGTTGGCTAAATTTGAAGTTTTGTTTGATTTAAGGCCCCAGTCAGAAATTGAACAATGACAAAAGTAAATTTAAAGAATAAAACACAGATTACTATCATCGGAAACCGACAGACGGTGTTTTAAAAAATCATACACGCTGTGAATAGGCCTTCAGTTGCTAAAAAGCTTTTTTATACAACGATGACTGTTCAAACATTGTAGTCTCATAAAAACCATTGAACAAATATGAGTATGCTAGTTCAGTTTTAAACCTTTACTTTTGACAGTAACTTTGTATAACACCTTGTATAAATCCTTTTCAAAAGTAGCTTGCGCTGTTGTCATTTACATGATTACACAGTCAAATACCAAAATAACTTTTATACCAGCAGTCCTCTGGAATTTTTTCATGTTTGAGGAGTGACAGAAGCCCAAAACTTGTATGGACGGAAAATCCATTTTGGGCCGTGCAGTGCAGCGGGTTGATGTTCAGATCTAAATGGGCTGTTCAAAAGGAGCTAAGCTTCCTTTCTTTAATCTAAGCGATTGAGGATTGAACTGATTTCCTCTAAAAAGCTCTTCTTGAGTGGAGATTATCCCAGGTATTCTGTCAGTGCATGCTGACTTCTCCATGCACCCAAATCCCAAGCTTCCAACAGATAATTCCAGTATTAGCCACACTCTGTATTAAACAAGCTAAGGTGAAGGGTTTTGAACCACTGAGAAGAAACAATTGGTATAAAAAAATGGAAAAGAATGTAAAAAGGTAAAAAAGTAGAGAGCAAATTCCAGAGACTCTGCCCTGAATAAAATTGTCCAGCCCTTACATACGAGGAAAGGAAACATAGCACAAAGAACTTTAACAGAGGTTTGCTGTTTCACTTTTGTTTCAGTACCATCATGTTTAACCAATCCAGACCATGGAAAGGCAGAAAAACACTAAACTAAGAGACTCTTTAGTCCAGAGTCCTGTAGCCTTACTGTATTATCTCCAGCCAGTGGCTGAAACGCAGGCCAAGAAAACAACAATGGAGGAAATACTTTTGTAATGGATCAAAGAAAATGTGGAATACACATGGCATTTTATGCCTTTAACCCTCAGTTTAGCTACACATTAATAACTTTAAAAGTGCCAATACTTGCGATATATCTCGTCCCCAACTCGCTGCAATGCTATAGTGCATCATTATGCATACTATATTAATATAATACAGTACTAACTGGATTCTTCAAACACTGAGACGCTAATCACTGGGGGAACACAGCATATCGAATCACACAAGGTCAAACAATCTGCCATTGCACATCCAAACCACCAGAGCAGTGCATTCTAGAGCTGAACTCCACTGACATTCAGTACTGGGCTAAGACTGGAAAAGGCACTCTGATCAGAGTGGGGCCTGAATTCCTGCTAATCACACGCGCAAAACATTCCACTGACTACAAAGAGGCTTTGCACTGTCCGCCACGTCCACCAACCAACGAGAAGTCTCCAATACGGATGGCCTCTGGACGGGTGGCTTAACGATTACTATTCAATGTGGATGGACAGTATTAAAAAGCAGCTATTTTATCTCTCTTCTTATGTCTTGCATCACTTTCCATCACGATACATCATTAAGGTTGACCAACAGAAACATTTCTAGAGAAACACATCTTTAAAAAAAAAAGCTCATAGACAAAAAATATCAATACCAGGTTATCTAGTGCAATCTTTTGAATAGAAGGAAAAGAAACAAAAGTGTTTTTAAGATGTCAAAGTTTGCGTGACAATAGTGAATCATAAAAGAAGTGCAGGTTTACATGAATCTTAGAGAAAAAAAAGGGAGGGGGGGGGGGAATTTGATGGAATTTGCATATCCCCCTTGAAGCTAACTGAGGCTTAGTTTAAAATGACAACAAGTGAGGCTGAAATTACGCGCCTGGGCCAACGACCTGAAGCCAGGTACCCTCTCAGGAAAGGCTAAAGATTGCGGTGCCAGGCTTACACCAACAACAGCAGATCCTTTAGAAGGAACACAAGATTTTTTTTTGTGGCTTCGCCACAAGCTTATGACAACTAAACCCAAACACACAAACATAAACATATTATCTTATACAAAAAGACATTTTATGTACATTTTGCCTTTTTTCCTCATTCTACTAGATATACGGTAAGCATTTATACACAGGATAATGTGTTCAAAATGTAACATTTCAACAATATGCATAACAATCATAATTATTGTTCTATAAAAATATTAGTCAAGGGTTTTGAAATAAATTTTTTTTTGGTTTTATTTTATTTTTTTTACTTTTTATACTTTTAAACATGCACCAGCTCAAATGCATAATCAAAATGTTCAAAATGTTCAAAATGTTATAGTAAGTTCAACCATCACCTGTGGCCACTTTAAAAACTACATACTGGGGTGACAACAAATATGGTCTTACGAAGCGTCGCTGTCTGACACAAAGAAGCAAATAATAATAATGAAGAAGAAGAAGAAGCAGAAAGCGAGCTCGCAGACCTTTCGACTGGTTGGGCTACTGACCCCACCAGTGGCCGGCCGCGCCCTGGCTGGAGGGCTAACAGCTTCAGATAGGTGGGTGTGGAGCAGTGCAAATCTTCACAGGACAGGTGGTGGGCTGGACACATCTGCCTGGGACAGCATCCAAAGACTAGATTGTGTGTGGTTTTAACAATAGTGTGGTTGAGTGTGGCTTTAGCAACATGTGGCAACAATCTGGCCTTGTGTTTAGCAAATTTAACACTAGACACGCTCGTTTGCCTTACAGTTTAGACGTATTTCTAAATGCTGGCATTGTACTGTAAATCTACGCAGATTAAGAAGGTAACGGATGGGATTACAGTATGACTACGTCAAAGTATTGCACGACAATGTCATTCAGTCCTGTCTCATCGTGAATTACCAATCCTACAGCCAGTTTGACAGGACACTGCTGTAGGGATAAAATATTGTTTCCACACTGGACTACGCTTGCTCGTTCCTCAGGATCAGACCCCTGTCCCATCACCTGTTCTGTTAAATAAAAAGAAAATTGCTTGCTGAATGACAGCACTTTTGTTTGAGGTGTGAATTAAATGGGTTTGAAGGAATGCCTTTAGTCACAGCACTCCACTCCTGCCAGACCGAGGGCCGGGGGCCGGGGGCTCGTAAAACCATCAACATCAGGATCTTAACCACGGCATCATGTAAATAAAACCTCTTGTTCTGCCGATTCCACTTGTATCTTTCTTTTATGAACTAGCTACCAGCAAATCTTCATAGCTACCAGCGTTGCAATACGCATTGCAGGAACAGTACTACACACTGCATCACAAACTAGAACATGGCCTTTACTGACCCTGCTGATGAAAAAAAAAACAAACAAACTACAATCTCTTCTCGTTTTCAACACACTCCTCTTACCCTATGCAGTAAGAAATTATAAATTACCTTTCCTATGCTCTAATCACAAAAACAAGAGAAGACAGAAAGAAAGAAAGAATGAAAGAAAGGAAGAAAGAAAGTCTACCAAAGCATCTTGGACTATCTAAATGAAACATTTTCTAAAAATGTCAAGTCAGTGGTAACTGGGGCATGGGGAGGGTTTCACCTAAACACCAGCTTGGACAGCTCAGGGCATTTATTTTGACTACTTTAAGACTACTTTAAACCCCTCAGAAATGGTGAATTTTCAAGAGATAATTAAAGGAAGACTAGCCAAAACTACCAAAACACTAATCAAAAAAGACACATCATACAAGCCACATTATCACTAAACGTTCCACTGTAGCCAGGTCATAGCTCCAGTTTTCGGCACCAAACAACGGAACCAAGACTATTCAAAACTAATCTGAGAATCCAACTTTACATTTTGTAGGAGGGGGAATGGAAATGGGAATGATTGCTCACTTAATGCTGAGAGACAATCCTATTTCATAACCCAATTTCAGAACAGCAAGCCCTTGAAATATATAAAATATAAAATGTGCATGGGAACAGTTCACTCACAAATGCTCATAAAATGGGCCTGTTATGCTGAAAGTTCTAATTATACATCTAAATCAGTGGATCCTATACTAGTACACAGGACCGCCAGACAGTCCACAGTTTGCTCTAGTTCTGGGGACTCTGAGGACTGATTTAAGAACCACTGATCTAGATCATGCTTAAGGTTATCCAAATAAAGCTGCGGTCACACAGGACTGATGAATCACTAAGGTCTTTGTGGGGGTTGGAGGAAAAGTAAGATGTCCTGATGCACTGTGGTTTTGGAGTGAATGTATGGGTGAATGGTTAACACTAGTTAGACAACTTGATTATTCATCTGCAGGTTTGAGTGACAGGCAGCAATATGTGAACTCCATTTAGATCCTTTTTTTGTGAATGAAGAGACCATCATTTGGCTTGCTACTGGTTTCTGTTTCTGAATTTGCTAATTCACTGGGTTACTGTTCACCAAGATGAACTCGGCTCAAAGCAAGTGATCTGGGAATTATATCTTTTTGGTGGATCCACGTCCTTTAACCTCTGAAATGAACAGGCTTTTTTGGCCAAATTTTAGTCACTTTTGGTGTAACCGCAGCTCACACCCTGAATATCCGGATTTAGAACACTGGCAGTTCAAAACAGAACATGCTAACTTTCATTCAGTGCTTTTTTAAATAGAGTTTTACTAATTTTCTCATTACTTTGAGAGTACAAATATGGCCTTTCCTCATTCCTTTATTTAGTATTTCAGATTCAGAGAGCATTTACGATGCTGTGTCCCCAAATCATCAAACCAGTCTACCAGTCAGAACACTACTTTGGAAAAGAGCCCAAAATAATAGCTGAGGCCTTGAGGGGAAAAGTGGACCAAGTCCACTTTTTTGGGTATCAGCTCTTTCAACGTCTATACCATCTAAGCACTGTACATTTTGCGGGGAATAATGAACCAAGTCCATATGCAATTCCGGAATATTCGCTAGATGGCAGTGATGTTCTTCCTCGCAATTGATTTGCCATGCAACTTAGATTTTCACTGGCCGATTTCTCAAAACAATAGAAACTGGACTTGGTCCACTTTTCCCCTAAAGGCCTCAGTTATCTTGCTATCTTATTTTATTTATTCTTTAAGTTTAGTCTGCACTGATATATGCACTGAAAAATACAGTGCTTTGAATTTAAAATAGTCAAAGTGGCAAAAACCAAATCAACTGCTGTCTTTCAATTTACTGCTTTTCGTAAGCACGGTTAGCCTTGTGCTAATGAAACATGCTAATTACTTAAATTCATTCACCAACGCTTGTACTAGCGTTTTGGGGTGAACAGCCAAGAAAGTCAAAAGCTGGTCTTTCCTCATGCTGTGGGGACTATGCTCCATTTTTTGTGTGTGCAAACATTTGGCTTGCTTGAATCATGTAAAAACACAGTGGGGTGTAAATGTGGAAAGGGTTGGACGCCCTAAAGTTAAGACTCAAAGCTGCGTCAGCACATTCCACCCTTCCCACCCCTACATCTGGCCAGAGACGCAAAAAGTCCGGCCCTTTGCTCTGCTCTGAGAGCAGGTCCCGACACCGTCAACAGTAATCTTCCCAATTCCTCCTTGATCTCCACTGCCAAGCCGAGGCTAAACTTGAGCATGAAATGAAAGGGTGCTATTCATTCAGATTTTACAGTTCACTTTTCTTCTGGCCATTCTTTCTCACGTCTGTCATGAGACCACACTGTGTCAACACACTTCACTCTAAGCTACATTCAGTCTAAACAAAGAAAAGGTTAACAATGCAGGTGAGAAGAACCGAACATCTGAAACAGAGACAGCAGGTATCATTAGCGTATCCCTAATCTACAGGAGCAAAAGGGCTGACACTGAGAGAAACAATATAAAAGTGAAATGAAGAAAAAAACACAACAAGGATTTCATGCAATGAAATGACAAATGTCATACTTATCAAAGGGGGAAAAAGAAGCCAGTCTCACCTGTCTCAGGCTACTGTTACCTATTAGTCCTAATCAGAGAATGACAAGCAATCCAACATGCAGCATTTTTTACATCTTTTTTTTCAGCAACACTTGGTTACATAAAAAAGAAATTAATTTACAATTTCCATGTATTATTGTTCTTAACTAAAGGCAAGGCACATAATGTGTTATATAAAATGTCGTGCAAAGTTGAAAGGGGGTGGGGCAGGGGGGTTAAATTCGAAACCAATGTCATACAAAGGTAAAAACCCATCTGTGTCCTACGCTCTCTGTCCTGCGTGGGGGTGGGGAGGGTGCGGGGGGTCATAAGAAGTAGTAGTTTTGGGGGAGAAATTAGCTTCAGAGCTTGTACTAAGAGTATCTGCCATGCGCCCATGTCAGCGTAACGGTGGTCATTTGAGCTTAATTCTTGTCTGTTTTTTTTTTCCTTTAAAAAGCACCATGCAGTTATATAATATAATCCATATATATAGATCTCAATAGAATTTTCATATCAGCACCTTGAACACAAGTTATATTGTATGTTGTATGTATTCCGGGTCACAAACTGAACAGAACTGGTATGCAAAGCTTTATTAAAGGTTAGCGGAGTAAAGAGGAAAAGGTGGGCCGTACTCATGTCCTCGCAGGCCTGTTGCTGTAGACCTTATCAGTCAAGCTTTGATATGTGTTGGCTTAGTCATGTTGCAGCTGATGCCAGAGGCGATGCCCTCTGGGGTACGTAGGCGCAGCTGCTTTGGGCTTTGCTGAACCACTCCGTTCACAACGGCCAACCCTAGTGCTACCTATCCAACTCCACAACATCCCACTACGTGGGTCCAGTTCAAAACAGGATCAAATAATAACAACAATAAGAGTAATAATAAAAAGGCTAAAAAACCCTAACCCAAAATCAAAATGAACCTCTTGCGATGTCTTAGGCACTTTTCATGGCTTTTGTGGTTATTATGGGTTTGGTAGTGGAGTCGTATGCCCTGATGTTTCTATTAACAGAAGTCAACACATCTCAGAGTGCAGCAAACAAGCCTGTTTCTTAAAAAATAAAAAAAAGTTGTCAACCAGCAAAATAGGATCGGGAGGCATACACACAGGTGTGCCACACACGCGCACACGCACACATACATATGGTGCTGGTCATGGGCATCCTCCATGCAAAGAATTCTGGGAACCAGGGGGCCACACGCTGAGCTGTGCCCACCTGACCAGGGAACAATAGAGAGGTACTCAGCTAACACCCCAACCATTCACATTCTCCTCAGTCTTCATCATGATTCAGCTTAAAAACAATCAGAATGTACAGCTAGAAATCTTTTACCTCTTCTCATCGTGTGGCGTTTTGCGTGGTTTATTAATATTTTTTCAGTAATGCAGTCTGTAGAGAGCACGATGGGAATCTAGAAACAAATTCCTATAAGAAATGAAAACCACGCAAATGTGGAGGCATTCTTTACGTCTGGATACATGACTCAAGCATGAACAGGATCGTGAACTTCTTCAAAACCAACACTCACATACCCTGCTACCAGGACGCAAGGAAAAAAAATTCTAAAATGCTAAAAATGCTGACAAATAAAAAACTCTGGCCTACAGCATTTTATATGATTAGCCCAAAGATGCAAAAAAAGGAAAAAAATAAAGTAGTGCAATGCCTATAATTTCCAATGCAGTTTAAACAAATGACACAAAAAAGGAAAAAGAAAAGCCTATTCTCTACACCCAATACTGCCTTAGTAGTGACAGAACTATTATCCTACTCCCTTTGTCACTATGTAGGATCCTCTTATCTACATGAATCAAAAAAAACATTCTAAAGTAAGTATGTTCACTGGGATTGGAAAGGGGCTTTAAAATGCACAAGGATTTCATACACACACTCACACACACACTCACACACACACACACACACACATATACACACACACACACACACACATATACACACACACACATATACACACACACACACACACACATATACACACACACACACATATACACACACACAGATATACACACACACACACACACACACACAGATATACATACACACACACACACACAGATATACACACACACACACACAGATATACATACACACACACACACACACAGATATACACACACTCACTGCGCGCGTGTGTATCTGTGCGTGTGTATCTGTGCGCGTGTGCGTGTGTATCTGTGCGTGTGTCTGCGCGCGTGTGTATCTGTGTGTGTCTGTGCGCGTGTGTATGTGTGTGTGTGTGTGTGTGTATATGTTTGTGTGTGTGTGTGTGTGCGTGT
>JBBPCX010000016.1:19524323-19567309 GCA_037974365.1 Hydrocynus forskahlii | reverse complement strand
CACACACACACACACACACACACACACACACACACACACACACACACACGCACACACACGCACACACACACACACACGCACACACACACACACACGCAGAAGTCTGGGGTCTCTGTGCTCTTTGGGCTCCACATGCACATTAAAAGCCACAGTTTGGTGCAGACAAGCCGAACACCACTGTTCACTAGAAAAGTGTGTTTCCTGAAGAAAACGCGACTGACTGCACAGCTTAAGCAATTCCCCAGTTGCTATGGGATCTCAGGTGGTTGCTAGGGTGTTGCTAGGTGGTTGCTAGGGTGTTGCTAGGTGGTTGCTATGGTACCCCATACTATGGTATCTCTGATGGTTGCTAGGGTGTTACTAGGTAGAAACACAGGGTTGCAAGTAATAAGTAAAACCTGAAGTCTTGAGTCAGAGTATTAAAGTCTCAAGTCTCAATTCAGTACAGGCAAGTCTCAAGTCGAGTCCTGAGTCAGTACAGGCAAGTCTCAAGTCGAGTCCTGAGTCAGTACAGGCAAGTCTCAAGTCAAGTCCTGAGTCAGTACAGGCAAGTCTTAAGTCGAGTCCTGAGTCAGTACAGGCAAGTCTCAAGTCGAGTCCTGAGTCAGTACAGGCAAGACTCAAGTCTCAACTCTTGAGTCAGTAAAAATAAGTCACAAGTTAAGTCCCAAGTCAAACAGGCATGTCTCAAGCCCCAACTCAGTATTGGAAAGTCTCAAGTCGAGTCTTGAGTCAATATATTCTACTCTCAAGTCTTGAGTCAGTACAGACAACTTTCAAGTCAATTCCTGAGTCAATACAATTAAGTCACAAGTCAAATCCTGAGTCAATACAGGTAAGTCACAAGTCGAATCCTGAGTCAATACAGGTAAGTCACAAGTCGAATCCTGAGTCAATACAGGTAAGTATCAAGAGGAGTCTTGAGTCACTATAAGTCTCAAGTCAAGTCCTGTTTCAATACAGGCAGTGGAGACGAGTCTCCAGTCGAGTCCTGAGTAAAGACAGGCAAGACTAAAGGTGAATCTTGAGTTAGTAAAAGCAATTCCAGTCTCGAGACTCAAGAAGTCTCAGAGTCCGGAAATCTATACTTTGCCATTTTTAACAAACTAAAATGAATAATAATGGTAAATAATCAGGAAGTGGAAGTGAAGTGTGGACAGCCAATGACAGTGTGACTGAAGTGTGAGAGCCAATCAGAGTGTACCTGGGTGTGGTGGTACGGATACCGATGGTACCTGTGAGGTTCACACACACACACACACACACACACACACACACACACACACACACACACACACACACACACACACACACACACACTCATGCACCCACGCGCATACACACACTCACACACACAAACTGTGTACCCCTCGTCAACTAGCATTTTTTTTTTGTGA
This sequence comes from Hydrocynus forskahlii, assembly GCA_037974365.1. Taxonomy (NCBI): domain Eukaryota; kingdom Metazoa; phylum Chordata; class Actinopteri; order Characiformes; family Alestidae; genus Hydrocynus; species Hydrocynus forskahlii. The sequence continues at coordinate 19,565,912 of JBBPCX010000016.1, read as the reverse complement.
AAATAAGTAAACATCTACAGAGGACACATTTCTGCAGTTTAATGCACAGTTACTGTTTATTTGCTGGATTTATGTGGGCTGTGCAAATGATCTTGTATATATTATATCTTCATTTTTTCCAAAATGTTATAAAAATAAAAAGCAATTTTAACATTTTCAAACCTTTGAACATATGCACATGCACCTTCCCCTAGGCACAGACACCCATATTTACACACGCAGAATTTTAGGTTAGGAGGATAAAGCTTCATATATCAGGAGACTTAAAATATTCTTGTGTTGTTGTAACAAACAATATTACATTTTTATACAGTAAAAGTTTTAAGTTCGTTACAAAGAAAGAAAAATGAAACAAAAATAAAAGAGTATTTGATTCGGCACATGGTTTATTTTCAATTTTATGGCATGTTTCCTTTTACTGTGCAGATGAATGTACACGTGTGCTGCAGACCTCGACTGGTCAGTTCTTCTGTAACAGTGTTAATGTGTGAATTGAGTATCAAGATATTTTTTACACAAACAGCTTACTGCATGATCCTAATACCATCAAACCCACATATACCCACACCTGCTAGCTTCCACAAAAGTGCCCAGATCTTCCACAAAAGTGTCCAGCAAATTCTGCTCCTTTAATGTGTACTCATTACTTACACAAGTGTTTAACCACAGACATCTTGGATAATCTCCAGAGAAAAGCCTTGCAAATAGAATGGGACCCTCTTGAGTAGGCGTATGAGTCTGTGCTGCCTAGTGGAGTATAAACCCTCAAGTATTGGGAACCACTTCAGTGGCAGTGCATTCTCTGGTGGGATGGAGCTCCATCCAGTACCTTTAGGATGAGTTGGAGTTGTGACCATTCAGTATCAAGATCTAACATCACTGATGTTCCAAGATTTCCTATAAACCCTTCCAAGAAGAGCAGAGGCCGTTATTACGGCTAACTCCCTTGGATGCTCTTGATTTCTTTGTGTTTTCTGTATACAAGATTTAGATTGTTTATCATTTTGTTTTGTTCATTTATACACTTTATGCACATTTATTTGTATATATTTATATATAGTATAAACATATTGTATGTATAAATAATACCTCTATGTGTGTTAACATTTATCCTTATATTTATAAATATAAATCCATACTGCGTATTAATATTGTAGATTGTTACTGTGTATTATATTGTTCATTGTTCATTGTGTCTTTACATATTGTTGTTTTTTTGTACTGTTGTGCTTGAGGGACACCATTGACCAGAAGCAAATTCCTAGTATGTGCTTGCTCACATGCTTAGCCAATAAACGCAATTCTGATTCTGATTCTGATTTCAGAGGAAAAGCAGGCATCTGCAAACTTCTGGATTTTTATAATGTATACATGTGAAATTATGCAGGGCTCATTGCACTAAAAAAAATAGTTATTTGATTCACACTATGTAAATAGCCAGCTGATTTTTCATTAACAAATTTAAGATGCCAGTTTGGCCCCTTTGCCCTACTGAACTGAGTCCCGCACCAGGATCCCTTCTATAGGAACTGCATAACCCTGTTGGCCAGTAATCATTACTGTAAAATCAGATATTTCTGTGTGCTACCATGCTTCCTATTAATGTATAAAAAAACAAAATAATTGTAAAATAAGAGTTTTCTGTGCATTATCATTGTATCACTATAATATCAAGGTTTCCTTTTTTGCTGATCATTTTTTTCCCAACGATTGCACAAGCTCATTCAGATTGCAATTTGGATCAGTTAGCTCTTATTATTGCTTTGCTTAATACCAGCCAAATTTGGCTTATATATGACTTGTGTTTGATTTGTGCATTTTATTTTTCTTTTTAAAAAGTTGTTTGACACAAACCACATAAAACCTTGGGACGAGTTTTCGGCTTTGTTAGATCCTATTCTTTGCATATTAAATAAATGCAATAACATGGGAGACATCAGGTGATTAAGTCACCAGGTTTGTGCATGGGACCTAAATGGTTTAAGCAGACAGAAAGCCATGTTATTATATTATTATAATGTATGTTGTGGCTTTGATTAATAGAACATTATTGAAATGTGTGGGGTCAGAATGTGTGTCCCAGGTGTTCTTTAAGCCCCCACAGTGTATGTTTAAGGGCGGAAAAAAGAGAAAAAAACAAATGGGACAGTGCATCCTATATATTTATGTAATAAAACTGTAAAACAGATCAGGCAAAAATGAAAAGAAACTGCATGACTGCTCATTGTGTGTTGTACGTGATATAACGTTAAACCTCCATACAGTTCCGTATTAAAAACTAGAGGGACTTTATCTGCAGTGGATACCCTCTAACCGAGCTTTAGTGGGGACCTGGGTTCTGCTTTAACTGCACAGGGGCCTCTGGCTCCACCCTTAACACTTGTTGGACCCTGAGCCCTAAAAAAGGAACCCATTTTCCAACTTAAAAAATAAAAGGGCCCCCAGTTCCAGCTTTAACAGTCCAAGGACCCTGGACCCCAGCTTTCACTGCAGATGGGCCCCATGTTGTAACTTTAAGAACCTAGGGGCCCCTGGCTACAGCTTCAACAGCAGAATTGTCCCCAGGTTCCAGGTTAAACAGCAGAAGAGCTTTAAGGGCAGCAGAGGGGCCCTGGGCTCCAACTTTCCTCGCTCGCACTGTTGCACAGAATTATAAAAGTTCTATTTTTCTTGCTTCTCCACAAGCCGCAATATAAAAACCAGATGTGAATGCCGTGTTCTTTTCAAGTTATTTTTGGACACATTTCATAGACATATTAAAATATATATTTATATAAAAAAAGGGACCGAGCCACCCACCATAGCCTTTGGACGGGCTATAAAGCTCTCTTCCTGCAATTTGAGCACAACATGTCATTTGCAAGGATCCATGCAGTGGAGTGTGCAGCAGTGCTGGCAAGGGAAATAATAATGTTATATGATTATGCGCACATATACCATACACACACACCACAAATTCATACACGTGCATAAAACATAAACACATGCTCACATTCACACAGGCATGCTCATGCCTGCATTCAACAAAAGTTTCTTCAACAGTATTGCTCTCACGTGACTGAGCTATTGTCTGTCTGTCTTTCCATCCATTCACACATCCCTCCATCTGTTTATCTGTTCATTCGTCCATCTATTTGTTCATTCATTTATGCATCCATTTATCTATCTGTTCATACACTATATGGAAAAAAGTATTGGGGCGCCTGACCATTACACCAACCAGGACTTTGATGACATTGCATTCCAATACATAGACTTTAATATGGAGTTGATTTCCCCTTTGCAGCTATAACAGCTTCCACTCTTCTTGGAAGGCTTTTCACAAGATTTTGGAATTTGTGCCCATTCACGCTGTAGAGCATTTATGAGGTCAGACACTGATGTTGAATGAGAAGGCCTGGCTCTCAATCTCCGTTCCAGTTCACCCCAAAGTTGTTGGATGGGGTTGAGGTCAGGACTCTGTGCGGGCCAGTGCTTCCCCATTTTACTCATTCAACCATGTCTTTATGGACCTTGCTCTGTGCACTGGAGTACAGTCATGCTGGAATAGAAAATGGCCTTCACCAAACTGTGTCCACAAAATTGGAAGCATAGCGTGGTCCAAATGTCTTGGTATGCTGAAGCATTAAGATTGCCCTGCACTGGAAGTAAGGGGCCTAGCCCAAACCGTGAAAAACGATACTTTTGTCCATATAGTGTTACTGTCCATTTATCTGTCTATCTATCCCTCTGTCTGTTTATCTATCTATGTATCTAGAAGCCATGGATGCTGTTTATTAGTAGCTTATTACTATGCCGGCCACTGCTACCAGGATTACAAAGTGAGGAAAATCAGGAGTTTCTGGTTGACCATGTGAAACATTCCTAACATCCCAGAATGTCCAGTGGCCCTGAGAAGGACACTCTGACAGCAGGTCACAAGAATGGGACGAGGCCTGCAGCGTGCACGGATTTGTGTCTGTGGAATATAGCAGGGCAAGTTGGGTGGGCTCTGGGAGGCTGTTTGCTTTGGAAAAAGCTGCAAGGCTGAGAGTGTAACTCTTGGGTTTGAGCTGAAGCTTGTGGGCCAACCCCAGCTCAGTCTTCCCCGGCTACACACACACACATGCACATACACCCCCCCACACACACACGCACACCCCCACACACACAGCTCCTTATCCATAACAAACAGCAATTCTCTTTTTCTCTCAGCTGTCCGAGAGGCATCACCCTCCTTGTATCCAACCCAAAACCACCAGTCCAAAATTCATTCTATCCAAGATTTAGTGTGACTGCATTCAAAGGCTCCTCACCATCAGCGGTTCTGGTTCTGAAGCTGCAGCAGTGACTGTGGATAACAAACAGACTCTCCACTGATGTAAACACATCATAAAGGAACGGAGACTGCACCTCTGAGAAACATTTTGTGATGAAGGGGCCAACAGTAACAATCTAACGTAGCTTAGATTAAATAAAATTTTCAATTAAAAGTTTTTCTTAGGCAAGCAACAGCAGTTTGGTTAAAACAAATATTAATCCGTAAAAGCTACAGCAGTTGCATGTGGTAACTGGTGGTAACTGGTGGTTTCAAAGAAAATGTAGCTGTACATGAATCATTTCTCACAAGTGGAAAAATACTGTAGAAAATGCAGATTCTGATCTTTTAATCCATAACCCATTTGTGTTTGACAGTAGAAGAAGAGTGCTGGCTCAAACCTAGCAAAACCTGTAAAATAAATTGAAATGTACTTAAATTGCATAACTATACATTTTAAATAGAATGCCAAAATGACAGAATATACTTCAGAAGTTAAGAAAAAAAAAGTTGGTCTAGAGGTTCATACATTGCAGAGAGATGTTATCTGGCCATAAGGGGGCGCTGTTGCAGGCAGGTGTAGTGCACTGCTGCCTGATAAAGTTGGGGTTATGCTTCAGCAGCGTGGAAATTTCCAGCTGGAACATTTTAGAAACCACTGGTACTTATCATGATCACAGAACAACCAGCAAAACCTCATGAAGAAATTGATACAAGCATTTAAGCACTAACTGTCAGAAAGAAAAAAAAAATCACGGAACAAAACAAAAATCAACACATCAGGCCGGAAACGGCAGGGCCAGAGGCCTTCAGGTAAGTTATAACTATAGCAAAGTGATTCAAATGAATCCATAATATTCAAATTCAAATGAATCCTTTTTGCTTAAATCACTTTCCTGATTTGAATTAAAGCGCAACTTCTTAGTTGAATGAATCCCTATAAACACTGTTAAAGTTTGCCACAGCAGTGGTATGACTTCACTTCATGTAACACTTTCTTGGCTTGGCTCATCATTAGTGCCAGTTTATTCTAATAAGGTAATAGTGGCCATTACGTAGCAGCTAGCTATATATGTTTTATATAAATATTTTTCCTTTTCTCCTGTCTTATGACTAATTTATACTATTTTATGGAACAGTCTGAGCTGCAGTATACCTGTGCAAGATATGCAAACATCATCATTTTTATTATTATAATAATTATTATATATATAATAATAATAATTATTATTATAGTTCTCACATTTCATGGTCCTTTGATCTCTAGGGCACTTAAACTGGCCACCACTGAGCAATGACACAAATTATATTGACTCATTACAAAATAATTTGTTGATGACTTTTGATCTGTGACAAAATGGTCTTGGTTGAAACTGTTCACCTGCCTTGACTCAGTAACTTTAGCCGTTTCTGTAACCTGGCCTTGCTGGACCAATGCTCATTTTAGAGTTCCGCTGCACCAACACACCTGATTCTGCTCATGAAGTACACATGCAATGTGTGGCTGATGAGTCAAAACAGGTGTGTTACAGCAGGGAACACACTCCGCCAAACACCAAATCCCTCCAGGACCAGGCTCCAGTAGCCAGGCCAGCTGCTACTGACTTTACTGCCATTTGATTGTCTGTGTGTGTGTTTATGCTGATGTACAGTAGATCTCATCACTGGAACGGAACCTTGTTTTTCCAAAAGCATAACTTTACAGGAGAAAGTAAAAACAAGCTTTAAATATTACAATGTTTCTCCCAATTTCAGAACATTTCTGTTAGTCTATTCATCGTGAAATATATGGCCGACAAAATGTTTAGCTCCAGGAGTGCCAGAATATACTGTTGCAGGTATGCATGCACTGTCCAATGAAGCTTAAAACGCCCTTCTGATTTCTTCCTAGTGTTTTTTACTTTTAACCATAAAAAGGTTAGTATGTGCTAGTGTTTCATGTATATTAACTTCAACACTCAGCTTCATGTTCATTAAAGTGTCTGTCAGGGACTTCCAGATATTCCCCAGAAACTGAGCCAAGCAGGTCTCTTCCACACTGCTGCAAAGACCCCTGACGACCCCTGAGGCGAAGATCTGGTTTTTTGACACATAACTTTTTTACTGCCTGTATAAATACTGCTGTTAGCCACTTTGACTTTGCAAAGTATTGTCAGCGAACTCTCCTTTACACCGAACCATTTTTTCTTCATCCTGATTATTGAATAAACCCTTTGTATTTTCTTTGCCTGTTGGACTGCCTTTCTGTATTATTGACCTTCTCGCTGTGTATGGCCTTTGGAATAAACGTATATTTTCATGTAGTTCTGTCAGTCCTACAGCTTTTCCAATGAAAACCATCAAGAAACTGTTTTCTATGTAGTATGTTAAAGGAACAGATTAGTAAGAAAAACAAACACTAATTTTCAACAGCCTGAAATATAGCTGATCAGCCAACAAATGTCTAGAATTCGCTTCTTTAGTTTAACACTGAAGCTGTAAGCTAACATTGCTAACAAATGCTAAAATTCAATTGCCAGCCAAAATGTTTCCATCACTTAACCTCTCTCAACCCACTCTACCACATCCAGCTCATCATTTAGGATTTCAATCAGGAAATGTGATGTTCAAACATGTCTTGGCTGGTCAACAACATCTGGGGTGAGTTGAAAACTGGCTTTTTTTGAATTAATAATTGCAGGAACATTTAGAGAAGCTGGTGTTCCCAAACTATTCACACACAGTGTACATACCAACTAATTAATAAATAGAGTAGCATTGTCATGCAGCATTGCTGTGCTAGCTTGTGGTGTTGAAGCAGCCTGTGTAAAGATGAGGAGGAGGAGCAGAGCTGTAAAAACACTGCTGGGACGTCCCGGCTGCTAACCGCCTGCACCTCAGCGCTTTCCCCCAGTACACTTACCACCAGGACGGCCAAGAAGAGACCACAGCCACTGACGCATAACAACGTGCAAAACATATGGAGCAGCACTGTACTGATCATGCACACACACACAGTAAAGCTGACTCAATATGCAAATGAAGCAGGTAAACTGGCCTGTGGCACACCACGATTTTTGTTATTCTCTAACAATTACATAAACATGTTTTGTGAATAATTGAGTAAATGCTAAATAAATTTTTTGTCAAGTTACCTGCCTTAAAGGAATCAAATGTACACCATTTTCCAATGACCTCAGATGTAGTTGATCAGTCAGGTTTGAAGTCCAATTTTACTTGGGACTGGAGCTATGAAGCCAACATTGCCAACAAACACGTACGCAATAGTCACCCAAATCTTTCCTGTAAACACAGCCCCAAATGTCCTGCGATTCAGGACAGAGTATGGCTTTGTAAGCAATGTTAGCCTCCTCGATCCGGTTGTAAAATTAAGAAGCAAAATTTGGCCTTCAGATGTCTCTGATGATTGACTACATCTGGGCTAAGTGAAGTTTTCCAGCGTCCTACTTATTATCAGAATCCTATGAAGTTACACAGGACGTAGAATCAGTCAAGCTCAGTCAAGCTATGTTATACTGTGTCATATGCAAAATAGCTAAAAAAATCAAGGTGCACAGTCAATTTTAGATGTAGCTGGTTAAGATTAACAGTGCTAAGTGTCCTATTACTTTTGGTTCCCTGAACTGGAGGGAGGGGCTATGCTCTATGGTTCACCAAATGTAAATGTAAATGGCATCACAATTAAAGCTAACACACTGAAGTCCAAATCCTGTGTGAGCCTGTTCAGAGCAAAAAACACACCTGTCCAGATACTTTCAGACAGGCTGAGAGGTGGCCAAGCACCTCCTTGGCAGTATATTTACTTTAAGGCTTAAAAACGTCTCAGTTTGAATGTTTATCAGTTGGTGTGACAGAAAGAACGGTAATTGTAGTTTTGGAAGTTTGTGCAACATGTAGCCTCAGGGCTACGGCAGAACCACAAGTTCTCGGCTGCTTAGTGGTTTCTCAAAAAAAACCACAGACTTTTGAAGAATCTGTTTGCTGGAAGGGTCACGTAGCTGAAACATGACAGTTATCTCTCTCTCTCTCTCTCTCTCTCTCTCTCTCTCTCTCTCTCTCTCTCTCTGCAGTGTGTTGTGGGCTCTGGCATGCGGCTCACGTATGTGCAGGATGCAGGGCGGGGCGATTATCAGGCTAGACACAAGAGTGCTCCAGGACCCTGCTCTCGCTCTGATTACTCCAGTGTGGCGGTTCTGCCCCAATCCACATGTAATTTTGTGGAATTCATATGATTTAGCAGAATTAGGCGGCTCTTTATCTGCCATCTACAGTCTCGCTGACGCTCTGTGCCAGTTAGCCTACAGTCAAACGCTGACATGCCGTTGGGAACAGTAACAGAAATCAAAACACGGCCTCCACGGAAAAGTCTGTTCTACATTTGTGAAGCATCATGAGGCTCTTTATGAAGTCCAGCCCTTGTGGTCAGTGCTGACGGATGAAGCCATGACGTGGCAGTGTTTTCCCTCATGTGCCCACAGCCCAACAATCCTGTGTTATGGAATGAAAGATCTGCCTTCAGGAGCCAAAGTTTCTACTTTCTAGAATGACAATTCTGCACTCTGTAACAACACAGAATGCAAAACAGAAATACTGCACAAACACTAGACTTCAGACTATAAAATGTAATATATATGGTCTAATTTAATGTATCTATTAATCTATATGCTGTACTATATGCATAACTACATAACTACTGTACTATTCTCATAACTACAGAACGCATGTGTTAGCTCTACAATAGTTATTGAATAATTCATAGCGGACACTGATTAATTCAGGGTGGATACTTAATAGTTCACAGCACACAATGAACAATTCAGAATAGATGCTGAATAATTAATGATAGTCACTGAATAGTTCTTAGCAATCACTGAATAATTCTAAGATACTGATTAATAATGACTATAAATCAATTGTTCATGGTAGATACGGACTCATTCAAAGTAAATTGAATTATCAAATCTATTACAATTATCACATAATCCCCATATCACAGTAATTAGAGCTGATCACAATCACAGTTGTTTACCACAGTTGTTAGCTTTAAATAGTATGTTTACGTCATAACAAACTGGATGCCTTTTCGTCTGTAGGGGGCATGTTAATGTAAATATAGAAAACAGACACTCATTGTGAAAATTCATGCATCTTATAAAAAAGTTCTAATTTCTGATTGGTGCTGTAAGACCTTTAGAGGGCAAAGGTGAGTAATGTTTTTTTTATTTGAGCTGGAGTTGGTCCTGTTCTCTGCATATACTACAAAAGGCAAAAATATCAATAATCTAAGTTAGTATTAACTAAATAAATACATAATAGTGAATTCATTTTCATAAACACTGAATAACAATCATGCAGTTTAATGGGTTAACATTGAATCATTTGACAAAAGGTGTCATCCCAAGCATATCCCAAAAAAGTAATAGTGTAATAAGAGAGAGAGAGAGAGAGAGAGAGAGAGGGAGCGAGAGGGAGAGAGAGAGAGAGAGAGAGAGCAGGTGAGGAGAAGTCCATGTGCAGTGTGAAAATGACTCCTGCAGTCGGGGTTAAAGGATAGAGGGATAGGGAGAGGGAGAACGAGAGGAAAGTGTGACGTTTACTTGTGTCCTCAGATGCCCTTTCTCCAATAACACCCCACCCCTCCCCTCAGCCACGCTCTGCTGCCAAATCTGCTCTCACTTTCCCAGATACTCTCTTGCACTCTCTCTCTTTCTCTCTCTCTCTCTCACTCCTGCTCTCTCCTTTCTTTCTCTCTTGCTCTCTATCACTCTTGTTCTTATTGATTCCACTTCAATCCCTCGCTCCCTTTTTATGATATACTCTGAGCTACAATGCAGCAATGTGGCAAACATTAACATTAACCTCAAGCCATCTGGACCGCTCATTATAAAAGAGCAATATCTGCCGCTCCCTCCCTCCTTCCTTCACTCATTCCCTCTTTCCCTCGCAGTCTTTTTTTTTATTCCTTGCAGTCACATTAACCTTCTATGGCAGTTTCCTGACTTTGTTCCAAGGAAACACCACAACTGATGAAAACAATCTCAGCATTAAGCGTAGGCCTAGCTGGGACTTTGCTGCCAATATTCTTTTATTATTCTCTTTAGCATGAGTGCAGATAAGATAAATAAAAAGTACCTCAAATGCAGAAAATAGTAAAGTACATTGAAAAAGCGATGCATTTGATTAACTCAGTTTCAGCGTGTATACTATTCCTACATGAATAATATACTGTACACTAAATTAGCAGAGCTTTGGGACTTTTTATCAATAACTATACTTAGTTGATTACTAACTACATAATTTATCTGAGTACACATCTGAATCAAGTCAATTTAGTGCATCAGTTTTTTTTATGTAGTTAGTAATCAACATGTACACAAGAAGCATCATAAAGAACATTTCTGAGAAAAATCTAATTTACAGTTTTCTCCTTTAATCCAAAGTAGTAGATCAGCCAAAACATGCTTTGGTTTTGCACTGGAGACAAAAAGCTAATCTTACAAACAAGTAATGGAAGCGTATACAAAACCAGTGCTGGGCAAACAGCAGGCCTGAATAATCACATGCCTTAAAACAAAGTTGTTAAGTAACAGACTTGCTTAAGTGGGTTCTGACACTGTATGTGATCATTTTTTACATTACTTCTGGAATTTCTGTCTCCTCCAAAGGATTTTAGTTACATATAATGTACTGTTATAACATAGATTTTTGAAAACTCTAGGCCTATCCGCATTTTCACAAACTTTTCGACTCTTGATCCGCTATAAAAAATGCACTTTTGTCCCCAAAGACAAAAAGCTTGAGCACCCTTGCCTTCGACAGTTATGCCACTGGGGAACTCAAGGTGAGCAAAACACCATTGTTTTGTTTTGTCACATCATTGTTACAAAACCAAGAACATGTCAGCATGAGAAAGCTATCACACACAAGAAAGTCTATGAACAGAACTGATGAAAAACTAGGAAAAACAGAGGTAGTTAACAAAACCTGAAACCATAAGGAATTCTGAATAACCCTTCCACATCTTCTGAGAGACATTTAAGACTGCGTTTGTGCAGTCTGAGTTAAAAAAATTGAGAACGGACACTTACATGAGACCGTAAGGCACTGTGACCAAAACGACTACAGTATAAAACATAAACATAAAACACTTGACACTATCGGTTGCAAAAATCCAACAGAATAAGTTCATTGTTTCGTCTAAATTTGTATCTGTTTTGTCAATAAAAACATATTACAGTCATAAACCGCCTAAGTAAACTGTAGGAATGTATTGTTTTTTTGCCAAGGTGTCACTTTGAAAAGCGCAATGCAAACAACGCATCATGGCCTTAATTCTGGTGTTGATTTAAATTAATGAAAGCACTTCTGTGGAAGACTTGGGCTGATTGCCCCAAGTCCCCTGCAGCTCAGGAAGCTGCTGGAGCCGGACAGTGTGCAGACCTGCAAGCTGCTGCAGGGAGCCGACACAGCGGGCAGAGCACTATAATTAGACTGGAAAACCCTGATCAATATAAGAGAGGCAGCAGACAGACAGATCAGAGCCAAGAAACCAAATCCCCCTCACAGCAGTGTCTGGGCCACTTCACCTGCACACACACACACATACACACACACACACACACAAAAAAACACTGCAAAAATGATTTGAAGTATTAACTTCAAACCCCTGCTCCCTTCACTTTTTGATTGTCTTAAATGTCAAACAGAAAGTTAATGGAGCAGAAGAGGACGGTTACTGCTCTGTTAACTTACAATTCAAGCTCCCAAAAACTCCTATGCTTAGGAAACGTCTGAAGCTTCAAATTCCAACAACAGTGAATTTGATTCAATTTGATTATTTTAATATGATTCAGTATTAGATGCAAGAAAATGTGAAGTGTGATTGTAAGGTTGCTATGGTAACTGGGATCGTTGCTAGGTGGCTGCTATGGTATTGCAAGGTAACTACGAATGGTAGCTGAGGTCCAGCAAAACCAAAAAAGCAAATATCAGAAAATACGTTCAGAAAAATTATAATTTTTTACTGCTTTTGGTAAACTTCAGCTTACAGATACATTAAAAACAATAAACCATCCATCCTTTATCTGAACTGCTTATCCTTAACCAGGGTCACTGGGGGTGCCGGATGATTTTCCAGTGTTCACAGGGCGAAAGGCAGAGGAACACCCTGGACAGGTCGCCAATCCGTCACGGGGCAGACACACACTCACATCCACACCAAGGGGAAATTTAGCATCTCCAAGTCAACTGACAGGCACGTCTGGACTGTGAGAGGAAACCGGAGTACCTGGCAGAAACTCACACGGAGAACATTCAAACTCCACACAGAAAGGACCCTTGGCTGCCCCAACCGGGAATCAAACACAAGACCTTCTTGCTGTGAGGCCACAGTGCCACAGTACCATGCCGCCCTCCAGCAAAAAAACAGGCTTTTCATTTTTAAAGACGTGAAATAGCCAGAAAATTCTGTTTTGTCCAAAAACATGAACACACACTGTACTGCATGTTATTGTAATCCATTCACATATCCTAAAATCAACCTATTCAGAAGGGGCATCATGAACCCTACTAAGTAATTTTTTTACAGCATAGCTTTTGTCCAAGTCTAACTGACCTTTCTTGCTTGCACACATACATACACATACACTCACACACAAGGGGAGATTATATGTCTTCAACTGTAGCTGTGTGAACAAAGCACCTGGCAGAGAAGGAAAGTTCATGGTGTGCCAAACACTCACACAGTGCACTGCAATAAATGTCAAAACAGCTTGAGTCCAGGCAATACATTAGATAGCTAGTAAATTAGATAAATGATCGAGCTAATTTCTACAGCAAATATTTTAACTTATCAAATGAAACCCCAGCGTACTGCCAGATAATTTACTGCTTGAATGTCAGGTTTTTTTGGTTGTTTTTTTCTTTTTTTGGGAAAGTTTTCTTCTTCTTCTTTTTTTTTTCGTAATGCATGATATACTCCAGCCTCTCTGATGTGGCTCACTGCTGTGAGCGGATATGGAGCCAGATCAAATCAAACACAACAGAACGAGGGTTTCTCTGCCAGGCTGTCAGCAAGGCCAGGAGCTTGCTCTTTAAGAAATCATTTAGCAAAAAAAAACCCTAAATGTATTCAATCAGCAGGCAAATACAGACTAAATGGATAAAATGCAGGCTTCAAGGTGGCAGCGATCCATAAATTACATGTGATGCATTACAAGGGCTGCAATCCATGCTGGCGATCTGTGCCAGCCAGATAGGTTTCTGATTGGCCCTGGCCTAAGTTCTATATAACAAATTATGTTATCAGTCCTGTTTGAACACCACATTTTAATTTAAACCAAAGTATGTGCATGTCATCTGTACAGCATTTCAGAACTAAGCACTGTACTGACTTTAATTTTGAAGGGATAACTTGACTAACCAGGAAAGTCACGCATGCATCTTTGGGCTTAGACTACTGCTAACGTCTTTACAGGGTGGGCCACAGATAAGCAGCCCTATCTTGTCACACTAGAGGCGGGCTACCAATAATAATATTATAATAATCAAATTATTAGGAAGCATTTAATCATCAGCTATGCAAATGTTCAGGACAACACATAGTAATGCAGCATTTCAGTTTAATATAAACAGTTTAATATGTAAACCTTCACTTTATGAAAAACAATTCTGCCCTTTATTTGTTGATTTTGTTAGTTGTTTGTGACATAAATCTGGAAAAGTTCTTTGACATTGGATTTCCTGTCTATGCTTAGACCGAACAGTGAATAAAGATCACATGTCTCTCACAGAAACCGTGTTTTTAGTCAATATTTCTTTCTTTCTTATTAATAAAGCCTTACAACTGTAGACCTCTGTTATCCTATTTTCATTACATTTTTAGGTCTGTTTCCCTTTCCGTCGAAAACTGAAAGTGATTTGGACTGTTTTTAGTCCGTTTGTTTCATTTGCAGCAAAAGGAGGGAAACATTCTATGGGACATGCGGAAACGTTTAGGCAAAACAGTATGATAGGATTTAAATCTGGCCTGCAGAGGTCACTCCTGACAGATACACGTCAAAGTGTTCCCTCTTTAACGCTGTCAGCTTCATGCAAACACAACACTTATGGTTTTGCCAACAGAGAGAAGATAACGAGCTACACATATGGGTGCTGCTTTTAATCAGTCTGGAGCGCATACTGTCAGAGAACGTACTCCCAATCCCTCACACACAGCCCCTTCAACCCCATCATTACGGCCTGGCATCCGCTCATGCTACACTTCGATTTCTCTCAGTGCTCTCATCATGCACTGCTAGCAGCGTGCAGAGAACAGAGGGATTTTATTAGGCAATGCCTGGTCTGAGTCCTTTAATACTAAGTATTGGCCAATTCTCCAGTGTAGAGGTGGCCGATATGGCAAAAATATAACATCATCACAGCATTTTTACTTTAATAAACCAATCCAGTTTCAATAATACACACAAGGCTGCCAATGCTGCAATAAAATCCCCTCATTCTTAGTATGCTGATGGTGTGACATATTGTGAACAATGACTATTTTTTTTAGGAGTATGTTTGATAGAAATGTATATACTTTTGTACGTGCATATAATACTTGATATATAAACTGATATCATACAGTAATCATACATAAGCATGTGCAAAGCACTCCTTTCTTAGCTGTAAATGTGTGTAATAGCTGTGTTGCTTCATAAGCTCAGAAAAGTATATTTTAGATTGGAATATCTCAATTTATTTTCAAAAATGGATCAGATGTTCTCTCCGAATGAATAATGGTCAGTTTTATCCCCAGCTATCAAGCTGGAGGTTGAAAGTTAGCATTTGCTTCTTCAATTTCACACAAAGCACCATCACATCTTTTCAAACTGCTGCTAACAGCATCCCTAGACACATCAAAACATATGCAGGAGAACGACACACGCAGAATTCGGAGACGAAGCTGAATCATACCAAGGTAACCGAACTGTATGGAGTCCTGCTGAAATCAGAGATTTTAGGATGCACTTAATCGTTTCCTAAAGCGTTGGAATTGCTGTGTCAGAGATTTACACTCACACAGTATGAAACTAAAAAAAAATTTGTGCACACTGCTGTCTGCAGTTTTGGGTAATTTATGGAGCAGAAATGTTGGGAATGGGCTTCGGGGGGCAAGGAGGGGTAGGGGAGTCATGGGTGAGCGCAGCTGTGTAACTCAAACCCGTCAAACAGCTGGTGCCAGCACTTTCACTCACAGCCTAAATGCCCCCCTGCCTCGCCTCCCAGCCCCACACGCAGCACTCAACATGCCTTTGATTCCAAATAAACACACTTATAAAATACCCCATTTTTAGGTGAGTGGAGGTTTTGAGAAGGTATAGATGTTGGTTTTCCTGCTCTCAGTTATTTTAATAAGGTATGGAAATGAAAGAAGAAGAGTGAGTTAGAAAGAAATGGAGGGGGGAGGAGAAATGAGAAACAGAAAAAAGACAAAGTGGAGACAAAAGTGAGAGAGAGACTGAGAAAGAGAAAGAGAGATAGAGAAAGAAAGGCAGAAAGAGAAACTCAAGGATGGCAACAGAGAGAAAAAGACCAAGACAGACAGTATGATGGAAAAGAAAGATGAAGGAAGACAAAAAGAAAGAAAGACAAAGTGTGAAAGGAAAGGTCCAAAAAAAGAGAAAGAGAAGAGAGAGAGAAAGAAAGAGGGGTGTGCGCGTGAAAATGTTTGTAACTGAACTCGGGTCAGTGCGGGGTCAGTATGCTGGTCTGTACAGCAGCGTCTGGACAGTACAATAAAAACACCAGCAAAATAGAAAAAGAAAAGGCCTTCCCCTCTAATCACTCACTGAGCAGACTTTTCCAGCGCTAATGTTAGCCTCACAGCAATTAAGGGAATAAAATTTCAAGTCCTGCGTAAAATCCTGGAGGGGAAAAAAAGAGTATTATGCCTTTTGAAATTACAGCACAGTTTCCTGACTTCTTAAATATCACAGCGCGCTCCAACATCAACACAAAAGAGGGTTTTTTTTTTTTTGCTTATCCCACCCAGGAGCTGTTTAACACACAACGTGAAGCACACTTTGATCTGTTTTCACTTCACTAAAATGTAGCATGTCAAGCAGCACATCATTGTTTTAATTCATCTGCCTCACACACACACACACACACACACACACACACACATACACACACACATTGCCACATTTCCTTCTGAAAGACTCCAGATTGAACCGATATGCTCACATAATACACACTCTACCTTTCATTACACAGCTGTATTCATCTGAGCTCTTTCTTTCTTGCTTTCTTGCTTTCTTTCTCTGGTTCTCTCCTTTTCTTTCACTCTCTTTCTCTCTCCATCTGTCTTTTTGGCACGGTGAACTCTACTTGTGCAGTCTGGCGCAATCAGGCCATACGCCGATCCTGACTGCTCTATATGAACTCTCAGGGCCTGCACACCAGGCTTCTGAAAAATTTGAGAGGGCTGCACAGAAAATGGGGCGAGACAATGGAAATGCAGCTGATTCCACAGTTTGCACAATTTGCTAATGTTCGACCAACAAGCAAAGCCTGAGTGAGATTTTCTGTTGTTTAAAACCACAAATAAAGTAGCACTACTGTCTCGAAGGCATGTTGTTGGAAGACCTCCTCCAATATTTTTTCATAAAATGAAAGATAATGAAAATGCATAGAGACTGATCCGAAAGCAGTATTTTATCTACACCACATAAAAATCATTCATGAGTATAATTAACTCATTTTTGTTACTTGCCTTGCAGGTCGGACAAGCGAAAATGTCTTAACACGCTTTAGAACAACATTTGCATTTGCAGAGTATGTTTTCACATTGTAAGATACAACCTTTCAGCCTTGTTAGGCCTCAGGTGTGTTTGTAAGTGACCCATTTCTATGTCTAGTGTGAATGAACCACTTACATAGTAATGAGTAACAAATAGTGATCCAAATTCGTTATAAATATCAACAAGTGAACAAGCCAGCAGCACAAATATCCATGGCAAAGATCATTAGCTCTGGACAGCTCTCAGCTATTCACGATTAGGGCCAGATGCTTTACTCCTCCCACACTGCCAACACTGAAAGATGATAATATGTGCATGCATCCAAAAAAATATCATTAAGATCGCATGTCCATGAATTGCATATGCATCCAATCCTGGACCACATATAAAAGCAGCTCAGACTTGATTTGAAAAAATCAGCTTTAAAAATTCAGATGTGTCACATTACTGAAAAATCAGTCTGGTAATGTGAACACAGCTTTCAGTTAAATTCAGACACGCATATTGTGGTCGTATTGAAGTGCATTTTACATTTCTCCTGCACGCATGTACATCTGGCCCACACGTAAACCTCTTCCCCACTCTCTCTTTCACTCATACATGCACCAGGTTTACTGCTCCGAAGCAGTGCTACATCTTCCTGCGGTGAATATCTCACTCAGGCAGCATTAATTCAGCGAAAACTGAATGACTAGCCCAAATATGTCTTTTCAACACTTCGACGTCAATGCATCTCCGAAACGGGCGCTTTCCGCTCCAGCATCTCAAGTTCGAGCTCTGTTTTCAATTTATGGTGGGGGTATTACGTTTTACTGCAATTTGCATGCCAGTAGATTTCAGGAGGGACACCTGCGGTCTGTTCACAAACATACATTACAATGTCTCTTAAGTTTCGCTCGCGTAATTTGCAGTTGTACGGACCCACATTATCCGCGGAAAAACAAAGGCTCCATTCACTGCCTCCGCGCAGAGCCTCTCCCTAAGGCCGTAAATATAGACGTGATTAAAGATGACAAAGGCGACGAGCGAGTCTACAGGCGCATGAAAGGCCGGAGCATGCGGAGCGCAAACGAAGCAGACTGCACAGTTGTAATTATTCTTTGACATCAGGCAGCCGCCCCAGCCAGCTGTAGACTGGATCAAGGCTTAATGAATTAGCCCAGGGTCAGGGTGATGAGCAGAGAGAGAGAAAGAGAGAGAAAGAGAGAGAGAGAGACAGAGAGAGAGAAATGAGTAAACCTAAACAACCATATAATTGCTCATTCGTTCTTTATTTCTCCATCTTCTGAATGGAATGAAGGGAAACAATGGATCCTGCTGGGACTCCTCCTCCTCCCCTCTCTTTCGCTCTCTCTCCCACCTCTCTCTTTCTCAGTCTCTCTCTCTCCCCTTTCACTGCTTTATCTCTTTCTCTCTTTCTCCCTATCGTTTCATCCTCCCCCTGCAGCAGGAGGGACTGGCGGAGTGCCAAGCGTGCCATCAGAGGCAGCAGCAGCGTCATTGTCTCAATGCCACTAGTGGTGCCAGCTGCCAGCACTGGCACGGATCCATGTGACCAATGAGCAGCTGGCATGGGGCTGGGAAGAGAGCAGAAGGGAGAGGAGGGTGAGGGGAGGATAGAAAGGGGTGGGAGGAGAGGGTAGCAAGCAGAGTGAGACCAGTGTCGGATACACAATGGCACAAAGGGTGTGTGTTAATCAGACATGTTACACAGAGTTAACAAACTTAGCATATCAACACTAGGCCGGCAGTCACTGAGCAGCTTAACCTGCAGGATTATTATTTATAATAGTTCTGTATGATAACTGTCACTCGACTTCCTCAAATTTGAGTCATCCTCTAAACCTGTGGCATCAGTTGGCCAGAATCTAGTCCTTTGGTGTGTGAACCTGCTACCTAGGCAAACACTTGTACCCTAATTACAGTCGAGTGGAGCTGGCTGTGGTCACAGAGCTAGTTGAGCTAGCGGGTTAACAGCTCCACACACTTCAGAACATGTAGGCTCTGACTAATTTCCACTCCAGCACCAGTCCCTCAACTTTGCTCCTTCAGATTTCAGTCATTATTCTTTAACTGTGTCAGAGGAGAAGAAGTTAGTCACAGCCAAACATGTCCTTTGGTGTGGGCTGTTAGCTAACACTAGCCTAACAAAAGTTGTTCTTAGGTCATGTATGTGAACAGCAAATCGCACTTACATTTATTTGCTAGTTTATGTGGCACAGAAATTCTGAAATACTTTTAAGGTATGAATTATTGGGTAACTACTAATATGTAAGTTATGTAGTTGTGAGAGTGAAGATCTGAAGTGTAGGCTCACATTTGGGTTCTTAAAGTTCAGGCCAAAATTCAGGCTATCATTATTAACAACAAACAAGTAGTCTTCACTCCCTTTCAGCTGTTTATGCCTGAATGATCCCTTCAAGGCCAAACCAGGTCATTAGGTTCATACACACTGCAGATGCACAGGTCAGAACAATCAAACAATACACCGCTTTACACGATGCACAACAGAATTAGCTTTTTTACATAGATTTGTTGTTTTGTCTGGAAATATACCTCCATATATCCTATTGACTATTTCCAAACAGTCATTTTTAAAGAGTAAAAAAGGTTCTTAGGTTTTAATGCAAGATAATGCAGTAAAATTTTAGTGAAAAATCTGAAAAATTGGACTGAAAAATGGACACAATTTGGACTGAAAAAAAGCACACAAAAATGGGGATACTTTTACGACAGGGACAATATGTATGGAAATCTTCTTCTTCAGGTAAGTACAAGTGTATTCATGTTCTTATGGCTTCCAGATCCCTCTAGGATGATGATGTGGGGATATTTAATTGCTTTTCAGCCGCCCCATTCCGCTGCCCTCATTAGAACCCTAAAGAAACCACAGGCTCTATTAGTGGCCACCCCGCTCTGGAATCACGCTTAACTTTAACGCTGAGGCCAGCGGAAAAGCTTTCCAGCAAATGTCATTCTTTTAAACCCCTCCAAACGATACACCGCGGCCTATGTGGTGTGGGCGCGTGTTTTGGTAGCCACACACAACGCAGGGTTTGATATTTAATGGAGAATGTGATCTTAATGAGGCCTTTCAATGCAAATACGATGCAACAGTGCGAGTTAACGGATTTCAGCACAGCCACGGTGACACCGCAAATATTTTGCTTCGTTTTACCGGCATTGTTATGTTTGACTCGGGCACCCTGTTTTTACTGCCTCATTTAGAATCAATATTGACAATATATTGCCTAGTAGCAATGAAAAATAAGCCCAGCAAAAAAAGGAAAAGTGAAAAAAAAAGAAAAAAGATGTATAAAATAACACAAGGTCGAGACATCAGTTAGACCGCGCTCTTTTCCGCAAAGACACGAAGAGGATGAATAGAGGAAGAACAGAGAAGGAATGAAAAGGAAGACAGACCCATGGGGCAAAAAAAGAGAGGGAGAGCTAAGACAGGATGTGAGAGAAGGTTGGCTTGGCACAGACGAACAGAACACCAGAACCAGAATGGAAGCTAACAGGGGAAAGAATCACAAACAGAGAGGAGGGCAGAGAAAATATGATCAAAGTCTTCCCAGCAACCTCCCCTTCTTCTTTTTTATCCTCCGGCGAGGCGCGCTGGCCGCCGCCTGAACCCGGAGTGGCAGCTGCTCAGTAGCGTGAGGTTACGGCCACCCCACAGGCCAATCAGCACACAGCAGACACACACACACACACAGGGGGTCACTGAGGGGAAACGCCGCCAGTCAAACACAGCTCAGCATCATCTCCGATTGAAAACCCATCAGAAACATCTCACACAGCATCACTGGATCCCTTTACCAAAAGCCACGGAGTCATGCACACTATCAAGCGAAGGTCTGAGGACACTTTGGCTTCTTTTGAATTTCCAGTAGTTCCTCACTCTCGCAACTATAGCACATCAGTTTATAGTAGTTACTGAATAGTTCAAAGTAGAGTAAGTACTGAATAATCCATAGTAGATTCAGAATGATTATAGCAAGAAGTGAAAAATTCACAGTATTTAATGAATAATTCCTAATGACCAAATCTGAACAGCGTTCTACAACCATTTCTTTACATGAAATGAAAGATGAGTGTGAAATTTGGGTAAAACAGCGATATGTAAATCTTTAACTTCAGAAACTTACATAAATAACTAAAAACATAAGGAATGAATGGTTAAAAAAAAATTAAGATACGTGCTATATGATTTAAAAAAAAGCCTCATAATTAAATGAAGTGAAGTGGTCGGATACACATAAAATGTCACTACACAATTACTCTAACAACTTTGCTACTTTTGGCGATCATTTTATTGATTTTTTACAAATTCCCTGACATTTTTTTGACATTTTTACATTGTGGTTATCAAAAGACGCCATTACGGACGCCTGCTTAACTGTGACGTTAGAAGTTTGACTAACTGCATAAGGGAAGATCATTGTAGCCACAATAAAAAAACAAACATTACATTGCTCATCAGGGACTTTTCATTGCTTTTGCACACTCCAAAAAATGCTGGTTTAAGTTTACTTGATTAAAATGCAGTGGTTGCACATAAATATCTGTTCAATTCTGGCCAAAAGAAGCAAAATACAGAACTGTATTGATGAAATATATTGTATTTGTGTGCAACCACTTGATGCATTTTTATCTCTAACGATTTTTTTCAGGAGTCTAACTCTACTCATAGCAAGCTCACACCTTACACTTGTGCCATATTGTGGTTTCTGCACTTTCTCAATGCTTGGTTTTATTGCTGTCTAAATTAAATAGGTGAACAACAGCAATACAGCAGCTTGAAGTAAATGTTTTGTTTAATAAACTGGTACCATTTACACTAAGACTGCCCTTATAAAGGGTTTATGAATGGTTTAATGAAAACTGGTTAATCATTATTAAGCAGTTACAACAAACAAATAAAAAGAGAATCAGTGATCTGTTGCTTGACAAATAGGGAGGCCTAGTTACCGTTAAACTTAGCTGGTAACCTATATTGCTTTATCTTCTCTGTCACTCGGAATTATATCTGACCATTTCATCACATATTCATAGTCGTCAGATGAAACAAGTAACTGTAACCTATTTATTTGTTACAACTGCTTAGAAATAATTAACAGTTGTGTATGACCTAATTAATAAACATTAATAAACTCATTTTAAATCATTCATTAACTTTTATAAGAATATTCACATTGCAATAAACTGTAAAGTTCTGCCATTTAGGGCTGGAATTAAGACCAGTCCGGTATCTGCAATATGTTAGAATTTTGTTGGAAATTTGCCATTTGTAAGAATAAACATACACTGGAATTGGCCTAAGCTTAAATTGAAAAAAGAAATTCATATCAAAGAAACACAACATCAAGAATAATTACATTGAATAAGGATAAAATAAAAAGATGTCAGAATCGAAATATCGAAAACACGTTGTTTTACAGCACACTGCACAATGAGTCACGTCACCCTCACAGACATACACTACCAGTCAAAAGTTTTAGAACACCCCAGTTCAAACAGTTCAAGTCCAGTGAATATCATGAAATGGTAGAAAGGACAGTGCTGGACTGCAAGAGGTTTAAAAATGATAAGGTTACCCAGAAGTGGGAAATAATTCTGTAGTGCCATGCAGTTCCCTCTGGTATGTGCTGAGTTGGTCGGGTTCATCCTACAGCAAGATAGTGACCCAAAACATAAGTCCAAGCTCTGCCAGAACTACCTTAGAAAAAAGAACAAGATGGTGAGCTGGAAAACATGGAGTGGCCAGAAGTCTCCAGACTTAAATCCCATCTGGCTGCTTTAGGAGGAACTGAACAGAAGAGTGAAAGCAAAGTGCCGCACACTTATGGGAACTTCTGCAACATAGCTGGGAAGAACTTTCTGCAGAATGAACAATGAAACATTGAACCGCTTGAATTTCAATACAAAAAAACAGAAAAATTGGGGTTGCCATACACAGCTTGCTGCGTATGGGACTGCTTGGTCACAGTCAGAGTGCCCATGCTAATCATTGTCCATTGAAAGCACCTTCATTTAAATTTACTGACTTCCAAAGGGACTTCCACTCCTTAACTACAGGGAACAGGATAAACTTGGGGTTAGGGGACTTGCTCAGGAACCCATGAGCTCTTGGTCAAGAGGCAAGTATCCTACCCACAAGGCCACCACCACCCCTACAATGGGCATGTGGGCAAAAGAACAGAACCATGGAACTATTTTGGTCTGGTTTGATGAATTGTATTTTCATGTACATCATGTGGATGGCAGGGTACATTTGCATCACTTGCTTGGGGAGAGATGACACCAGGATGCCCTAGAGGAAGACGGCAAGTCAGCAGAGGCAGTGTGAATCTCTGGACAATGTCCTGCTGGGAAATGGGTGCTACATTCATGTAGATGTTACTTTGACATATACCACCTGCTTAAACTTTGCTGCAGACCAAGTACACACCTTCTGGGCGATGGTGTTCGCTAAAGGCTGTGGAAAAAAGATGTTTGAGGAAAATTACAAAGAGAATAAGGTTTTGACTCAGCCTCCAAATTCCCCTGATCTTAGACAGCTGTCAGACAGAGTCCAGCAAAACTTTGCCTTAACGCGCCTGAGGCCAGGAACAGTCCAGCTACACATGAGACGCAGCGTTACTATACCCTTACTGACATTAAACCAATATGACAATCAGGTGAACCAGAGAGCTACAGCACCACAGTTACACCATTGGCCATGCCATCCTTCCAGTATATGGAGGATAAGGGAGGGAAATTAATTAACCTCTTACTGGAATAAGATCCTTGTCAAAATATTAAAGCTGATGGGGCTTGATACAATAATGTTTCACCTTTTATGTGCTTGGTGGAGAATGATTAAGACTGACCTATAGCATAAAAAGCGACTGTTCAAACTAAAATCAAATCAAGATATTTACCATTGAAATGTAGTGAATCATCCAAGACATGTTTGATGCATGAAGCTTACATCTTTAGTTTTAAACTACAAGGTAAATGTAGCTAACAATAATGAAAGTTCATATTCCACCAACTGGCATCATGCAAACTGCTTGCCTTAATCATCACACACTCGTCTCAGATTGTGTCGAGTTTTTCAGTAAACTCAAACAGACTTGCTTTCCTTTATGACACATCTTTAAATAAAGAACGAACACAGCTAAAAACAGTAAAATACGTTGCTTCAGCTTATACCCTGCACTGTGACAGAAGCTTGCAAAAGCTAGATAGCAAGATAATAATCAACAACTACAAACTACAAACACACAGAGAGGAAAAAATCCAAGACTCTTCTAGATATCTGATTTCCAGAGTGTGTGACGGATCTGTCGCAACACGGTGCCCAGAACTGAATTAATACTGATAACGCCACCTCACTGACAGGATAGTGTTTCACGCAAACCCGCACGCACGCACACACACACACACACAGACACACACACGCGCGCACACACACAAACGCACACAAATATTAGAAGTCATAATAAAAGTATGTTGGACATGTATGTTGGAAGTTGTCACTCAAAGCTCATTAAGAGTGGAGAAGTTCTGAGAGTGCAGATTCTAAAATTTCAATTTGTGCCACAGTTGAAATAAAAAGGTTCTATATAAAAATAGAAGATGTGGCATCTTATTATCATCAGAAGTTGTGTCTATGTGTGTGTGAGTGTGTGTGTGTGTGAGAGAGCGAGAGAGAGAGATAGAGATAAAGACAGAGAGAGAAAGGGGGGACATGCAGGACACTGGGGAAGGAGGCTGGCAAGATGGTTAGCAACTGTGCACCTCCTGTAAAAGCTGACAAGTAGGAGAAAAGCACATAAATGAAGTTTGGCACAACTGTTGCCAAATAAATAAACTAAAAGACAAAAACTACAGTGATGAAACATATTTTACTAATGTAGATGTGCAACACATTTCAGTCAAGTAATTTGTTACAGTGTTAACTACTACTACGAACTATTCAGTATTTACGACAAATTATTCACTAACTTTGATTAAACTAATTTTGCTGCTCTCATATTAAAATTGTTCTTTATTTCAATTTTTTTTTTCATATACTGATGTTGTTTCATATTTAAAAATGTCAGATGTCCTTCATACTATGTGAACCTTTTATAACAAATAGACTAATAGAAACGCTCCAAACTAACTTCGGATAAAATGTAGTGACATTCCAAACAAAATTACGTGAAGTTACTCATGGGGAGGTTTTGTTAAGTCAGTCACAACATGTGAATGCTTTCGTTATGAGAGGGAAGAACTGAAGCAAGGAACTACATACAGCTAGAATTGAAGAATTTATACATCACAAACACACACACACAGACACACACACAGACACACACACACACACACACACACACACACACTCTTTTGGTCTAAGTATTTGACGAGCTCCTTTAAACAGCACTCCCCACTGCACAACAAGCACTTATGCTTCATTTATCCGTCACATCAGCGGGCAATCTCTCTAACTGCAGCCTTTAAAGGAACCATCTTAATTGCTTCCTCTGAGGGCAGAAGGGATTAGATCAGGAGGATGATGAGGATGAAGATGGCTCCAGAAGTAGGCCAACACCCACGGCTATCCCAGGATTCCCTCACCCAAACACTAGACAGCTTTATCCCAGAAATGACTTCTAGGCACAGATATCTATGGCCGCAAAATGAGCATCATCACCAAGCTTCTGGAGTTACTGTAGAAGTGTATTCTGAGCAATCACAAATCACAGTTTAGTTATGAGTGTGTGCACAGCGTTGCAGACTGAACACACAGCTCCTGTAACAGCAAGGAAAATACTACAGATGTAAATCGCTGATCTCAAAACGCTTAAATTCTATTCACGAAACTATTCAGTTGATCATAAAAAAACTTGTGCATTTTTTTTAAAGATGTGTATTTTTAATATTACGTATAATATTAGCAGCAAAGCAACTTTTTATGTGAATTCCAGATTGTTTATTTATTGGTAAGCCCCCTTTTACTTTAAGAACAGCAGGTACTCAGGCTGGCATGGACTTTGATAATGCTCTGATAAAGTCTCTGATCAGTAGATAAAATGCTGACAGTTGTCCTAACACGCACTTCAGTGCATGAGGGATGTGACAAAAACATCAGATATTTTTTTTAAAAAGGTCAATGTCACAGATTGGGTTTAGAAATAGTAGAGGATCTATTTTTTTTTACTGCTACATTATTAGAACACAGCTCTGGAAAAAAAATAAGAGACCACTACAATTTATTTTGAAATCAGCATCTCTATAAGTATGACAACCATTCCACACCAGTGTCTGTTAAATTCCTACACAAGCACCTCATTCTGCTTTATGAGGGACTGATTAGTGATCACCTGAATTACATCTTATTTAATGTAGAAAAGTATAAAAACACTGCTGTAATCGACACTCTCCTCTCACAATGTGACCAGTTGGATGGCAAAACATTACTAGAAGAATGTCAACGGTAATTACTGCCATTTTGTTTAAGAGAGAACAAGAGATTTGTTTTCTTTGAATTATTCAAGTTCTGTAAATGCTGCATCATTTATCTTAATTTGATATTTTGTCATTTCCTTTAAAATTATGCTTTAAGAAACAATATTTTTTTGGAAATTAGGAGAAATTTTGTCAGCAGTTCTTAAAATCTAAAGCAAAGCTGTTCAGTTCAATACTTGCACCTTTAAAAGATAAAACCTGAGAAACTGAACATTTTTGCAGTGGTCTCTTATTTTTTTCCAGATCGGCACTTCTGCTAAGTTTCAGAAACTGTTAAAAACTGTTTATTTCCAGTTTTAAATAATAAAAAGTCCAGGTTGAGTGTTGCCTCACACATTGAAATTCTACTATACATATTTTTTACACTGCGAAAAATATTAAAAGTAAAAAAACAACACAACAGCAACTGTAAGGGAAAAAAATGCAGAGCAGTGATCCAGTGAAGTCTGGATCTACTGTGACCAGAAGCAAAATTATGATGATGACATGAGAAAGTAAAGTGAAGAAGATGAACAATGCATTCAAAATCGTGATACCGCAATGCAAAAATGTGACTGTGCACCCTGGACATGTTACAATGCATCGAGCAGAGTAAGCATCACTAATGTAACTGCACTTTTTATAGTGTTCAGCCCGAGCCTATTCATTTCATACATCAACCCCTCCACCTTTTAGCTCAACTTCATTCATCTGAAAATACATTAATGACAACCAAGAAAACTAGTTGTCCTGTTTTAAGTCTCACTTTCTCATTTTGAACGTAATGTTTACAATTGCACCAGTAACTACAAACTATGCTACACTAAAATAACTGCTTTGAATATACATAGTCGAAACATGTCAGTCTGATTCACATGAATAAAACTGTAGATATGTGATTTTTAAGGTTTCTGAACTATAATGCTGAATGTAAATGTGCTTTCGAAAAATATGGTCTCTCATAGCTGATGCTGTAAGTTAGTACTTTATCCTAAAAAGTTACATTTTTTTTATGAGGTGCATTTTTGTTAAGGTCTGGGTTCTGTAATACATGAACTATTACTGTTCAGTCATTTTTTTCATTGAAAAACAGAATTAATTTGCTGTCCATCTACTGACAAAATGTAAACTCATTTTAAAAAACGGAACAAAAGCAGCAGGAAAAAATAAACAATCAACAGAAGCAGCAGGAAAAAATAAACAACTAAATAGGAAACAAAAAAATGAATGTGATGCATTATTTACTGTATACACACTCACACACCACAGAGAAGAGAGACAACACAAAAAAACGAAATGAAATTTGAAAACTGCTGATATGTAAAGGAACACAAAAAGTGCTTTTATAGTTTTGTTATCATCAATTAAAAGCTTCGACATTATGACACTATTATAAAATGCGAGTTAGATACGAAGTGCCGGGATGCTATAAGGGTTAAGCTGCTACACGAAATAGCGGATAACATCTAACCAAGAGAGAGAAAAAAGACCATCAAAGCGATGAGTGGAGATTTTTCTTTTTCCATATAAAGCAGTGCAACTCAGTCAAATCAGCTTACTATAGCAAAAACATACAGAATCCACTGACTCAGCGCGTTTTCCGGCCAGCATCTCAGAAACAAGTGGATCTATGGAGGCTTTTCCGAGATCAGAGATGTAGGTCAGGCATCCAACGTTACAAAACGTCTGACTCATCGATTGATTACCAACATAGGGGTCGAAGGGGAAACTTTTAAGACATTGTTTTGCCACGTTGCCTTTTTGTCACATTGCGCCACATAAAAGGCCAGCGAAGTCAGACAGAAACCCCCCCCCCCCCTCACAACTGTAGGCACTTGCGTCAGAAGAACGTTGAAAAAAAGTGCCTTTGTGAGGTTTCGTGTAGTGAGGAAGAGTTTCAGTTGTTGCACATGTACAGGTTTAATCATACTGTTAGGTCAAAACTTAAAGGAAAGCGAAAAAGTGGCACCTTCCTGTTTGGGGAAGAGCCTTCCGTTGTCGTCATTTCGGGCACCGTTATGAGCTGAGCTTAGTCAAGAGCGAAACTGATACCAATTTAATTTCCCATTTGTGGTGAATTCAGCTTGATTTGACACATACTAGGAGTAAACAGAAACGTAGAGGGGATTTCAGTCTACTTTGAAGAAGCCGCCAAAAAAACTGTGATAAAGGTCAGGGAAAAAAATCTGAACAAACATCAGCAAGATCAGGTCAGCTTTTCTAATTCCTGCACCGGAAGCAGTGAATCTGTTTGATTCAAAAGTGTCCATCATCTCCCCTGATACGTTCAAAAGCATTCAGACACTCTCAATTTGAATGAGTTTAGCTACTTGATGCACCCGTTGCTGCCGCAGGTGGTCAACTGTGCACACTCAGCATATTTAATCTCATATTAAACCACTGCAAAACGAACGGGATCAGTAGCGTTTACATCAGTAGCGTTGACGTGAGAATGCAGACTAAACTGCCCTGCAATGCTTTACTTTCACCCCGGACATGACTCACGTGTCCCGTGTTGTTTTTCCAGTAATGGATGAGTTAATTTAACATTCAGAAGTCTTTATTCTGTTTACAAATGAAATAAACCTTACACAGATTGATAAAAAAAACACATTTGAAAAAAGTTTTCAATTAACTGATCGGAAGAGGTTTTCTTCATCAGTTCAGAATCTTCTCCAGGTTTAAACCAGTGCAGGGCTGATGCTGTAGTTTAAAATATATATATTTTTGTGGCTGATTCCTATCTGCCGCAAATTAAACTGAGGATCATACTGTAGGGACTAAACGGACATGAGTCGCACTAGTTGTTCTCAGCACTTTCTATTCTTCAAAGTTCAAGTAAATTGAACTTGTTCCCTTTTCGTAAGCCAAACTGCCATTTTAAATTTGTAAGTGAAAAATCAACTGCCTATTGAAATAATATTAATCACGAAAATTAAGAGGTAACTATTTAGCACAATGAGTCCTGCACCATTACTCTACAACATTTTGCTACAGGTGTAATAGCAGCATTCGAATACAGCGCAAGTGCACTTACCCGGCTCCAGTTATTCACATTGTAAATCACTGACTGACAATCTAATGTTTGGTCAGTTCCGATCATGTGTCCCTAAAATACAGCTTCCTAGCAACAGCTACAGACATATTAAGCCCAGCTAGAATTGGGCTGTGGAGCAGTGGAACTTCTTCTCTGGAGAAACGGAACTCCAATCATCCATCAGTTCATAACAGCATTAATGCTCTTGTGGCTGAATGCAGTACTCAATGAGCAAGCGTCTACAAACTTTTGGACATCTAACATATTGTTTCCAGATCCAAGTAAACAGAATTGCATTGTTGTGTCACATCTTATTTTTGTCATGTAACGCACACATTTGTTCAATATGATTTCAAAACTTTTAGACAGAGTGGGTCGGGCTGAGATTGGAGGAGCATCAGATGAACCAGGGCTGGAACACATCACTGCTTGTGGTGGACAACATCTGCCTTATAAACACAGTGAGCACGGGCTGACAGATAACATTTGCTTTCACAGTGAGACTTTTTTTTTTTACAGTCAGGAGTTTTTATACAGTCATAAATTACACCTGGATGTCCCTGCAGGTTTGTGGCCTTTAGTTTGTCTCTAAACACCACAATTTATGTAAAATCTGGACTTTCCAAATTATTTTTATGGTGTTTTTTAAATGTTTTAAGTGTTTTTTGTGACTGAACAATTGCTGATCATCCGTTGCCCACTTTGTTATTTTCTGAACCAAACTGACCATGCCTAGCACATCCTTTATTAGAAGATAATGAAGGCAAAAGACATACAGAGGCAGAGGAGCCTCGGTTCATTGGTTATTTACAGGATTCATTCAGATTTGACTGCTTGATCAGCATACATAATTAAAACATCAATATGTTTTATATTGGTGTTATTTATTAACATCAATATAAATGTATTAATTATATTTGTAGCATATCACCCACCTCTACTTTCATTTTATTCACTTTTGGCAGTAGTCATGTTGACTTATTTTGGAAAAGTGGACATATTTGACCTAAGTCACTTCAATTCATCACTTTTTCCGGGTCGATTTACAATCTGGGCACGATTTGTGCTCACTAGCTTGTTGCTTAATATAGTACAGATTTAAACTGGCATTTGGTAGAATAAGGCCTATCCATCCCACATACAGAAAAAACAAAGTGGAACTTGAAGGTTCTGTTCTGTAATACTCTAGCAACTCAAGAAGAAGATGGAAGAATACGGAAAATTTGACTCCTTGAGTAGTACAGACATTTTTTTCCTTTTACGCACTGCGACTAAAAAGCGCACATACTTGCTAAAGCTCATTCTACAAAAGACAGGGCATAAACAAACATTCATACACTTAGATAAACAAAAACGTCATCACTATTCTCAGCCTTTTGTCTATGATCCTCCATAGATTCTCTTTAACGTCAGTCAGTGTTGTTTATTGTATCAGTTTTTGCACTCTGCCGCAAGCAAGACGAGCTGCTCCAACTGGCATTTGTTTGGTCTGCACCCATGACAACGCAGCTCTGGTTGGTCCCTGATTGGTCAGCCTGATTTTTAATGGCTCCGTATGACACAGAAAATCAAGCTGGCTTTGATTAAAGATGTTTACGCAGCGTTGCAGTCCATCAGTTTCAGACTCAGTGTGAATGGGCCGCAAGTCATCAAAAGCATGCTTCAGTAATAAATAATCCAGCGCTGCAACTTAGAACTGCAATCATTGACTCATATGTCCCCACTGGGGGTACTCGTGTAACATGGTCCCAGTTTTACTGCCCAGCCCAGCAGGCCAGACCACTCAGGCACTGACAGTGTAGACAGTGTGAACTTGAGTATGTGAGTAGCTTTCCTTATCCTATTGTGTTTGCAGGGTCTCGTTCACATGACACACGTGTAACAGCGGCAGGCAGCTGTTGGAGTAATGTGGTGAGGCTGAGACACACTGGTGGAGTGAAGACGGGACAGACAGAGTCAATGGAGATGTCTTTCTGCACTGTGACAGCTGTCCCAGCTTTTGCTGGAAATATTTTATGCCATCTATGAACAGCCAGAGGAAACCCACAGACTCCCACACCCCCCCCCCAAACCCAGCTTCCACAGAATTCAGCCCTCCACTACACTCGCACGCTGATACCTCAACTGTGACTTTCACAGTTTTAGTCACAGCTCTGACAAGCGGCAGCAAAAGCAAAGAATCATTTTTAAAGAATGTGTTTCCCACTCACAGCTCATTGAAACAAGCAGAGAAATTATGTTGACGAATTTAACACGGGGAAAAAAGAGATGTAAAAAATGTAGCGTGTGCAAAAGTTATAGCACATTTTGGAATTTATGTGTTTTCATTTTATCAGAACATACACATACACACACAAAAGACAGACAGTTCAGTTAGTAGAAGCAGTGGCCTCTCAGGCAGCAGTCAGAGAGAGAGCAGAGAAAATAATCTAAAGCATTTACCGCTTTATCAGCCTGCTGCTAATAGCACTACTCTAGTGTTCAGCTGGAACAGGCCTTAAAAAACAAGTGTATTTGCATTGCGATAGTGAATGAAGCCTTGTTCTCTTACGCTCTTTCTTTCTCATTCTTTCTCCTTTCTCCCTCTCTGTCTCCTACATACACACACACTACACAGTGTGCTGGAGAACTTGTGTCAACAAGGTTAAGTCGACTGGAACATATACATTATAAGCAACTGCAGTAGAGCAGAAACGTTCAAAACCTCAAAATCTGAGGTTAAGCTGATGCATTCCAAATCAAAGAAGAGCACTGAGGTTTTTTTCAAGCTCATGTCAAATGGATAATTTAATATCACATTGTATAGCTGCACGTCTATCGTCAACCGCAATGTACAGTAATGCTGCATTGTTTATCGTCTTAGGCCAAAGTGTAATCACCGAGGCCTTAGGCTTTCTTATCAGCTCCAGACTTCAGAATGACGTTAGTCCACACCAACACAGCACTGCTTTCAGGATCTATGAGCAACGGCTGCTCTGAAAAACGCTGCTGTACTCTGTCTCAGATGGACTGGTGTTGAATATAGTGCTATTTTATGCATAGTGCATGTGGTGTAATAATAATCAACTAAAAATGTACACTTCATTCTACATAGCTTGTAGATTTTTTTGTAATAACTATCCTCAATAGTCTCTATACTAAACAGTTTGTAGTGTCTGTTTATACTTACTTTTTAACACAGATTTTGGTCTCGACTTATATGCACTATACTAAATAGTTTGTAGTCACTGTAATCACTACACAAAATAATCTGTGGTCATTATCAGCAGTCACTGTATTAGATACTTTGTAGTAACTATTCTAAATGATTTGAAGTCAGTATCTGTAGTCACTATTCTTAAAGTGGACAGCTGGTAGTCTGGTTGCCACTGCAATCAGAAGGTCATGGGTTCGAATCCTAGGACTGCTAATGGCACCACTGAGGTACCCTTGAGCAAGGTACCATCCCCACAAACTGCTTCCCGGGTGCCATCGCTGGCAGCCCACCGCTTCTCTTGGTGAATGGGTTAATTGCTGTGCTGTGGTGTGTTCACAAAAATGGCCACTTTACACTTTAACTAGTTTATAATCATTATTGCTTGTCACTTTGCTCACTACTATTGTTTGTCACTAAATCCTGTAACATCTTATTAATCCGTGTGGTTCTAATGGTGTGGTAGCGATGTATTGGCTGACTTTAACTAAACCCGTTTACCTTGTCTGTCTGCTCACACACACCACTGATCAAAGCGATTCATCAGCAGTGAGTTGCAGAGCAGTGACTTTCACCCACCTGTGACCTTCCTCACACACCAGCCTCTACTGCAGTAACAGAAGTGGGAAAGAAGGACCCACGCAAAAGGTTGAACTAGTACTGTAGTAGTATATCAGTTCATAAGGCATACAGTAGAAAATCCATTCAAAGGTATGAGTTTTGTAATTACCTTAATACCAGTAATACACAAATAAGCTCAGAACTTGCCTAAAACGCCAATGTATGCTTGGACACATCACAAACAGCACAGAAGCTTAGCTTTAATGTGTTGCTAGTGACAGAGGGCTAGCACACACACGTCCACATGAACAAAAACACTAGTGAGAGTTACGCTGCAGGAAACACCCATTAAAAAGAATGACTGGGAAGAACAGACCTGCAGAGTGAAGATGGAAATAAAGGTGATGACGAGGTGCCAGAGAGATAAGCTTTGTTTTAGATGGTTTAGGTTTAAAAAGAACAACTTGGGGCAAAAGAACATACATTGCAATGTTTGTAATACTACTGTTGAGGCCAGTGGTGGAAACACTAGCGACCTGTTTCATCACCTTAACACAAAACATGCTTCAATATCAAGACAGCCTGTGATTAACCGAGGCATGGTTGTCAAACAACTGATAAACAAACGCAATTGTGGTTTGTTCATGCAAAGACATTTCCTCTAGTGATAAAGCGGCTTATTCTCAGTCTAGGAGGAGTTTAGCACACCCTGGTTTGTCTTTAAATCAGTGTTTGCGAACAATTTTTAAAAAAAGCAGTAATGACCAATGCACCGATTGTTAGCTTCATCCCCTCATCACCTGCTGCTATCTCATTTTATTGCATTCATCATATTTACATGGCACAAACACTTTTCATAACCACTTGCACTAATACTGTTATTTTATTATATCTGTTATTGTTTTTGTTAATTATTTTGTTATTCTGTTTGCCCTATGACTACTGTTTTTGTTTTTGTTTTTTGTTATTGTCTTTTCTTTATTCGTCTTGTTGCACTGAGCATCCTGCTTCTGCTATTTTGCGCAATAATATATATTTTTTGTTAGTTGTACCGTGTATACTAGCATCATCCTATTGCCAACAAATGCACAGTCGTGTTTTCCTAAAAGAAAAAACCTTGCAATACATCGTTACCATTTTTTTTTTGTCAATTTGACATCAAAATAGATGAAAAAGTTGTAGAAGTGCTGACTCAAATATGTTATTACATTTTAAATATGTATTTAAATATCTATTCACATTTGAATAGCCTAATAGAATAGACCTTTAGACTCCTCTAAGTATTAATCACAGAAAGCACTCGTTCACATATCATTTTTTCCCCCCTTCCTGATATCATTTTATATTTATGGTCCAGACAGTGCACATTACAACAGCAGCCCACTAGAGATGTGTATTTGGCGATCCCGGAGCCAGCACAGGAATCAAAGCCCCATTAACTTATTGGACATTGACGGACACAGCGAGGGTCGAGAGAGCACTGCAGCTTCATGGATTTTTCCTTAGACAGAGAGACTACAAGACTGTTTCTCTCTCTCTCTCTCTCTCTCTCTCTCGCTATCAGCTCGGCTCTAATAAGACACAATTGGAATGCAGGAGAGAAAGAGGGGGAGGGGAGAGAGAGGGAAAGAGAGAGAGGAAAGTGAGAATCAGACAGATAAAGAAGGCGCGAGAGAGGGTTAGAAGGAGAGGGAGGGAGAGAGAAAAGGAAGGATAACTTTCTACAAGCTATTTACTGTATAACACTCTCAAGTGTCTCAGCAAGAGTATCTTAAATGTGAAAATAAAATGAACTGATATTCAGTGTTAAGTGAAAGAATGTGGGATTTTTGATTTCTTATGGCAAATCTCACATTCTGCATGAAAGAATGGGTCTCTGCAGTTAATGAGTGTGTGTCAATGACACCGTCATACGGCTTCACTAGTAAAATGCGCAGTTTGTGAGCGGTGCAAGTGATGAAGTATATTCTCGTGATCTTTGCTCACTTTAACTTTACACTGATTTGTTTCATGAGCAGAACAAGAAAAGGCCTCTGAAGCGTGAAGTACTTGCCAAATCACTTGCGCTGAAATCTGCATTGAATTTACTTGAATCTTGAAGTGTGTAGATATTTTCCACATAAATATAACAAAGACAAAAGTACATGGAAGCAATATGTTTTATTCATGTGGAAATAATGAACGCACATGGACAATACACAGTAAATTCAACACATCGCTGTTTTCTATGTGTTCGCTTGCTCAAAACTGTACTTTTTAACAAAACCAAATTACAGTCATGCATGTTCCGCTTTGTTAGATTGTGCTCTTCACATAATGTGAGGAAATCACATTCGAATGGTTCATGATTAAAACTAGTCAAGTGGTTGCACACAAATAAAATGTCATATTAAAATCATTACCATATTTGTTATTTTAATTATTGAAGAAGAAGAAATTTAACGGTTGAAATCCATATTCGCATTAAAGAAACAACAGAGGCTGTTTTGTAATTCTAAATGAACGCTAGTAAGTAACCGTGCTTGTCCAGATCACTGTGCAAGGCCGGAGTTCAAGGGAAACTCCAGATCCCTCTTTCATCATATTTGAGATGTCATGAATATCCATCACGCTCATAAACAAGCATCGCTTCCACATGCTTGGTACATAGACATTGTTTCTTTCTAGTTTTTGAACATCCGCTTTCAGAACTTATTCAGAGAAGTCTGGTGAGCGGAGGTATTTCACAAGGCTAAATTTCTCAGTTCGATTCCTCAGTCAGCCCTGTCCAAACAGACGTGTTTGATTTCTCAAAATTCAGTTTTAGTTTTCAAAATGTAAACTAGCTAGTAAACTTATCACTTTTCACTTCGAAGAGTGCTCTTACTTTCTTTTGTCGATTATGTTATCCATACATGTTATATAGTCCATATATGTTGGGGATGACTGTTATCGGTTTATGTTTTGCGGTGGTGCCAAAGATTTACTCATGATGGGCCACCATAGAGACATGCTTCCAGCTGCCACATGCTGTGTTATATGTTTCTTTAGTCCATATGCATTCTGAGCTTGGTAGAGATGTTTTGAATCAGTCAAACCGTGTATATCTCGTAATTCCATTCTCACCTTTTGGTCAGAGGGGACTTTCTTATTCACATGGGATCTAAGAAGCACATCTTTACATGGAAACGTCCCATAATGCGAATAATGATCATGTGATACGCCGTGAACAATATAGGATCACAAGAAAATTGCACATTATAAAGTGCAAATAAATGAATGAAAAATAAAAATATGTGATTATTACAAAATTTGCTGTTCTAAAGTGAATGTCCTGATTTTTCTATGTGGACTGTTAAAAAAATAGTAGAAAATTCAGATTTAACCGTGAATAATCACATGTAATTACATCAATGGGTGGTATTGGGAACTGTTAAGGTCATTCAAGGTATAAATATTTCCTCATATTGGGCAAATAAAAACAGAACAATCCTGTGGCCTTAGTTCTATATTAAATTAGTAGTTGGATGTAAATGAGTCTTTGTTTTGTCTCTACTTGTTATATCATAGCTTGTGTAGGAGACAAAAGTTTATGTAAATAA
Source organism: Hydrocynus forskahlii (assembly GCA_037974365.1). Taxonomy (NCBI): domain Eukaryota; kingdom Metazoa; phylum Chordata; class Actinopteri; order Characiformes; family Alestidae; genus Hydrocynus; species Hydrocynus forskahlii. Next base: position 19,528,978 of record JBBPCX010000016.1, on the reverse strand, counting down.
AACTCAAAACTACGATTATTATTCTTATCATCGTCATCTGCATAATTTTACATAAGAATCCTGAAATAGCAGGGCAGACAGGATGTTAACTGGATTTTCGGGTTCAGCTGCCAAAAATAAGGACACTGTGCCTTTAAGAGAAGAGCAGGCCGAACACCTCCCCCTACTGGAAGTCGACTGAGCTGCTGAACTTGACCTGAGCTGACCCTCGTCCCTCCCACCCCTCCCAAATTTCCGCTGCCGGAGCACTGGAGCACATTCCAGCCTTGCTGTGTTTACTGTGTGTGTGTGTGTGTGTGTGTGTGTGTGTGTGTGTGTGTGTGTGCGCGCGCGCGTGTATGTGCTGGAACGTCCTGCTCCGCTGACTTACAGTGCAGGCTCATATGTGAAATGAGTGGAGAGATAGAGGCGCTTGAGGGAGAACAAAAAGAAGCCCAGTGTCTCTTTATACCTACATTATAAATGCATGCACTCAGCTACATGCGACACAATTATTGCCATAAACAATTAAACTGAAAGAGAGCAATCATCTCACTGTAATGTATTTCATTTACATGAGCACATTTTATTCATGTCAACTTTTGAATCCAGTGCATTCAATGCATCACTTCTTTTTCAGAGCAGAGAAGTATACTGACCACAGTTCAGTCACAGAAAAGGACAGATTTATACATAAAACAGTCTTGTGTGCTCACACATAAAGAACTTCATGGTCACTGTAAACGCAGCATGGCTGAGAGAGAGGGATTTTTGTCCTCCACTGCAAAAATCAGTAGCATAAAGCAACATTCGCAACAGTATATCTGACCGAGGGCCAACACACAAGTTACCCGCATTTGATCGGCTGAAAATCGTTCTAGCGGTGTTGTTATATTTTTTGATATTCACAGTCTCCTCCATCAAAAAGTAGTTCCTGCAGCCTGAGAAGCAGCCATTGATGTTACTTAGCAAGTACAGAGAAAACAACATTCGAAAAATTTCTGTGCTTTATTTTTTTTTTTGCACAATGGTGTAAAAGCAGTAGAACAACGATGTGCATCATCACATATAACATGAGGTCTAGGTAGTGGGTGTTTGGGGGAAGGGGGCTTAAACTATGCACAAATGACTTAAACGACTTAAATTTAAACTTATTTTGCAGTCAAGTGTTAATGTCTTTACATACAGCTAGTAAGGTAATTATGCAACTCTAAGCATTATTTACAATAATAAAGACCTGTTAACCTGTCAGTACTGGACATAAAAGCAGACACAACATTTTTGATGCATAATGCACTACAGACCCATTTGACCCGTCTTTGGTCTGACCGCAATGTGTTACACTGTCTGTTTATAATAAACATCAATAAAAACAAACAAAAAAAAAAATCCAAAAAGCCCAGTGAACTTTTTGTGCCTCTTGGCACTCCGTACAGTGTGAGTGAGTAGGAGGGGAAGGGAGGGGGTGCTGGGGTTCCAAAGTAAGGTCGAGTCCCACAGGGCAAGTTTTGGCACGATTTCGCTCCTTCTTGATATCAGTGCTTTTTCAAACTACCATACGATTTGTTTTGACATGTCTTTATGCCATATTTATACCCTTCATTATGAAACTGGAAGGAGAAAAGAGAAAAGAGGAGGAGACAGGAGTTGCCCCACATAAATTCAGCGTATTGTCATTAGAAAAGTTCATTTAAAAAAAGAATATTTTCATTCTATAGCACCAGCTTTCATTTACATTACGTGAATATTTCACAGGAAATAGAAAAGAAATAGTCCAAGTTTTTTAAAGAAAGTTTCTTCCTTCTCCTTTCAAGTTACTGTTTTGTAGAATTTAAGTTTTAGTATGACATATAAATAAAAGAGCTTGACTAATAAAATGAAAATATAAGAGAATGTATGTACTATAGTCTCTCTCATGCCACAGACAATTTTTCTGTAAATGTGTCAGATGTGACGGTTGTTTCAGAGAAGCATGAAAGTTTTGGGGGGGGGTTTTTGGAACAAACGCCCCATTGAGCGTCAGAGTGAGAGAGAGAGTGCTGTGGGTAATGCAGGGTCACCCTGCCTCCTCGCTTCATTAACAAACACAGCAAAACATAGACAGAGAGAGACAGAGAGAGAGAGAGAGAGACAGAGAGAGAGAGATGCGCTACAAATCAGAGGAAGAGAGCAGGCAGTAAGATTTGTAGTTTCTTGTCAGCACGTGCAGGACAAACCTCGTATCAATTATAATCATACTATTATGTTTTAAAAAGTGGTCTCTATGTATCCTGTAAACAATTTATCATTAAAGCTGCACACATAAGGAAACTGTAGGCTAATGCCAATTTTGTTCATGTATGTTTGTATCTTCTGACACTGACACATACTACGTCATGAAATGTACAAGTCAGGACTGTATCCACTTGAATTACATTACATAACATAGAATTATTACATGCATTTGGTGGGTTACAAATGCAACAAACTGAACAACATAGATCTTCCTCAGTTTAGTCGCACCAAGTTCAACCCACTAGCTAGGACTCAAATACATTAGTCTACCAACACTGCGAGTATGAAGGATAGTACATGGGTCACACAAAGCACCACCATATCTTTTCAAACTGATGCCAATGCAACATTGCTTAGCTTAAATATCTTCTCTAAAATCCCACTTTTATTGCTTAATTCTTAAAAATGTTTTATGCATATTTTATCTCTCACAAGTTAATGAACTTTTTATGCCTCAACATGCTTGTAGGAGAACATTTAACTGCCAGTTGGTCTCCTCTGAAGTCTGCGCTGCCTAGCATCCCGCTGAGAGATGACAGGGGAGGGAAGGCCATGCTTCCCACAACCGAAGCCTGTTGTGCTCTTGGCCACAGATGGTTGTGGCATCACCAGGAATTATATGTGGCATCTCGCAATCATGCAGCGAATGCATAGACAGTTACACCTCCCACACAGACATTTTAACAATAATTCAGTGACACCTAAACATTCTGCTCGTCCAGAGTAAAAGAAATACATCAAGAAATATCATTTTTAAAAATGGTCAAATCTAAACTGGTTTATATAGCAATTAACCACCAATACTATGTTCTATTGTTCTATATCTATCCCTTCATTTTGGGTAATCACTTCGGCAATAATGATAATGTAACCAGCAGCATCCATGCTGATAAAGCATTACTGAACTCAAATGAGAAGCAGAAAGAGAGCGAGAAAGAGGGAAGGAAAGAAACTTCAGCTGTTGTGCTGCTGCTACTACTGTTTCTGTACAGTACTTCTGAGTGAGACAGATGAAAGAGTAGAAGGGATGAGTAGAGAAGAGAAGAAGATAGAAGAGAAGGGAAGAGAAGAAAAAAGAGGAGAAGGGAAAAGAGAGGAGAAAAGAAGAGAAAAGAGTACAAAAGAGAAAAGAGAGGAGAAAAGAAGAGAAGAAAAAAGAACAAAACAGACAAGAGGAGAGAAAAGAAGAGAAGAAAAGAGAAGAGAGGAGAAAAGAAGAGGAGACAACTGAAGAGAAGTGAAAAGGAGAAAAAAGAGACAAGAGAAGAGAAAGAAGAACATAGAAAGGAAGAGAAGAAAAGAGAAGAGAGGGGAAGAGAACAGAAGAGAAGAGAAGAGAAAAGAGAATAGAAAAAAAACAAAGGAAGGGAGAAAAGGAGAAAAGAGAAAAAAGGAAGAAGAGAAGAGAAGAGAAAATAAAGGAAGAGGAGAGGAGAAGAGAAGGACAGTAGAAAAGATGAGAAAAGAAGAGAAGAGAAGAAAAAAAAGGAAGAAGAGAAGAGAAGAGGAGAGAAGAGAATAAAGGAAGAAGAGAAGAGAAGAGAAGAGGAGAGAGCTAGAACACAGCACTCTGTGTTTGAGTAAAAGGAAGTGCTGCACCTTTAAGAGCAAATGCTGACTGGATGCCTCTTTCTGTCTCTCTCAGACACCACTCCCTCTCCCCTGGCGCTCTCTGTGCTGTTGTGTGTGTAAAGCTGCAGCTCCTTATCTGTGAGTTTACAGCCAGGAGTTTGGAGGCCATTAGGCCGGTCATGTGACACTCGAGGGTCGTTGACCCAGACGAGAGCGGGTGAAGGTCAGGGGGTGGGGAAGAGGAGCTGGCCGCAAAGAAGTGCACCTACCTCTCCACCTCTCTCTCTCTCCCTCTCTCCTTTCTTGGGCTCTTTGTGTGCCTAATCACGTCTCTTACTGTATGTGATCTGCAGACCCTACATACAGCCCTGCAGACATCTAAATATTGACACTAGCCAAAGAAGTGTTTACACAATCAACTGAAACGACTCAGCCTATTGTGTCACTTTTTGCTCAGTGCTGTGTATATTTATATATATCACTCTACCGGTGCGGTGAGGGTGGGAAATTTGACAAAAACATAAAAATATATCATGATATTTAATTATTTATACAGTGTATGAGACACATCACCAATTACTGCACAGCAGTTGTTGTTCTGAAGCACCCCATAACTGTATCTGGTCTAAAACTGCCTCCTCTGTGATGTATGCAGTTGCTCAGTATTCTTCAGGTTTTGCTAGTTTTCTGAGTTTAAAGTAAGCACAGCCAACAAAGAGGACACACTTCTAATACACGGTTACTGTTTAAAACAATGTACGTACATGCACGGGTGTCAGAAGCATTATAATGTGGGGGGGACCCATTGTTGGGGGGTCTGGAACGGGGGT
>JBBPCX010000016.1:19502915-19520815 GCA_037974365.1 Hydrocynus forskahlii | reverse complement strand
GTGTGTGTGTGTGTGTGTGTGTGTGTGTGTGTGTGTGTGTGTGTGTGTGTGTGTGTGTGTGTGAGTGAGAGAGAGAGCTAAGGCAATTCTTGAAAGTCAACCTTCCAGTCCACTGATCAAATGGATGTGCGCACTCAGGCTTTGACCAAGCTGTCCATCCTTTTCATTTAAGGGCTTAAAATGGATCAAAGATCAGCCTCCTGGCCCTGAAACATGTATGGCAATTTTATTCGGCAAGACCAGCTGTTCCACCTGCTTTACCAGCAACACAGTTTCAAGATTCATCCTTCATAAGCCCATTCACAAACCAGAGATCACACTGATCAAAGTGACAAACGTACAGAGAGCTTTTTCTCAATAAAGAAGCAACCACTCTGGGTCCACACACTGCTGAGACCACTTACTGACAAAAACCAACCAGAAGCAAGAAACAAAGTCAGAAACCTGATCAGCAGCAACCCACAGAGCTGTGTGAGCGTAATCAAAATAAGTTCCCAGTACTCCTTAAGTTTAACATTTTGTCCATTTTCAAGCACATGTTAAATATTGTTTATTCTGGAACTGTATAGCTGCTGGATGCACTTGAGGGAAGAAAAAAAAAAACTTTGTACCCATAAACAGTTACTCTAGGTCACCTCTGACCTATAACCTCTGCTGAACTGCAATCTGCTAGCAAAGTCCCCTCCTCCACTGCCTCTCATCCGAGAAGCAGCAAGCCACATCAAAAACATCAGAACCTGCCGCCCCCGTGGTTCTCATAGCACACACGCAGTGGGCAAAATACAAGCCAAACACAGGACGATGAACAGAAAAAACTCTGTGTACAAACAACTCTTCTACAGCAGTGAATAAAAACAGAGTAGAACAGAAAATCTCTCATCATTATGCTTACCTGAGTTTCCCAACTGTTTATAAAATCTGTACTCCAAGTGAAGCTGTGGTGCCCTGGACTTAATTGGCTCCTGAAAGAGAAAAATAAACAATATGAGGAATCTCAAATCTTCACTGCAAGCCAATAACATGACAAACTCGCACCACTGACCAAGCAAAATTAGCCACATGCTATGGGCTGATCTGAGAGACATATTAAAGTATAAATAATAAGAAAAGAAAATCACTTTTCAGAAGCGTAGCGTGCAGTAGAGATTACTCTCTGTGTAAGATGCATGACATAACATTCCATCAGCTGAGCCATCATGTTGTGTTAAGAACTTAAATCTTTATCTGAGGCAGCTTAGCGCAACCCCCTCCTGTTAAAAGAGAAATGACGGAACTGTCGCATCTACCACCTACCAGGAAACCTCTCAAGCAGGCAGTGTTTCTCCATTTATTCATTTTAATTAAGTCTATAAAACCAAATTCAGTTGATTTTTGTGGCTAATGGAAGATGGACCCAACTCATTCATGTTCAAATACTAAAGTTAGAATTATTACAATAAGTGCCACAAAACACAGCTCGGACTGGTCTAATATGATGACATCTTGCACAGCAATACCTTTGTTTAACTTATTTAATGTCATTTTCATGTTTTATTCACAATTTCTTTTTGTATTGTTTTCTAATAAATTAGCAGCGCCATGTGACCAGAACACTGAATAACTTGGGAATTGAAATTCACTTTTTGGCCATATGGTTTTGCTGGATACATAAATTATTTTATTTGTACTTAGGCAACCTCAGAAAAAACTGTCTAAAGCAATATTTAAAATGTCAGATATGGACATGGAAAACATTTTCTGACAGAAAATAATGAAAACCAAGACGAAGCACTAGTTAAACTAGGAGTAAATCATTTTACTAGTCAGTACACATAAATACATAGAAGCACTAATAACCAATGTCACCGTGGTTTAAATGATTCAGAGATCATTGCTGAACTGCAACAATGAAAAAAATATATATTAGAAATAAAATAAAGAATACCATTTTCAGACCACAAATTAAATTACTACTTGGATATTAATATCAAACATCATGAAAGCAAAGAGCAGAACAGGAAATAACTGAAAGATCATTACACCAATGTCCCGTCCAATCAGCAGCATCTTTGTTGCAACCCCCCCAACCTTTAAAAAGTACAAATGAAACGGAGAGTGCAAATGCTTAAAAAGCTCTCTAGTGCTTAATGGAGTGTGTCAGCGAACGCACTGAGCAATGCTTCCATCAGCTCCGCTGGGTCTCAGGTTACAGCGGAGTGTCCATTTGGCACCAGAGTGACACCCAGTATGCACTGTGAGCATCACATTCAGATTTCCACAACATCTGCCTGTCAGAAAAACGCGCAAGGAAACGTAACCTGCCAGTGGTTTTCTAGTAGAGCTGCACAATATATTGTCTGCTTATCATTATTGTAATATTTGTCTCTGCAACAATGATATAGCAGAAGGCTGAAATATGCAAATGAGGCTCTAACCAATCGCTCTAATTATTTAAACCTTTAACCATTAAAAGGTGGCGAATCAGTGCATGAATGGGCGAGGCTAAATTGCTACAGCCAGAATAAGGAGACATTTAAATGCGTTGGTTTTGTGACATCATAAAGACTGATTTGTGACATTCCACTGGAAACAAATATTTAGAGACTAAGCCTTTTTAAGTCCTGAAAAATGATGTCATGGGACCTTTAATATCTTGAAAGGCATCTGAATCACAATATGCAGCATTAAAATGGTAATACTTATATTCTGTCTGTTTCGTGCAGCTTTATTCTTTAGTCTAGCAAGGCAGACTTTGGGCCATCTCCCGTATTTCTGCTGACAAGTCATTCAACCCATGTGGCCCGAGTCTCAGGTGCCTCGCCCTGAGTTGGACATTTCTGAATCCATATGGAGTGTTTGATAGTCACTGGGCACTAAGATGGTCACGGAGACAAGAACTGTTTTATATACACTTTCATCAGCTATCTGCATGAACTTCTATTCATTCATGTTTAAACTGGATTGAAAAGTCTTTAATAGTTGTGTAAATGAAATGACCTCCTGTATTTGCTGTTGCAGACCATGTGGCTCTGTTTTTATTGGAGCACCGCTTTGACAATCACCTGCTCCAACATGTCAGGCAAAACCAATGGTCCAATGTCTGGTCCTCTCTGTCAAAATTAGTCTTGCAAAACAGACTTCAAATCAGCCTACGATATAGACCAATCATCACTAAAAGCTACACCCAACTTTCACAGTCATAAAGCAACATGTGCTCCTCTGCCCTGTCCGAGTGACCTCTGACAACTCCCAGAGTCGCCATGACAGCAATTCGGGCCAGGTGCAGTGCCCGAGCACTTCAGCATCCAGCACACTACTGCTGATTACAGCTCTTCTCTCTCACTCAGCTGCTGTCACACAAACAGACATCAACACACACCTGCCAGGACACAAATATACTTTACATACTACAGTAACTTCTGCCTGATGTGCACAGCATGCTATAGCCTGTAGCCTTAAGAATGTAATGCCCGACCCTGCCTCAGAGTAGCTCCTGGGTTTCAGATTGTTTGGAGAGAACATTTCAAAATTCAGGAAAAACAAACTATGTTTTTTCGTCATAGTTACTGTTTAGAATACTGTGTAAGGTTCCAATTTGGTGTAAATTTAACAGAAGAAAAAAAAGCATAATGTTCCATAATAGCATAATAATCACGTCTGGTCTTTTCATAGGACAACAGGAGTTGAGGAGCCTGAATTCAAAAACGAAACCTGAGCTGATATCATACTGTGTGACACATTAATATTGCCCAGTTGTATCAGACAGACTTTTCAACACTCATGTATGAACACACAGACACACATACAGAAAGAAAACTGCTCAATAAAATATAGACTCCAGTCAAATACTGTCATTAACCGCTATAGACTAACTAGGACATGACTGAGACCCCTCATTCGGGAAGAAATTGTACTTCAGACTAAAGTGTGAGGCAGATCAATTCAGAGGTCAAAGTAGTAAACAGTAATTAACAAACATTAAAAACATTAAGGATGCCCAATGACATTAATTATATACATTTTGGACAAAAACTCCTTTAAAAAAATTGTAATGTAGTTCAAATCAGGAATCGATAATGCATTTACTATACTTACTGTTTAAGTGAGCCTGGGGTACTGGGCATTTTATTCATTTTACTGAATGTGTAATCCTCAACAAATAATATATTTTTCTCTGTGATGCTGGTACAGGCAAACTAAGTTCAAGTTCCCAAATTTTACAAATGTTTATCACCACTATTAGAAAAACAGGATAGGATACATGTATGTTTTGCTCACGACAGTCCATACTGCCATCTGAATACTTTAAAAGGGGGTTTAAAAGGTACATAACTTATTATTAACTAGGAGAAAGTGGCATATTTGTACATGTGTACAAACTGATGATTTAAAATACTTAAAAATGCGAAGCATGTTAAGACTGTGTAGGGAGCCTATTAAATATAACCAACAGAATACAGTATATTTATGTTCTGTAACTAAACATATTGAAGATGAACCTATGAGGGTACCATGCAAACCAAAGTCAAGAAAACCTGTTTTACTGCTTTGATCTGTGTGTATCCTGATGTCTTTTAAGGCAAAGATATATGAGCAACTTTCATGACTGCCTTGCAAAAGGACTGTACCTTTCAAAAGGTTATGTTCTAACATGCCTCCTTGCTCCAAAAAGCATGGTTCACTGCACAGCAGACAATTTTTTTTAATGTCATGAGCATAATCATGTTCTTAGCATTTTACAAGTCTTGCCTTAATGCAAATGTTTAGTACTCATTAGCACAATAATTGTGTAGTAACATATCATAACTGAGATTGTGCAGCAATGTTTCAGTCACAGTTCAAGACAGAATATTTGTCAGAGCTCTTCTGGATATCAGCTGCTCTGATAATTCTATCACAGGTGATGCAGTTCACTCAGTTTCCAGGGATTAATAATCCATTTTGTACTATGTGGCAGTGTATCACAAAGGGGAATAGAAAAATGTTCAAAATGACGCATGCTCTACTGTTCTGAACTACAATTGAAAAGGCTTATCCAATATATTTGCTATTGATACAACTGCTCAACCATTTAAATATGATTATCATAATGATACACATTCTGAATCCCTAAAAAGGGTAAACAATTTTTAGGTGTAAGGGGGGAAAAAAAACACAAACCTTCCTTCGCTATTCTTGCAAAGATTAGGCCATGGAAAATCAGGATTTTTTAAAAAGGTGCTATTAAACTCTTATAACAAACAAAAAATGCCAGTGCCAAGTGAATTTTAAATATCCTGGTGAGTTTTTTGCTTTTTGTAAGGGCAGCGTTAGCTCAGTCTGACGTTGGTTGGCAGAACAACATGGAGAGAAAGCTACTGTTTTATACTGCTGAAGAATCTACTAGCTTTCTTGGATCAAATTTAACTTTTGGCTTCTGTAGAAATCAAAGCTAAGCCAGAGGTATCTGCACTTTGATTTAAGAAATTTCTGCCAGACTTCGCTTATTTATGAGTTGTCATTAAGTCAGAAAATCCAAGTTTTTGAATATAAACCTTTATTAGGTTGTGACGACAATGATTATTAAAAAAATATCAGTGTGGATTTTTTTATGCTGATATGCTGTTTACTTAAAAAGTACCCTCCAATGTCCATATGTGCATTCATTCCAACACATTTCAATGCACTCAACATCCAATGAGACAATATGGCTTCTATTTGGTTTCATCATGAGGGGAAATCATTTTGAGCCATGATGACAGCAAAGAGAAATGAAGTCAAGAAAGCAAGACCCATAAAAATCACAAACTGATGCGATGCACAATATGCCGATGGCAGGCGGTGATTCACAGCACTGAATGCACTAACTGATTAATGGTGTTTACTGTAATGTTTACTGTGGCAATTTGTTATGAAATAAACTGCTGAAAGAACTCTTACATTTTGACTTGAGCAGTTAGATTACTTTTTTCCAGGAAGTAATCAGTAAAGTAACTCAAGCATATTTTGAGAGAAATAGAAAGCAATTTTTATTGGATCACTTTGAGTACCTGCTCTAAGTACTTCTCTGAAGAAGTTTATTACTTCTCTCCCACAAACAACCAAATGTTAATGTATTACATCTAACAGGTACAGAACTCATATTCCTAATACACATTAGCAAGATGTTCTATTACATACAAATGTGTATTAGCAGAACAGATCCAGATTAAGGCCTCGAATGTCCTGATGATGACACGGGGCAGGGAAGTGTTCATGAAAACACTTACCAAGTCATTATGAAACAACTATCATGCAAAGAGGTTCTTGTGTATGAGGTTATGGAGGTTAATCCTCATCAGGCAATAACACTGTTTCATACTGTACTGACAAGCGCTTCTGTATTAGTATTTTCTGCTAATACAGAGGGATAACACTGCCTGGGTTTCAGGCCACAATGTCTCAAATTTTAATAAGGTCTCGATGATCTACTGCAACAAGCCAAATGACCACAACAATTTAAAAAGCCAGGTTAAGGCCAACAATGGCCTGAATCCGAAACCTGCTTTATAATTTATCATGTTGCAGTAAATCAACTGTTTCTCATCTTACACAGTCCACAATCTTATCATTCTAATATCCAATCACAAATCAGTGATTAGAGACACTACCGACCACCTTTGATGGCATGTGAGGGAAACCAAATGAGTCACTCGAATGTATAATAATATGAAAAGCTGAGGAGGACTTGCTTTAAGGTAACAGGAATACATAGTGCCATTGTGCAAAATCAGTTTAGGTGTGTTTCCATGATGCTTTTCTACAGCCAGGTGATTCATCACTATTGCTGAGGGGAGCAGAGGAGTGCAGGTTGCACAGGCCAGCAGAACCAAAGAGAACATGATACAGGCCTTTTTTTGAATGTGACCATCAGCATGTTTTGTTTAAAATGGCAACTTTGCATTTTCTAGTCTACAGCACTAGCCTCATCTTTCTTCTTATGCATCAGTTTTTCTCTAAGAAATTTGTCTTACAAGGGCACCACAGGCCAAAACAGCCTTATAAGTAACTGGAGCCAGACAACGGTCCTACAACCAATTACAGTTAATTGTCCACTGCACATTTACCTTCGCAATCTCCTGCTGACTGCACTTCAATTTTTAAATAAGATATTTAAAACAAATAATTTACCATAGCTAATGTCAGGATGTGCAATTTAAATGACGTAAACAAACGTTGCTACCCCATAGGTCAGTTGTGTGAGTCATTTCTGTGTCTGATTAAATATCATCACCACTATGCAGGGTTTCTTAACTAAAGGCCAGTGACCAAAGAACACTGCAAAACATAAAAAGATTGGTAATAAATAGTTTTAGATGGTTATAAAGCAAACTATTATGGTATTTCCAATTTTGCAAACAATTACTGTAAAGCACTGAGCTGTGTCTTAATTATATTAAAGTTTTCCATAAAGTGACTGATTACTGTTCATATTAGTTGTTGCAGTAGTAGCAGTTCTTCAGCCATGATGACAGAGTGGATTATAATCAGTAATGTATGGTAACCAGAACCATATCAGCATCAGGACAAATTTGACATCATGGCTGGTCGTGATATTTAGGACAGACTGGATTAGCAAACAGACATTTAACCTTTTTAACATTCTTTTTGGCCTATTTTCCTAAATCATTACAAGCATAGTAGCAGTTTGGAGTTCCGGTGTGCCCATTAGTACATTATTACTTTTTTTTCCCCCAAACTAATGTGTGTGCAGCAAAGTCGAACACCACAACCCAGGGAGCAAGCAAGAAGAAATCACTGGACTCAGTGGGCATATGACATAAAATTACAGCCCATTTGGCTTGTCCCACAGTTAGCAGTGGGGAGAAATGGGACACTGGCACCTTTCCCTTTCAGTGAGAATGCAACCAACAGCATTCTCACAGCTTCATGACTGTTGAAGCACTACAAAATATTGTACTACAATATTCACTGTTTAGACAATGACAAAATGCACAATATTTGGTAGCGGTTATACTGGAGTACAACCTCTTTGAACAACATACTGACACCATGTTGTGGTTGCAATGTTGAAACCTGAAATATGATGCAATTCAGCATCAAGGAACTAGAATTGGTTGTATTTAGCCTACAAGATGATTATAAGATGATGAACAATTTCATGCTGTCACAATAATTTCTCTGGCTTATGTATCGTGTTTACAATATATTGCTTGCCAACTGCTGGCACCATATTGGTCTTTGCAATACTCATATTACACAAAGCTGTGCTCGGCAAATAAGCTTTTAACCAAGCACTGAACTGTGTATTGTGTGCTATGAGTATCTTGACCATTGACAGATGTTCCTTGAGTATTCCACAGGTCAAAGGCCATTTACACAATTAAACTAATTAATTCTGGCTAGACTTAAAGGGTAATTCCACTGATTGTTATGTAAATAATCTGTCACCAGAAGCTTTAAATGGTTACAAGTAAGCTACCTTGATGGATATTTTGTCCATATCATGCAGTCAGGACTCTATCATGAAGTCAACTTGCACAGCCCACCTCAGAAATGCTAGGCCATTTGTGCTGGCCGTCTCTGCCAGTGTTTCAGATCAGATATCAGGCTCCCAGATGGAGGGAGCAGCTGCAGCAGACTGATCGCGGTGCTTCAAACGCAGGAAGACACGCAACACGATCTGGTACCAGCAGTTGCTAGCACAACACAGTAATTCACAAAACTGCAGGCGCTCACAGCAGTTTAGTTCTGCTTGAACTAAAGAAATTGCTTGACTAAACATGCTAACAATAAAGGGAAGCAAGAGGCTAATATCCTGCATTAGGTCACTGATCTACTACTTTATGGTTATACATTTACATTTATGGTATTTAGCAGATGCTTTTATCCAAAGCGACTTCCATTCCCTAACTACAGGGGACAGTCTCCCTGGAGCAACTTGGGGTTAAGGGTCTTGCTTAGGAACCCAGTGGTGGTGTGCTGAAGGTAGGATTTGAACCCACGACCTCTTGGTCCAGAGGCAAGTATCCTACATACTAGGAAACCTCCACCCCAATTTCATACAATTTTATTCACTGTTAATAACGAGCATTTCTTAACCAAACAATTCACTATCGTGCATTTTCACTGGAAGGATGTGCCCACCAGAAATTTGTCAACATGATGTGATTAAATGTGATTTAACTGTGTTGTGAACAGCATGAAACAATGAAACCATGAGAGGCCAACTAGAAAACAGGCAAAGGCTGAACATATGCCAGGAGCATATTCTAAAAGTGAAAAGCAAGAAAGACAATACAACGGCACTTGTAATGTACAAAGTGCAAACAACAATTCTATCAGCTTACATGCAACACTATCCTCCACTCCGGCCTTACTGACTTCATCTACTGATCTGTTTTCAGTTTCCTGTGTAGATGAACAGTCCCATGTATCATAGCCTTTTTAAGCAAGAATAGAAATTCTATGTCAAATTGATTGTGCGTCCCCCCCCCAACTGTTCCATTCAGAACAATATTTCACTCCATCAAAACACAGCACAGTTGTAGTTGTCCATTATTAGTAATTAATCAAATCATTACTCTGATGACTCACTGGGTAAACAGTGTTTTTAAAATACTTTACTGGTTAAATATTGACAAGGGATTCTTTAAAACTTAATTAAATGAATGAACGAACAAACAAACAAGGTATTTTTATATAAGGTGTCTTTTAGGCTCTATTTTTACTAAGGAAGGGCAGTTTGATGATTATGTATTTATACTTAAATGCCCAACTCTATTCAAACATGCAACCCATCTCTGTCAATTCCCTGAGAAGGTAAAACTTAATTGATTATATGTGACAGGGGTACCACATCAATATGTACTCCGCTGGCACTATCACAAGCCATGTCTGGGATTACTACTAGCCCTGCAAAAATATCAAATCGATTGGAATATCCGAAAAGCACAGATAAGAACACAGAATGAGGGGTGCTGGCTCGCAGTTTAGGAGGAATACAGTGTCAAAACCACACAAAACGGACAGAGTGGAGGGACAAAATGGAGACGGAGTGGGACAACATGGAATGATAATCTTGTGGAACCTTTTAAACATGGTGCACTGTGTGTTACTGTTTAGTTTACTGTAAGTCCATTTGTAAGATTTATATGGCAGTTAAAAAATTATTGCTATATTACTCAATTACTTGTAGAAATTTACAGCCCTAAGTAGCTGTTTGGAAACATTACACAACTAGGATTCCCTGCTCAAGTGTGTGTTTATGTGCATTTGCTTACAACATTTCCAGTCTTCTGTTACACCTCAAGGCTCTAGTGAGTTTCTTCCTGAACCAAAGGGTTAAAGCAGTGCCCACAAAAACTGCCCAACAAAGACAACCTTTCAGCAGTCTCTCTCTCTCTCTCTCTCTCTCTCTCTCTATGTTCCTCCTTTTACTGCCAACTCCCCATTCTTCCTGTTACCTTCTGGCTCCCGACACCTCCGTCTTTTTCTCTCTCATCTAGCTCTCTTTAAAAAATGAAAGAATAAAAAAAATAATCTCAAACCCCAACACCAGGCACTGACTGGTCATAATGTGTAAATCAATACTACAATTTTGCTTCACTAAGGAAAGCATTTAGCATTTAGGGCTTCTGGACTTGTGTGTAAACAGTGTATGGCACAAACATGTGAACAGCTGCTCCAACATGGTTATACACCGGGAGTCATTAACCAGTAGTGATCTCAAGGTTCTCACCAGGTCTCTACAATCTACTGTTTGCTAACGTATTACAATATTGATCTGTGCAACACCGATAGGGCGGAAGGCTACAAAATGCTAATAAACCCTCAAAACAGCCCCAGAGTGTTTTTACTGAGTGTTGTACACCCTGACCCACCACAGCACCCAATTAGCATTTCTGTGAAGGTTTTCATTATGACTGTGTTAATAGACAGTTTTTGGTTGTAATTTGATTGTGATGTCAAGGTTCAATTAGATTTGTAATGTCATCATATTCTCTAAAGGAGAACCCCATTTTCAATGCAGTCACAAGTGCACTGACGGTTACAAATGGAAAAAATCACATGGGACATGGAAACAGCAACAAAACAAAATGATGGACATGTTAAATATATCTGAATGACATTACATGCTACACTGATTTGTAAATGGGTGTGGCTAATATGTCAAACATATTTAATTCTTCAATACCAGATAGGTCACTATTTTTTTTTCTGGAATTCACAAAAAGAAGTAGCCAGGCCACATTTAAAAAATATTTATCAAAAAGTATAATGTTTTTTATTCACATTCCACTAGACTAAACTACAACAGAAATGATCAAGCTCTCTTCATAATAAACATGTAGGTGGGCAGTGTTCCTCACCTAGATACTCATGATATGCTGAGAATAGCCTATTCTAATATAATTTGTCACAAAGATAAATCTTGTCGCATGGTCCGGTCCTCAGGTTTGGCTTAAATAACAATATCTTACAAGAAATCAAGTCCCAAAATTCACAACCTACTGATTGATAGAATATATACACCAGAAAACATATCAGGCAATAAAATACTAACTTTTAAATATACTAACTTCAAAGTACCAATTAACAGTAGTGTCAGTTCCTCCTACACTGTGCACGACCACAGCGTTTGTGATTAAAGTTCACCAGACAGGGAAAATATGAAATCCAGCACCTTACAGCCTGTAGGTGATGTCATTCAACTGAATAGAGACAAGCTTTACAGAGATAAAAATGGACTTCTGACACCTATTTCCTTAAAGCCCCTTGTCATTCCCGCTCATGTTTCAGAGGACGAGTTTAAGCCCTGCGAGACTGTCAGGCTCTGTTCTCTCAGCATGGCCAATGCAAGGTCGGGACTGTCAATAGGTTCTCAAATTAAACTGAAGCCTCATCAACTACTCAATTTCTCATATAACTGAACAAAGTAACACTTTAAATTGAGTGTTTAACAATACACATTTTCAGGCTTGATACTATGTTTATGATCAAAAACAAAAAACTATTTATATTAGGGATGTCCTAATCCATATCAAAGGTTTGGGTTCGGTGCTGATTCGTTCATACTTTAACGGATCAGGTTTCAGCTATATTAAGTGAGAAGTATTCTCAGAAATTCACTATGCAGTTTAAATGTCTGAAGTGTGGAACTATTTTAGAGTTGAAAATTAGAACTTGTAATACATGCAGCATCAATGTTTTGTCTAAACACAGAAATGTAAAAATGACCTTTAGGCCTCATCCACACGGACGTTTGAATCTTGGATAAATGAACGCGCTCTGAACACCATTGGCGTTTTTGTTGCGTTTTGTATCTGCGCTTGATTGACTTCAGTGAGGCGTTACACATCTTGATTTGTAGTTCTACATTGAAAACATTGTAGCTCTACATTGAAAAAGTTTTATTCTTGGTTAAAAATTACAATCGACATTATTGTTTTAAAAATCCTCCTGATACAGTGCAGGAGAAGATTTTGGCAGAAATTGACGCCAAGACGACATTGCATGCAACGTTTTTTTTTGACGCCACACAAACGCACAGCCAACCGAGCGCCGGTGCTGAACTTCCATGTGGAAGCTGCGATTTGCTCCAATGAGCAGTCAGCGCTCAGTCCACGCTCACCTGGTGCCACGAACGCCCGAAAACGCCTGATTCAGACGAGGCCTTATGCTTCGAGTCTACTTTTACAACACGAGCGGCAATGCCACCAGAAGTATGTACTAAATACACTCCTGCCACACTTTTCCAAGCCAGGAGCAGACTCTCAAGTATTAAAGGGGACATATTATGCAAAACTTCATTTAAAAAAAAAAAAAACAAGTTATAATATGTCTAGGGCTGAAACGATTATTCGAGGAACTCGAATAATTTGATTACAAAAAATATTCGAGGCAAATTCTTTGCTTCGAGGCTTCGTTTAATTTATGTCTCCAAAGTCCGTCTATTTAAAATGTCTCTGCTATTGTATCACTCCCGCTTTGTTGACACTGTGCAGCTCC
Source organism: Hydrocynus forskahlii (assembly GCA_037974365.1). Lineage (NCBI taxonomy): Eukaryota > Metazoa > Chordata > Actinopteri > Characiformes > Alestidae > Hydrocynus > Hydrocynus forskahlii. The sequence goes on along the minus strand of JBBPCX010000016.1, from coordinate 19,507,846 downwards.
GGTATCACTGTTTCACACGGACTGTTTTAACTGACACGCATTTCAAAGATTTAAGACGGCGCATTTATTTTGCTCTCTATGGAAATGGCACACCAGGATCTTCATTTTCCGCCATTTCCATAGAGAGCAAAATAAACGCGCATTTCAAAGATTTAAGACGGCACGTTTATTTTGCTCTCTATGGAAATGGCGGAAAATGAAGATCCTGGTGTGCGTTAAAGGCAGACAGTGTGGGACCATTTTACACTGAGTAAGGCGGACAAGGTAGTGCAGTGTATACATGGTGAAACGAACCTGGCCCACCACAACAGTAGCCTACAATTAACCACCTTATGTATGGGGAAGGCATGTTTTGAGATGTAACTTGTGTGTGCGCGTGTGCACACGCGCGCGAGAGGGAAGGAGAGAGAGATGAGGAACGCGATCTTGACGCATTTGCCCTCTTGCTACTCGTCAACAAATAATTATAAATACTGTATGTTCTAACAAGCGCCAGCGTTCATATCAGTAAGCAATCGTAAAAACACGTGATCTTGTAGAGGCTCCGAGCTGCTTGGAGAAGCACAATTCACATGAGGATGCTTTCGGTTCAGGTGCTGCAGCTTTTGATATAGCTTTTTGATATACACACTATTGATATAGTTGTTTAAAAACACAAAAGTATGATTTTATCCGATTACTCGATTAACTGATGAAAAAATAGATTCCAAAAGTATTCGATAGTTGCAGAACTAAATATGTCTATGGGCTATACAAAACATGTTCATGAAGTTCTTTGCAAAAAAGTTTGTCCCTTTCAAAATGAGCCATTTCAGGGCTCTGTCCCTTTCATGCAAATAAGCTGTTGCTGGCCAGACCCCACCCATCCCATGCTTACAAAACGAATAAGCTAGTCCATAAACACAAAAGTCATTATTTGAAAGTACTTACATCTCCCTCATCTGCTGACTTGTCACGGACAGCAGGTACAAATCCCCCCACGACGCTGAAGTTAGCTCCTTATTCACAGCTCCTTGTTCAAATTTTTTGTTCCACCTTAAATACTTCAGGTGGAACTTTTTAAGATGGAACGAAACTGATTGTTGCTGGGACATGGCCATCGAAAATTAAATGGAGGCACGCAGTTCTTCGTTTTTCTTTGTCTTCAACACTTAATATGTGACTTGCCTTTGCCTGTAGACATAGCGCTCGGCTTATCCATGCTCGTAAATCTAGCAGACAAAATGGCGGATCTTCAACTAATCTAGTGGGTGGGGTTTAGACAGATGAGGGGTGGTTCTATGCAAATTGGCCCAGTGTATTACGTCACACTAGGCCCTACGTCCAAACGGCTCATTTTGAAAGGGCTTGAAACTGTGAAGAATAAAGCTGGTGATCTCTTTATGTGACAGTGATTTTGTGCAAATAACTTCGTGAACATGTTTTGTATAGCCCATACACCTATTATAACTAAAGTGAATTTTGTATAATATGTCTCCTTTTAGCCAACATATTCAAAACACTATGAAAATGTTGTCATAAAAGTACTCCACAAAAAAAAAAGGACACTGTTACTATGCACATGAAAGTCATTCCACTGCAGATTATATTATATTATTAGTATTATATAAGCACTGGCCAAAGTTTCTCATAATCAAATTGGATTATAAGTCAGACACAATAAGTATACCTTAATATAAACATGCAAGGCAACATGCATCATGAGGCATCGTGGATCCTCTGAAATACTGTCACTACATTTTAGACAAAAAGTTTTGCTAGAGGTTTTTAGACATGGATCAGCCCTACACCTGCATTCACGACATCCATTTTTGCACTCAAAAACTTACCTGAAATCATTGTAAACACAAAAACATGGTTTGGTTGAACAAGGTTAACAGGTTAAAACCCATCCACACTACTCATAGTTAACAGACAATTATATATTATATTATGCAGCCCTAGTACAGACCAGTACACCACTTAATGTACAGACATTAAGCTCTGAGGCATGTTTATGTTTATACATGCTCTAACTTAAGACAACTGCTTAATGTACTTTCACAGCTCAAAACTGTTAAAGGTCAGTCCTATATGAAAGGGGTTCCAGCCCTAACTGCCAAACATTTATGAATTCTTTTTAATTACTTTTATTGTACAGATTGTATATGTATAACTACACAGAAAGTACTGCTATAAAAAGTTCAAAGAACACAGTTAATATTGCATTAAAGGCAACCTAAATTCAAAACTGATACTTATATTTTGTTAGCTCATTGGGGTTTTTTTACAGTAAAGTGTACTAAAGTGTAAATCTAAAACATGATTACAAGAAACAAGTATCATCATCATATTTAATATTAACTAGTAGTATAATTCGCCTGCCCTCCCCAGCAACCCCACCATCACTGACAAAAAAAACCTGTTACTAAACACATTACATTTTTTTTAATAATCTGATATCATGAAGCATGATTAAAGGTTAGGTAATCAATGTTACAAAATGGTCATAAATAATAAATAACCAAAAACAAACCATAGTTCATTTACACATTAGGCTCATACTAAAATAACTTTACTGCAACAATAAGATGCAGTCTAGCATTTCTTAGTTTTATGTTGCTGTATTATTTATTAAAACAAACTGATTTGATCCATTTCAGCCAACACTCAACACTAAAGTACTTGGGTTGGCTTCGACAGGCAAAACATAAAAGGGGTACAATGATAAACGCTTGCTGCCTTCATGACAACTCACCTACGAACTATCAAAGAGGAAACCACGATGGTATTTGCAGGTTCAGAGGCAGTGTGGCATTAAGACAAAACTGCTAATTAGTTTGGATTATTACAGAACATCAACGGTCTTCACAATGCTCAAATAAAGAGCAAGACCTCACCCAATTTTACTAGAGTACTAATAAACTGCATCAAAGAAAAAACTGCTGATCACCAGTACAGGGATTTTCTCGAAGGAGAGCAAGGAGAGAAGTTGTTTCTATACATATACAGTCACAAAATAGACAGATGGTTACAGTGTAAGCCAAGTAACATGTCTACAAGGGGTGTGGAAATACAATGTTTTTCAAGGTTCAATGTGATTTTCAGTTCAGTGGTCAGGATTCTAATAGCTTTTCAACAGAGCCTTAATTCAAGAGTTCTAATTATATGCTACATTGATTAGTTTGGCTCAAATAAATAAAAGTTCTCTACCAGGAATTTTCAAATGCCTGCCACAACACTCTCAAATACTGCTTCAAATACTGCAACCCCTCGAAGAGGACATATCAGATCCAAAACCCTGGTGTTTTTCTTGATCTAGCACACCTACTACACCTGGTAATTAATAGACCATTTGAATCAGGTGTGTCCGAGCAGGGAAATAAGACGCTTTAGACTCAGAACTGCAGAACCCTGCTCTAAAATTCATAAACTCTTTGGAAAAAAGCCCAGTCATTTGATTGAGAGTAGAAATGTGTGCGCGCATGCACATAGCATAGGCCCCGTCCACTTTATTCTGATAGGATGCACACAGATGCCAAGTTTGACTGACTGGTGGTCGTAATCACGAAAGATGGTGAAAGAAGGACACTCAAAAAAAACGAACAGCTGTATCAGGTGATAGATTTTTATATTTCCATAGACTGTTCTGAACATTTTTCTATTATTTTGTTTTTTAATACTGTACAAAGACAAATGTAATCTTAAGCCTTACCAGTTTGATGGCCACATATTCATTGGTGTAGAGGTTCTTCCCCAGCCGCAGCTCACCAAAGTTACCACAGCCAATCTTTTTCCCTACTCGGAAGTTGGGGCCAACCATAAGGACCCCAGAGTTGGTCCCGGTGCCCCTGGGTCCAGTCCTGCTATTGGCCGTTTTGGACATCCTCTTCCCTTCCTCTGCCTCTCCCTTCCCACCTCTCTTATCAAAATCCATAAGCTTGTGATACCCTGGCCTCTCCACGGTTACTCACCGGCCATTCAAAACAGAGAGGCGTCAAAACAAGCCCCAGGGAAACAGTGGGGTTGGAGGCAATGGGTCAAAGGAGAGGTTTTTTTTATGTATATAAATATCTATATACAGATTTTGTATATAAATATCTATATACAAATGCTGTTTTTCTGGCAGCAGAGAGACTGTTGTTTTACCATCCAGAACAGCGATCGCACGTAGGCTTAATCCTTCAGAATGGGGTTTTTCCCTCTTCGGATGCTGTAGTGTCCTCAGAGTAGCCTGTTACTGCCTAAAATAGGCAGTCTGTGCACGCATATACACACACACACATACATACATACATACATACATACAGATTTAACCAAGCACACCCACACCCATCCACACCTACACACATACACACTCCCACCCACCCACACACACACACACACTCAATCACCAACACACACACACATATATACACAGCTCCTGCTACTGGATCCAGAAGGCCTCTGCAAAACGTCCCCTTGGACTCCTCATGGTTTCCTCCAAATCAGTTTTTGGAAATGTCGCAAACATTCTTCATGCCCAAATATCCCAGTCTGACGGCCGAGGCAGAGACAACGGCGACAGGTTCAAGCAATGAACTAGCGTGCCTTCTTGCTGAGATACCTGTAAGAAATTGGAAAAAAAAAAGCAGTTGGAATGATTAGCAGAAGAGATGAATTAGGACATGTATCACAGAGAGGACATATTATCAATTCATATATCAACAGGACTCCTGTTTGATTAGTGTAAGAGCATCCATTTCAAAATGAGCTGAAGAAGTGCTCCAATGATAAATCCAAAAGCTTTTGGATTTACAGGAAACCCATAATACTTAGAAAATCACCTAGATGATCACAGAGACACTAATCCAAGATGTAATTACCTAACAACTGATTTTCATCTTATGAACCGGATCCAATAGGACTAGCAACAAAACATGCACAAATTACACACACACACACAATATTAT
>JBBPCX010000016.1:19437249-19494276 GCA_037974365.1 Hydrocynus forskahlii | reverse complement strand
GTTAAAATGATTAGACTTTTGCTGGATTACATGAAGGCATCAATTCACTGCAACAAGTAGAAAGAAAACAAAATTGCCAGGCCATAGAATTTATTAGAACAGGACCACGCCAACCAAAACTAGTGAGACTAGGGATTTTAAAGCATGGAGGAAAACAGTTGCAAATTACAAGCCAAGCGATGTTCGTATCGGTTTCCACAACCCCTCTACAGTTCCTACAAGTTTCCCCTAGAGTAGCAATACCTATTAGTAGGATTTGTACTGAACTTGACACAAAACTGCAATTGTTTTCAGCTAAACAATGAGTATGATTAATAATTATGCCTAAAAGTGACCAGTGCTTTACAAGCACTACAGCACATACTGCAGGAATGCTTCTGCATGTAGAGTGAACATGTTTGACTAGCCAAACACAACACTCAAAAGGAAGTTCCAAGATTAGTCAGTGCATGTAGATAGCATATGCAACACAAAAACAACCTCAGAGTTGCTGAAGAACCTGTTTAATCAGTAGAGCTGTTCTTAGAAGGTTTAGTAAGGCATTGTAAGTAAGGCATTAGAAGGTTTAGTAAGGCATATTACTGAATGATCTGCATAAATAGAGTATAAAAAGAAACTTCCTTTTATGTGTAACAGTAAACATTTTCCGGTTTGATATTATTTTAGATTCTTGCTCAGAAGAATAGGTCAAAATTGAACCACAATGAAGCAAAAAACACAGCAGTAATTGTCAGCAATGGCCCTGAATTAGGCGACATTTTTAGACCTATATTTGTTTATTTTTTGTCCATATTAATAAATTCATTAAATGTGGAAATTTTCTCTTACTGTAATTCATTGCATAGCCCAAGTAAGCCCAAGCGCAGTTATCTTCATAACGCTCTCCAGCACAGCGAGCAATGATGTCAGTATACGGGAAGCACAAACAAGTAATGCAGGAACCATCAGCAATGCTGCTTTGGATTAGTTGTAAAATGCACTTAAACGAATCAATGGTCACCAGGATCAACCCTTGCATTTTGCTCTAAACACATCTGATAGAACAGAGGAACTGGCTTGGTAAAGAAAAATGGTTTCACATGCATATTTTGGGATTTTTTAGTCAAGTAATAATTAATTATAATAATTAAATACCACTTGTTTAAAATGTATTACTCACCAACAAATTACATCCTTTGGTAAATACGATTTTTCTTTCAGATAATTATTCCTCTAATTCCATTATCCATCAAGTGGGTTGACCCGTCAAGCTACACAATTTAAACTCTACATTTTCTTCAGCTCAATCAATGTCTGTGCTTGGAGGGAGGAGAGGGATTGTGAATAAAGTGAAGGCTGAATGCGAAAGAAGAAAAAAATCTTGGTGGCTTGCTTCTTCTTAGCATAAGATCAATCATTCAGACACATAAAGCTAAACTGCACATTTCTTCCACTCATGAGCTGTTTTCACAGGTGAGTCATAAAAAGAGGATTATATAACCTATTCCAACAATTCAAAGTACAAGGATCCTAAAATTAAATGTTGCTAACGTGCCGACTCCACCCACACAAACTTAAAAACCACGTGTTTAAAAAATGCATAATTCCTTTTCTTTTCTTCAGGAATATCCACAAACAATGACAAACTGTATTAGGTATTAGGTATTTAACTACAGGTATTAAACTATAGGTACTGATCTATATTTGCCTTAGCACAAGAAGAGAAAAGAACCCAATCAAGATCTGTACTGCTGAATGATACTGATAATGTGTGTGTTCATATGAATTTCAAACCATTCTTTCAAAACAACCTCAAGCACCTACTGAATGACACTGGAGTTCAGTGTCAGGTACTGGGCATAATGAATAAAATGGTAGGACAAAAACAATGGTGAAGAGTTGTGTTGATATCGGAGTATAGCAGTATAGACAATATATCAATGAGCACTAATGACAGAAAACGGCAGCAGAAGTAAAAATATTGGCACAGCTTGTCTTGTAATGTGTGGGTTAACTGAGTCATATTCCAAAATGATGCAGATCAAATATTAGAGGAAACTTCAGAGCAACAGCAAACAGAGATGGCAATATCTCACTGATGTCCTTACAGCAACACTAGCTTTAGTCAAACCAGCACAGCCTTTATTATGTAAGTAAGCCTCATGGGTCTGGTTAGGTTCAGTGGTGTAGTTTGTGTGAACTAAGCCGTCAGCTGGCCAGAGCCACACTAATCTACCAGGAAGCAAAGCAAAATGGTGTTAGCTAACCAGCTGCCCACACCTATCCTGTTAAAAAGACGACAAAAACATGATCACACACTGAAATACACTCAAATACAATGACACCCCTCACCAGGCCCAGCATCTGGACAAGACATAACCATGGAGATTCAGGTACTAACTCATGCACCTAACAGGAAAACATGAATTGCTTGATCAAATTTTATGCAACCACTTCAAGATCTACATGGTCATTCATACTGGTTCCTTGAAACAACAATGACATATAGACTGCAACTACAATGAGGCCATTTTCAAGATGCTTTAATGTGAAGCTCTTAGTGTCAGCTGGCAGGTTGGCGGGGCCTAACAGCTTTACTAGCCACACAGTCAAGACAGACAGACAGACAGAACACTTATATAGACAAAACGGTACCTAGTTTGACTGGCTGATAACCCTGTTAGTAAGTTTATACACTTTGTATATCAGTGCTGACAATTGTGCATCCCAGTTGATACACAAACCGGCAACATTTGGGAGTCAACTTTGCTCGTACTGGACAACAAATGCAATTATAAGCAAGACATTCAAAACAGAAAACGAAACAAGTAATAATTCTGAGGTTTCTTAGGATAAAAAGTGGATATGAATGCAGCACGTTGTCTACAGAAATGTTAAAAACGAGAACGTCGTCAGGTAGCAGCTGAAAACTGGAGAAACTAGGTAGGAAAATCTGTCTATTCATTATATATGATAGGGTTGACGTTAGAGGTTGTAACTGTTATTAGAATTCTTACCGTCCCACAGACACAGCCTGCTGCCCTCTCGTCCTCCTGAACAACTTAAAACTCCTGAATCCCAGAATCAAACAGTCCCAGCTAACGAGGCTAAAAGATCCCTGCTAGCCTGCTAACGACGGGCTGAGCCCCAACTTTACAGAAATAAATCCACTTTTGAAACAATTTCGAGCAACAAAATGTCAGAACGGGATGACAGATGTCTGTATAACCCACCTATCGACTGAATTCCCAACAAACAGCCCAACTCCTACTGCAACAACACGAACTCAAACCCTTTTTTTCTTAAAGTCCTGCTAGCAGCTAATGCTAAAGGGCTAATTTAGCGCAGTTGGCTAACATTTCGACTTAAAGTCTTCTCGTATCTTTGACCAAACGACTCGAAAAGAGACGGGTATAAACAACAAATACTTTACCTCTCTGTTTGTATCTCTGCAACCCTATCCCTCATATTCCTTCATTTGCAGTTGGAGGCGATTCTGTCTGTTGTTATTATTTTTTAATTCCCCGATAGCTAGCCGGGGACACTGCCGTTGTCTCTTTAAGCCGCCCGAGTTTCGGTGCTGGGGAGCGTAGGTCGACACTCCCACTACTGCCGCTGCGCGTTCGAAATGACGCATCTGGGTTGAAGAATTCGGCGAGCTCTAGTATTGCGCACACCCCACATAAATAAAAATAATTTCTGCATGTCGTTACATTAACCCAACAAACGAGGCTGCTGTTCTTATTCTCGTATATTTTACTGTCATACCTCTTTACTGCAACTGCCTCAGATCATCTGCTAGTCAACAAGTCTATCGTAAGGTTAGAACAGAGCTAGAGAAAGTAAAGTTAAGTAAAGTGGTCCCTTGTAGTCATGAACACGCCAGTGTGAACATATTTCTCTGCATTTAACTCAATTAACCCCATCACCAAGTGAAGCGGTGGACAGCCAGAAACAAAGCACCCGGGGAGCAGTGTGTGGGGACGGTACCTTGCTCAAGGGTACTTCAGTGGTGCCACTAGCAGTCCCAAAACAAGAAAATGTGAATTGCTTGGGAACTGCAGAATAGGACTAGGAAACACTAACCAAAGACACATCTCTGAGAGAAACGCATTTGAGGAGGGTCATATCAAAACTGCTGCAAAGTGGGATTTACCAGTTATCAGTGGTGACCATGTATTCAGTTTTAACCTCATGTTTTTGAAAGTGATCCACAAACATCACCACAGATTTTGCCAGCAGCTATGTGGCTTTTCCTGAATCCTTTTCTTCCAGAGTTTAATTACATTGACGGAACACGCAGTTTTATAGCAGTGCGCGTTATTCTCGACCGTTAGGGGGCGCACTGCGGCTGCATGTTTTTGTTAAAGGGGGGTTTAACTAATCCAAAGACTTCTGAAAGTAGAGAAAGAGAAGAAGAAAGAGAGCGAGAGGAGAGTGAGAGAGAAGAAAGGGTGAGAAAGAGAGAGAAACAGATAGGGAAAGTTGTTGAGACATTTTTCTGTGAGAGTTGTTGAGACATTTTTCTGAGAGAGAGAGAGAGAGGGAAAGTTGTAGACTTTTTTCTTCACATGGGAACCAGTGGTCATAATATAGTGATTTTATTTACAACATAAAACAACCTCTATGTACTTTCTGAGCTTTTCTAATGAATGCTCATAATAGTAAAACAGTGATAAATCTGAACAAAAAACTTGTCTTCCTGATATGTTGTGCCTTACCGTGTTCTCCATTATTTGAAAAAATACTTTTAAAGCAAAATCTTTGTCTGGTCAGACATCTGGTTCCTATTACCACCACTGTGCACAATTATGACTGGGCATGCTTCTCTATACATGTAATATAATTATGCCGAGATTTTGCCCAAAATCTTGTTTTTCAGCTTTTCAGCCAAGAGAGGAATTTTGGATATACTTTAATAAACTATATATTTGAAAAAAAACTTTTCCATTGACAAATGACTGGATCATGGCCAGGGATGCACATTAACGGTCATTAACAGGGCAGCAATACAATTATGCAAAAGGTCACTGAATGATAGCCTAAAGAAGTATTTTTTTAATGTTTATATCCAAGGTTTAACTTTTATTGCATCAACAAACTCAATAGGTATACTCTCATTACAGTGTCATCATATTGAACAGCCCCTCATACAATCTGGAGATCATATTGCATCAGCTTTTTTCATGCATCATTGAGTCCAAAACTGTAAGAAGTATTAATGAACAAATTAATTACCCTCTTCTTTAGGTAAGAGACAGCTACTGAGGTCAGTGGCTCATTTGAACAGACCAAATGATGCAGAGCTTCTCAGCAGTTCACAAGCATTTTAGATGATCTTTATCTTACAGTGCATTTAGTGAAAAGTGCTCAAAACAACAGGGCAGCACCACACATTTCTCTGCTGTGTTATTGACTATGATGGACCGCCAGGGCCTCTTAACAGTGAGGTGCACGCTTGTGTAAACTCACTAGCGAGGGTCACCCTGAGGTCACTTAACAGCAGTTTAATACACTACAGTCCTATTAACAACTTTCTCCCATGCTATCCAGTCCATCTGAGTGCAATAATGTGGCACACAGGAGCACCTGTTCCCCTCCTTATCCCCCCACAGACAACTGGCACAGCAGGGTGTGTTTTTTCTTCCTTTGTTTGGGTTGGGTGGTGCAGCTACAAGTCCAGACGTGGGTAAGCCACGGATTTAGTGTGACAGGCACTCTGTAGCCCAAGGCCACCACATTTGCCCATTGGAACGATATCTGCAGCATTACTGTGTGGTTGTATGACGGGTAAGAATGCAGGTGGGAAAGGTAGAGTCGATGACAGAAGGCCCAGAGCACGAGGCATTGGATGCTGCTGCTGCCGCACTCCAAATATAAATGGTGGGAGAGCGGTGGGGGAATGCAGCCCGGACGGGGGCTGGAAATGAGCTGGGTCCTCTGGGGAAGCTCTGATAGGACTGGCACTCGTGTCCCTGCAGGATGAAAGTTGAGTTTGGGAACTGAAGCCTTTCTCTTCATCTGTCAACTCTTCTTTCACTTGTTTGCTGTCACGGCCATCCTCTGGTCCTCGTCCTTTCGGGAGAGGGGCAAAGCGCTGGCCTTTGCGAAACTTGGCACGTCTGTTCTTGAACCACACCTGAGCATATTCAGTCAGAATTGGAACAACATTAAAAAATGAAGGCCATTTCACCACTAGTTGGGGAGATCTTTTAATAGGCAACTTTTCTCTATCCAGTCCACAGCGACCTGACAGCTCAAATCTTTCCCCTATCCTAACTCTCAGCACACTTGGACCTAACAATCAAGAGTAAAAACATGGACTGTCTGAGGGTCCCCAAGGACATAGTTTTGAAACAATGGGCTGGCCTTAAAGCAAATGGTAGTTGATCATGTTGGAATTCAAATTTTCAACATCCCTTCAAAAAATACTTTATATTATGGAATGTAATTGTAATGCACTGTAATGTACATTATGCAAAAATTCTTGACCATTGTACATAATTACATCACATAAAAGTTTATGCCATTTTTTTCTTTCTGTAAAGTTACTATTTAAGATAAAAAGTTTTGTTTTTGACAATAGATAACATCTTCAGTTAAGAACAATAGTAATATTAGTACATAAGATCCAGAAGTGTCACTATGTAGCTTTCATACCTGGATGCGTGCTTCTGGGAGGTTGATGCAGACAGCAAGTCTCTCTCTCATGCCCACGTCCGGGTACTGGGTTTGCTGAAAGGCTTTCTCAAGCGCCTGCAGCTGCGACACAGTGAAGGCTGTGCGGCTCCGTCGCTGTTTCTGCTGGTTCCCATAGCGCGCTTCAAGTATGAGCTCTGAAGAGCAGAGATGTTGCTCAGACTTCCCAACAATACAGAAATATGCAGTTCTCAAAAATGGAGGACTTTGATCTACTAATGCAAAACCATCAGTCTATAGCCCTGTTTCACTGCTGTTCCTAACATGTCTGTGGGATCGTCATTTCCACCCCACAGTCTTTAAGGTGGTTCTCTTGTATTATAAGCTCAAGTAACTATGTTAAAGGACCAACCGGAAGGATCAAGGGATTAAATCAACATAAACTTAGACTTCGAGAGCAGTACTCGCCCAGATGGCATTGCTATTGGATGCAGTGTGTAGGGACGCAACGACTCAGCATATTGGATTGCAGCATATCATTGCATCATGACTAACATATTAGCTTGTGGATGCTGTGTTAGCTCAGGGTGTGAATAAAATAGTTTATGTTTCAAATATTGTATGTTTGTAATGTTGACTATTCCTATAAACTGAAAATGGAAATATTAGCATAATAAGATAAGGCACATTTCCAGCCTCTGCTTTTTTCCTTTATCCAAAAAAAAAACAAAAACAAAGCTGAATGGAGTGTATGGCATGAAAATTGAATTAAAGACAAACTTTCATGAATCATTAGATCCCTGAAAATATTGGTGATGAATGTGAGCCTTAGGGTTTTAAAACGTCTACGATAGTGTAGGAAACACCTGCACCCTGTAATTAAGAGTCACTCTCACATAGAAAATACTGGCTTCAAAAGCCACGGCCATCCGAACTGGCACAATCGATTAGCGTCCAGTGATTTTTTTCAACTTTTTTTAAAAATGCTGTATTATGCTTACTTCGGACATAATACAACAATATGGTCACTTTTGGTACACTTTTAGTCTAATAAATATACTGTGGCTGAGGTTTTTTTTTGTTTGTTTTTGATTGATTGATTGATTGACTGAAGTTCTAGGTCCCACTAAATCTAGCGCCCTCGTAAGGTCACGATTATTTTCTAGACAGAGACGTGGAACTAGGGCTTGAAATGAGACCCAGTCGCAGTCATAGGCTGCTTGAACAGTTCAAGTGAATTTCCTCTCCTTTCCTTCATTTGGTCTGATCTGTAATGCATTGCCTCTCTTAATTGGTCAGTTCAATTCACCAGCATGCAGGCAAAGCAGGCAGGAGTTTCATTCAGTTATTTGGGCACAGCCATTGTCCTGTGGCATCATCCACAGCAGTATTTCCTCCCAACAGAAACTGATCCAGCTCATCAGCTAAACAATAAGCCCTTCACTGACTGAATGTGTGACAGCAGGAAAACACTTGGCTGTGTCGGAGCAGAGCTATTCCAGCTCCAGGACTGGGAACCACTGGTTTAGAGTGAAATGAATGTGATTGTGAGTGGCGCTTTTACCCGCAAGGCGCTCTGCCACAGTGAGGCTCTGGATTGGAGCTGGAGGCCGGTGTGGAGCTGCCACCTGCTGGTGGGGGTCATAAAACAGTGAGTTCAGGCGCGGAAAGGAGTAAAGACCACCGCCACTGCTGGGTCCACACAAATACAGCGAGTTCATGGCTGCTGGCTGTAAAAGAGATCCATGAAAAAATCAGCTCAGATAGAAATCAACTGGCAATTCAGTAAAAACAAACAACTCCGAAAGTCTGTCCAAAAGTATTCAGACGCTTCTAATGAGAGAATTCAGCTAATTTCACTGATTTATTCAGAAGTTTTATTTAATGTATTGGTTGAGATTTAGTCAGAGTGGGTTGATGTGAAACGCTTCATTACAGAGAAATGTGCTGACCCAGGTTTCTTTACAGTGGTGGTGCTGGAAACCATATATCACAATGCCCACACCTGCAAATATACCCACTTTATTTACTGTCCAAAATAACCAGTTAACCTACACATCCTGTAGCCTGTAATGTATAATGCTGATAATGGTAAAACTACTTGGCCTTACAATGTTCCGTCTGGCGTGAATGAACTTTCAAGAATGTTTAAGGCCAACAATTTATCCAAACTGTCAAAAAAAAAAGACTTTAGACATTAGGCAGTGTATTCGTAGTTATTTTATGCACCTTTTTTTTTAGAGGTTATTAATCTTCAAATGGTTGGTTTCTATTAATTCTATTAAAAACCAGTTTCGACTCATGTTTCTGGAGCATTTGAAGCATTTCAGAACAAACCATTGTGACTGCGTTTACACGTTAACAATTGAATTGTTTAATGCATATTTGTTTTAAACATTGCTGGAGTTCCCCTTTAAGCTGCACCCATTGCTGACAATTTTATGAGCCCCCCATCATTGGGCTCTGAATATATAGTATGCATTCAAAAATAAACGAGCAGTCATGGAAAAAACTGCAGGCGTGCAAGAAGTGCAGAAACAGACCATGTTAAAGACCATGTCAAAAACCAGTTTAAAATATCTTCATATACAGTAATTATAATGTAATCAAACATTAATGAAATAAATTGCTTAGCATATTAATATAACAGTTTGCAGGCCTGTAGTGGGAAATTACCTGGAAAGTGGAGAAATTCCTGCAAAGTGTGTTTGAGTCCAGTGTTTCTCAGGCCTGTAAGATCCCACTGCCCCACGCCCAGTCCAGCAAGGCCTATTTAAGAAGCATTACCTCCAGCGTCTCCCAGCCATTAGCCAATAGAAAGAAAGGTATTAGCCCGGATTTAGTGGGATGAAGGAGAAGAAGGGGTTCTGGGGGCTCAGTTTTTTTTTAAACTATTGAACTTGAGAGATTTAAGCAAAGGATCTCCCTTCCATAAGCGAGCATTTCACCCCCTCCCCCTCAGTTAAAACAATTAAAACAATGTGGGGCGCTGATCTGTGGGGCTGGCCACATTAGAATAGAGCTTTGGCAGCTTTAACTCCAGGGGTGTGTGTGTGTGTGTGTGTGTGTGTGTTAATGTGAGTGCATGGTTTGTTTTGCTAACAGGTCCCATATTCTGCCCATAAAGTGGGAGCTGAGAGTGCAGTTCCCCAAGACACTGTCAGTTTAACTCATCAGACATGTTTAGGGTAAAAACCAATAATCTTGAAATTCGTTAATATTGCTTTGCCTCTAAAATATCTGATATTATCTATCCATGCCCACCAGTTTAGACCTGTACTCCATATGCCCAAGGCTATCCAGGCATCCCGCTAAATGGTGAGTTGAGACACAGGCATATCAAAGCTTGTATAATGTCTATGGAGCAGCATTACCAATTAACTGCACTCTGGAGTAGCCACACATGAGCTAAAGGTTGCTGTATTCAACAGCATGTATTAGCAGGAGAGCTATAAAGCCACCCAGCAGGATAAACAGAACTGGATTCTCTGAAGTGTTAGAGCTCCACCCAGTACAACTTATACTGGAGTTTGTAATCTGTACCTGGCTTCACTAATGCTCTCATAGCTTAAATCCTCACAGCAATGGTCCAACACATTTAGAAGAAAAGAGACTGTTACAGCAGCAAGGGGAGATTAATATTTTATTTCCTTTATTTCAGAAGAAATAGTGTATCGTCAGGTATCTTCAAACTTCCTAATATATCATATATATTGTGTGATAGTATGAGAGAAACCAGGTGTAACACACTAAGTCAAAGGACAAAACCATCGCAGTAGTTGGAAGGTGAGACAAGATGATAGTTCACAGTAATTTATTAAACTTTAGCCATTAATCACCACATTTTAACATCAGATGCATTCAATTCAGCGACAGTGGGCTTGTCTGAAGTAAAAAAAAAAAAGAGAAATAATAGAGAGCAGTTAGTTTTAATCCACCCCACTACCCAAAAATCTAATTATTCCATTCAAGGCTTAGATTCTGCAGAAGTCAGACAGGAATGCTGAAACAGTTTGGTTTCTAGATGAGAACAGAGCAAGTCAATGAGTAGTTCTGTTCATGGTGAGAGGAAAAATGACAGGACTTGTCAATTTTTCTACCATTTTCCTTCGACCTCCCGTCCCTGCCCACCTGTGCAGCGTGACATTTGCTAGATAAACACTCGACAGCCGCAAATCAGATCATCGGCAGTAAAGCTGCGGCGGTTAGGGGCTGCAGGGTTTTAGAGATGTAAATTCCCCTAAAGCCTGGTCAAACTGCGCTGCTTAGGGCCAGAAAGACGAAGCATGCAGGGGAGCTAGATTACGTTTCCCACGAGTATCAGCAATGATCCACAGTCCTGTGGGGGTTCACCCCACCCACCCACACAGACACACACACACACACACACACACACACTAAGAGGGCAGCACGGGAACCCAGCGCAACAACCAAGTACGCACAGCAAGGGCAGAACACTGGCTGAAAGAAGGCCAAACCACATATTAGCCTCACTTACCTTTGCCTTGGCTTTCCAGAAGCTCGAGTTCTTCCTGCCAGTGATGGAATTCTAATCTTTCGGAATCTGGTTATAAATTATATATATATAGATATATATAGAGGGAGAGAGAGGGAGAGAGGGAGGGAGAGAGAGAGAGAAAGGGAGAGAGAGAGAGAGAGAGAGAGAGAGGGAGAGAGAGAGAGAGAGAGTTTGTGGATGGTGATTTATATCTTGTTGTAATATCCACCTCTTTTCTTCTTCAGTTTCTTCACTGACCATGGAACATGCTTTCAGGATGCTCAGTAGAATAATTTTTCTCCTCAACTTTTCTTATGTGACTGCCTGCCAGACAAACCCAACGCATGTCAGATCCACCCTCATGACTAAAAGTTAGCAAGGTGTTCTTTTATTAAAATGTTTATCCTTTTTTTTCTTCAGACGTGTCTTCGGTGAGTCCATGAGTTCACTATATCAGTTGCATTTATGGTTTGTCAGTGAGAGGTTTTTTTTCCAAGATTATATCTTAAAATCCTTCAAGAGAATGGTTATAATGTGGATGTCGGTGATAGAAACCTAAGGTATTCCTTTGAACATATTTTTTCTGAAATTAGTTCTTGATGTTTGCCCACTTAAATGTCCCCTCAGCTACCTGTTTCCAAACCATGTGGATTTTTGTTTCACTCTGCATTCAGGCCTTTAACCCCCTCCTCCTTCTTTGCGATGCTTTTGCCTGTCAAGCTATATTAGTGTCTGCTTAAAATAAGTCATTTAGAAGAGCTTCGGTGACACAGGCCTTGAACCCCATTTAAAGCTCCCGGCTCAGAAGCCTTTGTCTCCTCAGCCTGCGGGATTAGCGGAGATTTGCTGCTAAGAAAAAAAGTAGTTATTTCATGGCACTTTCATGATGAAACCTGGCCAAAGCTGTGTTGGCTGGGAGGATTAGACCCACACAAAGACATTGCTTGTGTGACTGACCCCCTCCCTAAAACCACTGCACTCCCCTCCACCTCCTTTACTTTCCTCTTCTCTCCTCTCTTCTCTTCTCTTCTTTTCTCTTCTCTTCTCTCATCTCTTCTCACCTCATCTCTTCTCTCCTTCTCACCTCATCTCTTCTCTAATTCTCACCTTATCTGTTCTCTCCTCTTCTCTTCTTTTCTCTTCTCTTCTCTCATCTCTTCTCACCTCATCTCTTCTCTCCTTCTCACCTCATCTCTTCTCACCTCTTCTCTTCTCTTCTTTTCTTCTCTCTTCTCTTCTCAGTCTTTACAATATTTTAGGCCACCACAATATCCTGTCTTTTAGATATTTACATGTTACTGTGTAACTGGTTGTAGCGCTCCTTAAAGGGCCTATTTCAAAACTGAACCTTCCTGCATGTTTTAGATCTTTGTGTAATATCCTCTTCAGTTTCTATCCTGACTCTCTGTCCTGTATCCCCATAGCAATTTTTTCACCCCTTCAAAGCTTAATGGTGGATCCAACAGTTGGCAAAGTATTCTTATAATGAAATGCTTCTCCTTCATCCTCCAAACATACATTTGGGGCAGTACTGCTCAGTAGGTCAGTTAATCACTATTCCCATGCAAGCCATTTCTTTCCTTGGCAGTGATGTGGATATTTTTATTAATGTATTTTTTTGAGATTTTGTCTTGTCTTGAACACTTTTCCTTTACTTTCATTTCCCAAAGACATTTCAGACAGTGGAAATTTCAAGCAGGAAGTGTCAGATCCCCTTTCAACTGCTTCGATGAGTCCATGGCTGTTGAGAGGTTCGAAGGGTCACATCCTTTACCTGGACTTGTTTACACCTGACCTGGATTAAGGCCTGATAAGTCCAATGAGCTCTGAGATTGTGCAAAAAAAAACAAAACACAAATGGATCGACTGAAAGGATCCCCAGACATTTGAACTTTTGAACATCGCCTCCAGTTTCACTTTCGTTTTTTTTGCTTCTTTCCAACAGAACACTTTAGCAATCAGACGGTAAACTAAAATTTGTTCCATGCAGATGCTTTATTAACTTCTTTTCATTTAGAAATTTTCATTTGCATTTTTGAGAACAGCCTGCTTAATTCTAAATAAAACCATACAAACGTCCTAAAATGCACTTCGGGTAAAGTAGAATTAAAACATGAGAAAAATCCTGGAATAATGTCTTAGTTTACAGTTTAGGACAAACACAAAGCCAGTTGTTTTTCAAGCCCTCCTTTCCTCTCATCCACCCAACCGCCATAACATCCTGCTGTTGACAGATGTAGCTTGAAGCTTGGCCCTACTGCACTGACCCCCCAGTGACCATTTTTCTCCGGCCCACGCAGCCATTTGAAGGCGACCGCAGAGGGGAGGTGGCTGTTCAAACCCAAACCTTGCTTCTTAAATGCATTCTCATGGCTTTTAAACAGTCTGATGTTTATTTACATTTGTCTAACTGGATGTGCCCCACCTCCCCCACACCAATTTGTCTTAATGCAAGAGTTTAGGGCAAGCTCCTTGGGCATTAGGGTTTAAGTCTCTCCTCTAGTTTAAAAGGCTTAAAGGGGATATCCCTAGGCTCAAGGATCCACAGGCAGGGATTAGTGCTTTTAAAGGCATAGGATGGTTCTGATGAGACTTATCAAACCGCCAAAACTCTCTAACATTAAAAGAAAAGTGCAGAGTCGGAGGCATAGGATGCAACAAACACAAAAACATCATTTGCATGCTCCTAATCAACTCAGAGAGGAGAGCAGGGGATCTAAGCACCATGCTCATGCTTGCGTCTAAATATTTACTCCAACATGCTGTGTGCCTCATGATTATACCATAAATTAAAAAGAAAAGACTTCCCAGTCAGGCACTTAAAGTGATAGTTTGGTGAAAAATCTAATTTAAGCAACTCCAAATGCAGTCAGCTGGACTGGTGTCAGAAGTTTGCTTTAGTTTTCTACCAGACTAATGTTGCCAATAAGCAATCAACAGTATATAACCAGTCAATTAGTACGGTGCATGCCACATGTATAAATCAACACATTCTTTGCTCTAAAGATGAGTTTCTCTGTTTTATTTTAGATAGGCCTACGTATGTGGTTTCTGACACTGTATGACTTAAATATACACCACGCTATATAGACGGACAAAAAATGGACAGAATTCTGAAACCTTTCAACATATTTCTATAAAAGCTACATTATATGGACAAAAGTATTGGCACATATTTTAATTATTGAATTCAGGTGTTGCATTAAATTAAGCCCCTAGCCTGTGCATTTTGGACAAGGCCATGCTCCCAACTTGGTGGACACAGTTTGTGGAAGAACTTTTCTATTCCAGCATGATTGTGCCTCAGCGCACAAAGCAAGCTCTATAAAAACTTGGCGGGATGAGTTTGGTGTGGAAGAACATGACTGGCCCACAAAGAGTCCTGACCTTAAACCCATCCAACACCTCTGGGATGAACTGGAACAGAGATTGCGAGCCAGGCCTTCTCGTCCAACATCAGTGCCTGACCTCATAAATGCTCTACATAATGAATGGGCACAAATTCCCACAGAAACTCCAAAATCTCATGGAAAGTCTTCCAAGAAGAGTGGAAGCTGTTAAGCGGGGACCAACACCATATTATAGACTATGTAACTCAATGCAATGTCATTAAAGTCCCTGTTGGTGTAATGGTCAGGTGTCCCAATACTTTTGTCCATATATTGTGCATGATGTAAGTTTGTTTGTATTCATAGATAGCAGTATAGCGGCAACATACAGATAACACTCCTGGATGTAAGGGGCCGAGAAACCCAGATACAATATTGACTGAAAAAATGTTGATTTGACGTTGGGGAAAAAGCCTTGAATCAGAATCATTTGCACTGAATTTGCTCATTTTTTTGGTCATTATTTCAGTATTGGGTCATACTGAATATGGATCGAATGCTAACTCTGTTCAGAGTTGATTTAACATTGAGAGCATAATACATTCACTTCAGTATTCACAAAATATAACACACAATACTTACACTTTGAGGTATTTGGCAACCATTCTAATCCAGAGTAATTTACAGTGGTAAGCAAGTGCTGCATACAGAGACTTACCTGAGAACTTTTAATCCTGGCTGTGCTCCCTGTGCAGGGATATATTCTCCAGTCTTCTTTATGCCAGGCGTGTGCAGTATCTCCTGCAGCACGCTGTACAGTCCTGTAAGATCGAAAGTTTTACCAACTTGTGGTGACCAAAGCCATGTATAGCCATGTGATGGACGTGTAAAAGTGTGGGTAACACTGTTGCCCTACATTCATGGTTTGATCCCCATCCAGGCAGCACTGCCAGGTGGGAATAAAGGTCAATCTCTGAATGCTGGGCTTGCCTACCACAGTTGCTCTAAACGACAGTGCCTGGTAATAATGGAAGTAATTGTGATTAATGGCCAACAGAACAAGCAAGATCAAAGCAAGTTCAACATATAAAACCTACACTACATAGACAAAAGTACTGGGTCACACCTTTTTTTCAGAACTGGGCTCGGCTCCTTGCTTTCAGTGAAGGGCTTACTCTTAATGCTTCAGCAGATCAAAACATTTTGGACAACGCCATGCTTCTAACATTGTGGATACAGTTTGGGAAAGACCCTTTTCTATTCCAGTGTGACTGTTCCCCAGTGCACAAAGCAAGGTCCATTAAAACAGAGCTCTGACCTCAACCCCATCCAGCACCTTTGGGATGAACTGGAGATTGGAGATTGGAGCCAGGCCTTCTCATCCAACATCAGTGCCTGACCTCATAAATGCTCTGCAGAATGAATGGGCACAAATTCCCACAGAAACGCCAAAATCTTGTGGAAAGCCATTAAAGTCACTGTTGGTGTAATGGTCAGGCGACCCAATACTTTTGTCCATTTAATGTATGTTGATTCAGTGCTTAGCATCAAATCAGCACTGTTTCAGTCACTTTGCTATCTGTGATGCCACGAAAGAAGCATTTCTGATTCTCTAATCAAAATGTGTGAGTATGAAGAAAGAACTTTTTTTAAAGTTCACAGACTCTCCGTGTAATGTTAAAGTTATTTGAAGAACTCTTTAACTGGTTCCAAACGGTTACATTATGTGAAAGTTCTTTAAACCTTTAAAAAATGTTTTTAATGGGAATTTAATTGTCCTACGGGGTTGCTAAAAAAACTCTATTTAGCACTTCTTTCTTTAAGAGTGTATGTCATACAGTGGCAGAAACCACAAAAGCCTCCTCTAAACATGTTTTTGATGATGGATGATATTTGAGGTAAGGGAGAAAAGTGGTTTTGTTGACTGTTCTTTTTAAAGGAGAAATACAATGTGCACAGTATTACAGAGGCAGATTCTCAGAATAAGCCTGAATGACGGCGGTTTTACAGTGGACAGCTCCTCTGGTGCCACACAATGGTCTTGGCAACAGGAGTAAACCTTTTATCGACAAGGACCTGTTCTATGTCTGAATGGTTTTTAATGTTCTTTGAATTGGCTAGAAACTACAGGGGGCAGTTGAGAAGGGTCAAGAGGGGTTTCATGTGGCCTTTTGAGACATCCCATAGTGGGTTTTGTTTACCGCTCCTGTTCAACAGATGTTTGAGTTCGAGGGCAGATCGCGCTCTCTCCCTCTTTCTTTCTTTAATTACTCATCAATAGCTGAAATTTGTATTGACAAGTGCCTGTCAAGGAGAGAGCTTTGTAGCTGTCAGTTATCTGTAGAGGAGCCGCTTAAAGCAAGAGGCCCCAACACGCGCCAAATCGATCCAGCAGCAGCACAATCGAGAGGCGCCGGACCTGCTGGAGTAGGGCGGGGGGCTAAACACTTCTTCACTGGGGGGATCGATGGGGCCGGCTGGCCTTTGACCCGGCACAGTGAGGGATCCTCACTGCAGGCTAGCAGGGCAGCGGCGGAGTTTAAGCCCCCAGCGAGAGATCAGAGAAACACTCAAGAAACACAGATTCAGCACACACACACACACACACTCTTTTTTTTTCAAACTTTTGTAAAGTGTCCACCAGCAGAGAACCAGACAGTTATTCAAGGCCCTCAGAGTTTAGAATAACCTAGCTTTCACAACACTGTCAGAATGTGAATATTTCACTTATCTGGATTAATTATGGACTTTCACTTTAGCTGTGCAAATTACCCCCAAACTTAGTTCTGATACCAGGCCACTACTTAAACACACCACAAAAACACAGAATCAACTCATAAAATGTTGGGCCTTATGTAGAGTGAGTCTCGACATGCACGTCTTGTTTCGTATACTGATAATACAACTAAGTGCAAACGTTTTGACACCCCTGTTCAAATTAAAACATATCATTGCATTTTACAAAGCAACAGAAGACTATGGAGATACCAAAACACTTCCCCTGCTTAAATCAGTCAACCTACAGACTCAAGGTCAACATGTAAGACATCACATAAAACAAATCATGTAAAAAAATAGATACACATACATATAAATGACATAAAAAGGTTCACAAAATAATAGCGCATAGATCTACAAGTAGGCAACTGAACCAGTGTTTCCACAAATGAGATTAGTAGTGTGTGGAAATGAACCTTATGTTGGATTAGCCCAAGTTTATTTAAACCGGTACATACATTTATACATTAGACCTCTTAACACAGCGTAGAGGTAGTATTTACTCCTGCAGCCTCTAACACCACACTTGCTCAGCACCATCTAGGTTTCTTCAGTAATATTCTCATGGCATCATTATATGCTAGTCTCTGTATGCTTGTTCGTTTTGTTAGTTCATATAATATTCACTGCCTGGAATGCCTTTAAGAAATGAAAGTGAAGGAGGACTGTTGAAGTCAAGATAAAAAAAAAGGCAAAAGCCCCACCACACTGCCAAGGATCTTCCAGAAAATTTACCGGGCTCAGGAATAATGACACACTGTCATATCAGAGCTACTATTGTGCTGAGTATGGTCCGCCAACCTTGGTCAGCAGTGGTCTTATGGTGGTCCCTTTCCACTGATGGATGGGGTAGAGCAAAATAATGGGTTACAGTCTGTAACTAAGTATACTGTGAGGATTTTGTTCTTGGTGATAAACGAACCTAATAAACTGGCTGTGCGGTGAAAATTGCAGCTCAGTATGTTTTTAAGTATATGTTGTCATATTATGTTCAGTATGTCTTCGAAAAAATAACACAAAATGTGTTGTCTGAAACTTGACACACAGAAGTGTTAAAAAACACATGATGTATTGCTTTTAATATGTCTGTTTGGACTGAGCATCAGTGTTAATGGAAAACTTTACATTGATTTTTTGTGTTTGATAGCACAGGGATTTCCATGCAGATTCAAGTTGTTCATAAAGCAAAGGCAAGTCTAAACAGGAGCTTTCATTCTAGTCCATGGGGCTGCCTGAGGGTCTGTCTCCTTGAGTGACAGATCAATATTGGAAGTGAATTGAACATTAGTCTCCTAATTAGGCTCAAGTTTGCACTGGGTGTGACAGAGTTAATGACCGACCTGAGGTCAGACGGAGGCCAGGCCAGGCCGAGCCGGCTGTGAATGCTCTGCTGTGCATAAAAAATAAGCCACGGACTAGTTCTACTCTTTCAGACTGCTACAGATTCAAAGTGCAACATCAATGTTTAAAGTAGTCAAGTTTGTACATTTTAACCAGTACATGCTTCTTCTTTTCGAACCGCCACTAGTGTAACGTCTCACAACTCTTGTAAGAGAACGGACAAATCTGCCACATCAGATAACAGAGGTTCATGGCTGACTAGCATCACACTGAGAGATGAGGGGAGAGGGAGGGTCACTCTACCTGCACAAAGAGAAACAGGCCAGTTGTGCTCTCCTTGACTCCTTGTCACATATAGATGTGGCATTACTGGGGATCAAACTCCTGATCTTCGAACGATAGAGGCAACGCTTAGATGGTCGTGCCACAATTTTTAGTGACGATTAGCCAAGCTGTTTGCATGACGCTAATCAGTGGTAATAATCTTTGGTAACTTGATGACTACATTAGCATTGTAGCTTCACTACAAAACCAATGAAGAACCAATGGACACTAAATGTTATAGCTGATTGACTACTATTTGGAGTAAAAGGATTTTTAGTATTACTTTAAGTGTGTACACTACATGTGGTGTTGCAGACAATAACAGGCTGTAGTAAATTGTGTATGACAGAGAGTTAATCAGCTCCAAGCTTAGAGGTCAGTGTGGGCTCTTCCCAGCATGTTGCCCCCCTGAGTGTCCCCGCCAGTCAAAGGTGATCAGAGAGGGCGCTCTGATCGAAGTTGATAATGAACAACTCTCTAAGCTGCTCCATCCCACATGCCCAAATCTCTAAATCAGCCCCTACACAGCCGCAGTAGCATTGTGCCTAGTATTGATCCTGCAGCACAGGGTTTTTTAATACCTGCCGTCTGCAGTGGACCGCCCGGATGGGAAGTGACGGCTCTGGGCCTGGTGGGTAAACACAGGGGCCCAGGGAGAGGAGGACACAATGGGGGCTCCTCTCACCCTTCTCTGCCCTTTTTGTTCAGTTCTGTTGTCCAATAAAACAGCTGCTGAGTAAAAGAGGGACTCTGGTCAGGCATCTGCTGGACGAGGCCAGGAACAGCACACAGATCGTAATGAAGCACACTCAGTTATTGCCTTTAAATTGGTAGCTTGTGAAAACTCGACTTTACATAATTTCTCCATTATGTTGTCCAAATGTAGTCAATCAGACATGTTTAGTTTCTGAAGTTTGCTTCTTTAGCTCTGTGGCGCAGTTGTGACGCTAACATAGTCAACAAAGAACACAAGATTATAACTCTTTGGGGTTTTTTTTATATATATAATGAATAATAAGTTAAAAACATTTTTTATCTCATTACAGAAGCAGCTGACAAGAGGTGAGATATACTAGGCAGCATGTGAACAGGCAGTTCTTGAAGCTGACATGTTGGAAGCAGGAAAAGTGGGCAAGTGTGTGACTTTGACTGGGGTCGCATTGTGATGGCTAAAACTGGGTCAGAGTTTTACTGGTATGCAGTGGTTAGTACCTACCAAAAGTGGTCCAAGGACATCGACCCAGTGACCGTGTCTTGGACAACCAAGACTCACTTGTATCCAAGGGGAACGAAAGCAT
This sequence comes from Hydrocynus forskahlii, assembly GCA_037974365.1. Lineage (NCBI taxonomy): Eukaryota > Metazoa > Chordata > Actinopteri > Characiformes > Alestidae > Hydrocynus > Hydrocynus forskahlii. Next base: position 19,474,090 of record JBBPCX010000016.1, on the reverse strand, counting down.
ATCTGGTCCAGTTCCACAGAAGAGCTACTGCAGTAACTGCAGTACAAGTTACTGAAAAAGTTCATGCTATTAATGACAGAAAAGTGCCACACAGAGCAGAACATACAGCGCACCACAGGCCGCTGGGTAGCTGCAGACCAATCAAAGTGCCCATGCTAACCCCTATCCTTGCACGTGCAGTGAACATATGAGCATCAGAACTGGACCATGGAACAAAAATGGCATAGCCTGATGAATCATTTCTCTTTTACATCTAGCGGGCAGCTGGTTGTGTGTTTGTTGCTTTTGGAAGAGATGGCACCAGGACACATTGTAGGGAAAAAAACAAGCCAGTGGAGGCAGTGTAATGCTCTGGGCAATGTTCTGTTAGGAAACCTTGAGTTGTGACATTCACACATACTACCTACCTATACACTGTTGCAGACTATGTACAACTCTTCCTGGCAATGGTGTTTCCTAATGGCAGCAGCCTCTTTCAGCAGGATAGCGCTCCCTGTCACACTGCAGAAATGGTTCCAGAATTGTTTAAGCGAAATGACAGACTTCAGGGTGTTTACTTGGCTCCAAATTCCTCAGATCTCAATATAATCGAGCATCTGTGAAGTGTGCTGAACAAACTAGTCCAATCCATGGAAGCCCCACCTCGCAACTTAAAAGGCCTTAAAGGACCTGCTGCTTACATCTTGGTGCCAGAGACCACAACACTCCTTCAGAGGTCCTGTGGAGTTCAGGTCTCAATGATTCAGAGCTGTTCCGGTGGCACAAGGGTCTCCTACACCAGCAGCCCCCAACCTTTTTTGTGCCACGGACCAGTTTCATGTAAAAATATTTTCACAGACTGGCATAGATACAACTAAAAAACAAAGTGTTTTGTTTTTTACTCATTTTTGCTAGCTTGTGGGCTAAAGTTTTATGTACCGTATCACGTGACCGAGACGAGCGTTTTTTTTTTCTTTCTCAAAATAAAAGATCTTTTAGACTCTGATAATCACTAAAATATCTTTATTCTGTCTTTCTGTGCAGCCCAATACCAAATGACTCACGGACCGATACCCATCTGCGGCCAGGCGGTTGGGGACCTCTGACCAACACAACATGAGGCAGGTGATTTTACTGTAATGGCAAATCAGTATATGCCAGCCATGCATTCAAGATGAAGGTGAACATGCATTCTATAAAAGGTGAACAGAGAAGTTGTTGTCATCGATGTATTACGCAGTACAGAAAAATAGGCTAAATAAAGAAATAATGCAATTAGATTTAAACCATTTAATAGAAAACAAAAATAGATACAAAACAACTTTGATACAGCATATTTACAGCCTATGGCTTCAAGATTAAACCATTTTATAAAGAGCAATGCCTTAAACAAACATGGGACAGAAACAGTCAGTGTAATGTCAAATGTGTACAGTGACAGAATTAGCAGGCAGGTGTGTGGTCTAGGCCTAGTCTGAGTGAATGTATTAGCCAGCCAGCTCAGATCCATGCTATTCACAGGCTGTGATTTTAGAACAAAAAGAAAAATGAAAAAAGCAATCAGATGTCTCTTGATTAGCCTAACTCCATCAACTTATATCTAAGGTCCTGATTGGGGGAACAAAACCAAAAAATGCAATTCTGCTGAACTCTCTTTCACTGTCGAAGGGGAATCCTTTCAGGCGATTTTTCAAAATTCCTGTATAAAATATGAAACACTTTGTTCTAGAGAAACTAAGAGTGGTGGTGATAGCAGCCTGACATCAAAAGTGTTTGCCTCTGAAAGCTACACCACAGAAAGGTAATACATAAAATGGTTACAAATATGTCGCCTGAAGTCCGAGACATTATTTTTGGATGGTTCTGAGATATGAGATTTTAGCCTAAAATACGTTCATTAAAATCTATTTGTAGCAAGGTTGTACATTCAGGGCGTTACAGTGATTTAGTTCACAAGGAAAGCATATTTTTCTGGTTTCACCTTGATTTCACCCCTATCAACATTACATACAAAAGATCCACACAATTCCTGTTGTTTGGTTGTTTTGGACAGTAAACAAAATGGCTATATTTGTGTTGTACACACTGCAAGGCCTGGTTCTTATCTACAATGCACCATTTTATAGCAAATTTCATGTAACTGACTGTTTACATCTTAACAAACTATACAGAAATTCAAAAAAATCACTGGAATTCCCCTTTCATTGTAGTACAGGTAGACTACATCATCCTAATATATTTATCATGATTCAGGCTTCTGAACAAAAGGCAGAAAAACAAACCTTCTATGGCTAGCTATGGGTCAGTAGACGTGTTCCAATATGCTTTTCCTCATGGAGGTGACATCAGTATTAAACTTGATCTGGTGAGTAGCACTGTGGACTTAACACTGTAACAAATATCTAATTCCATCCTCTCCTGCTGTAATACTAACACCTCAGGTTTTCCAGCAGTGCAACATAGAGCCTTTCTACAGCAGCAAACGCAAATGCGTCTTTCATTCCCCCAACAGTCTACGCCATGGCACTATTACAACTTATGTGCATTAGGGGGGTGTTTTCATCAAATGGTACACAAATGAAACATAAATGAGTAACACAAATGTAAAATAAATAACAGTCTCAAAAGGAGACAGGAGGGTCATATTTAACCTCTAAGGCAAGGGTTCCCAACCTCATTCCTGGTGACTCCATGCTAGGCGAGACATTTTTTTTTTTTCCTCCACTCCACACATCTGACCCAGCCAGCAAATTTATTAGGTAGTTAATGAGTTAAATGAGGTGAAGAAAAAGAACAAAACGTGCATGGTGTGGGGTCCCCAGGATTGGGATTGAGAACACCTGCTTTAGAGGTTACCTCTTCTGCAGTCTTGCTTCAAGGCTGCTTGAAGAGAATCGTATGGGAATAAAGCAGGCTTTGTTTCAGACGGAGCTGTACGTAGATGATAGATCTTGCATCAGGTTAACAGCCAGGTCTGTACACGTTCGCCCCTTTTACAGGCAGTAGTAGCATCTTCCCCTCTTTTTCTTCTTTGCTCACTTCAGTGCAAATTCAGACCAAACAGCTGCAGATGACCCTTTACTCTGGCTTTGTTCTTTCTTTGCTTTCTCTCCACTCTCGTTCTCGCACCCCTTCACTTTGCCTCTCTTCCCTTTCCTCCCTGCCTCCCTCTGTCCAGTCATAGAGGGTGTGAAGGAATGGTAGAGAGCAGTGACTCAAGATAGTCAGAGGTCATCTCTTGACTTTGGCATCTTCTTTGATCTTCCATATCATGAGCTCCATGCAGGCAGCAGCATCCTCGCTGGAGTCATGTCCATCCACTACAGAGAAAGAGAAAATAGAAAAATACCTGAGGACACATTTTTAATTATTTTGGATTAGCATACTTCTTAAGGTCACAATGTAACAGTTTTATCTCCAGATATATAACATTCTTTTTAGGGACAGGTAGATTCAGCCTTCATGACCATCAAAGTAAATTGTTTAAACCAGGAGAATGCAATCTTACCTGCAGATCAGTTTGATAAACCCTGCCCTAGGTTCTTGCTACCTTCCAAAAAACTAAAGTAACAGGTTAAGAAACTAATGAGAACAGTCAGATCAGAATTCATCCTTACTACCTTGCAAAGGCTTGCACTGCTCACTGCTAGCTCATTGTACCACTATTGCAATTATTGATATTCTCACAAATATGACTTTTGTTGTTATTCATGACTCGTGTGGATTATGAGTTACACTGATATCAAAATGTGTGCACACTGGTCCATTCAGGGCTCTGGTGGTAACTTACACAGACAAATGTGCAAAAAGATGTAGGCAAATAATCTGAATTTAACAAAAAGTCTTGTATCGCAAGTCTCATGACTTAGCCTACAGCGCACTAAAAGTGTTCCAGAAAAGGGTGTTGCCCTCACCGTTGTCCTGGATGATGCGTTTGAGGTAGTCAGCCATAAGGTTGCGGAGAGCACGCTTGTAGGGTAGCCCAAGACGGTGGGGGAAAACCACAGCCGTATCCACAACCATACTGTGCAGCAGCTGAGGGAATACAGCACAGGGTTGGAATTTACAGAGCAAAACAAAACACAGAAAATGAAAAAGCTGTGTGTACATGTGCCTTACCTTAAGGGCTAAGAGGTCACTCTCCAGACTGTGGCCAATCAGAATGGACTCAGCACTGAACATGTTCAGTAACACAGCCTGGACATCTCGCAGCCTCATTGTGGCATTTTCTAAATCCTCCTCCGTCACACCAGAGAACCTGGACACACACATCAGACAGTTTATAAGGTCATATCACCAAAGTGGCTCTGCAAGAACATAAAAAAATAACAAAAAAACAAAATCTGTGAAATGGTAATGAGAGAATAGCAATATTTACTGTTTGGAACTACATTACTGCCTATTGGTCTGTTCATTACATAATGCTCACTAAATAGTGTAAAACACACACACACACACACACACACACACACACACACACACACACACACACACAGACTACCTCATATATGGTTGACCCACTTTACTGGGATTACAGGATCTGCTGCAGGCACCTTAAATTCTAAAAGTCATTAGGTGGAGCCTTCATGGATCAGACTAACTTGTCAAACACATCCAGCAGCGAATTTGGAGAATTTGTAGGCCAATGATGTAAAAGAAAACATGATTTATCCAACCAGGCCACCATCTTCCATTGCCCAATAGTCTAGTTATGAGGCTCACATGCCCATTATAGACCTTTTGGTGGTGGACAGGCATCAGCACTCTGACTGGTCTCAATGTTATTAACTTCACATGTCACTGGTTTTAATGTTATGGCTGATTAGTGTTTATATAAAATTCAATCTGTGGAAATCATGTGAACCTGAAAATCACTTGATTTCCACAGACTGAACACGGTTTCTAGGTTTCATCACCAACAGCTTTTAATGTTGACCTCCCCTCAGAAAACCAAAATTGAGAAAATAATAATTAAAGGTTCCACCGCATTTCCTTCAGTGCTGCATTTTATCAAGGGACACCAGATAACAGTTCATTTAGTTTTTTTTTTTTTTTACCCTTTAGACCCCAACACTATTTGGAATTTTTGGCACTTTCAGAGTCATAGCATTTACCATTATTTTAAACTAGATCATTTATCATAAACCAAAGGGTACAATGACAAATACATATCGTCATTGATTTTATTTTGAAGGTGAGTTAACCTCATTAATAGAAATACAAAACCAAAGGGTACAAATTTTCCTAGAGCTATGAGCCCAGGACAAAAGAAAACATACTCTAATGTTGTAACATGCACAATAATTATAGAGAAAATATGTAATAAAAATAAGAATTCCTAGTAATAAAGAACAGGGATACAAAAATGACGCGAAAACAAATGTTCAAGGTAATTTTCTATGAACTATAATTTCTAAAACAATAATTTTCTATTAACTATAAAAATCACCATGTCATACCCATAACCGAAACCATGGCTGAAGGCGTAGTCTGAAAACTTTCCCCAGGCAACTACAATTTAACAAACCTGCCCATTACTCTGAATGAGTAAAGCAAGAGATATTAAGAGATAAAAATATTTGCACGAAGTTAAGTATCAAAGGGAAGTGTCTGTTGTACCTGACTCATAAAGGCTTTGAAATGTTCCTATAAATCTATACAAATTGTTATTAAACACTGAAAACACGTAGAGTCTCCAGTATTTTTAGGAAGATTCATGTCCATGGTGGAACAAGAAAATGGCTATATGTAGAGTAAACCTGCAAAAAAAACTGCTATAAAAACAAATTGATAAAGATAAAAAAAAATACATTTTGAACTTACTTAGACATCATTACGGCTAGGTAAGCAGAAATCCTGTCAGACTCCTCTGTCTCCATATCTGATAAATAGCATAACCAAAGATATTGCCTGTCTGAAAAAATGTGTTTTTCCATAAAACACATCAAATTCTGACTGTATTTTACTTTGGAGAAAGTGGAAAACAAAGTAAGGGTGTATTTAAAACAAAAAGTGTTAGTTTGCTAAGTTTACTTGGTCATATAATTCAACTGACACCTTTAGTCTCCAAAGATCACCAAAGGTACGAGTACACTGGGTAATAAGTTTTTTTTGCCATTCATGACAGAGTATTACTCGCTTATTATTGTACCATTCACTTTGCCTGATCTCCTTCCTTATGTCTGTTTTTTTTAATTGAGAAAATTTGTGTGGATGTGTATTTAAACAAGAGGATTGCAGTTATGGACATGATCAGGAAAAGCAACATTCAACAAGTAAGTAGCTGGGCTTCAGCCTGTAACTGCGTTTAAAAAGGTCAGTTTATCATGTTAAATCCTTATTTACACACTAATTGTGACAGTAATATATAGTGCACTGCGAGGCTTACTGATTGATTTCTGCGCATGCTTTTGAAATCCTACCGTGTGTTGTAGTCCACCACTTTACTCTCTGGTTTCACAAAGGTGTCATAAATCACTTTAAGGTCAGAGTTGATCACTGTTACCCTGGTCAACTCCAAGCCTTGCTTTGTGTAGCACTAGAAGACAAATCAGACAGTTTTTTGCAACATTAGTATTAATACTGGGCAACAATTAAATTTTTAATCGCGGTTAATCACATGGATTTCTATGATGAATCACGATTAATCGCATTGCTATATGCAAAATTAAATAATTCAAAAGTAGTGTTTTGTGCACTTCTATTTTTAAAGCACTGCTATATGAACAAAAGTACAATAACATTTGGTTTGCAAACACTTAAACAAATAAGGAGCTTTTTATCAGCAGTGTTCCCATTAACACAGTTGCAGTTAAAATGTTTCTGGAAAATCTCAACTTAAACATTAATGTAATCAAATCTAAAACCAAAGATATTTGCCACTGCAGGGCATTCACATTTTATCTAGTTTGTTGTAGACAGAAGTAATGGGACGCCTGACCCCCACGAGAACCAGCCAAGAACTAGCACAGGCAAGCACAGGCAAGCACAAAAAAGCAACAAAATTTCAAAATAAAATGATTTTTTTTAATCCTGCGTTAACGTGCGATAAAATAATTGTTGGCATTAAGTAAATAATGTGTTAATGCGATAATAACGTTAACGTGCCCAGCCCTAATTAGTATGTACAGCTGTGTGTTTGAGTAATTTCCCAAAGCGTGAGCTTATGTAAATAACTGCTGTCTCACCATTTCACAGTCCAAAGCGTAAACTCCTCCATTCCCATCGGCCGGTAAGGACTTGCTAAAGGTTTGTACGTAGCCATCTAGAGACTCCTTACGACCGTCCTGAACATGTTGCTGGAGAGGAGAATGACATTTACATTTCTCATCGGGGTACCGATGAGTGTTCGCATAATATAAATTTTGTTTTATAGACAGACATTTGTGAAGTCAGTGACTCAAAGTGGCCAATACAAAGGCTTCAAAAATTCTGTATAACTGAAAAATCTTCTGATCACTTAAAAGCAACTTGCAGGTAAAACCAATGGCTAAGGTCTGACAGGTTCTTGTACTGTTTACAACTATGTTGACATGTTATAGCTATGGTTAGCATGATCCAGCAAACCATGGTTATGATCATTTGCTGGGTGCTACTGTGTTGGGTCAAATCAGGTCAGTGGTTCACAGTTCGTAACCAGTTATCAGACACACAGTTAACAGCACACCCGCTATTTAAGAATATGACTCCTTGTTTAAAGTTTTACTTCATCAGCAGGACTGTTTATCAATAATATAACCATGGGTCAGTAGTTTCCAACATCATTAGCCGAGCGATGCATCTCACTGGGTCTAGTTCTCACTTTTACAAAATCCATAAAATGTATTAATACAGATAGACTGGTGTCAAAAAATATCTCAATGAAGATGAAGGCGGTAAAGTTGATTAGACTTTAAGTTCAAGTTTAAGTGTTTTATTTGTCACATGCAGTCCTACTTAGTACAACATATAGTGAAATGCTTTTCTGGCAATACACCCGGCTTTTCTACACAGAATTGACAAGACAATATCTAAAAAATAAAAAATAAAAAATAAAACAAAACTAAATAGAAATACAATTTAAAATTTTTTTTGCAGACTTACTTTAGCTACCTGACAACCAGGAGAGCCCACAGCACCAGAACAGCAACTGTACTGAGTCTCCCAACCTCCTGGCGCTTTGAGACACACACACACGTATAAGATAAAGATTGCACCTTCTCTGTAGAATCATCTGTAGAATCATTCACAAAATATCTTCCCATGATGTATTTCTACCCAAAGAAAGAGGGTTTATAATTGCATTTAATGATCATGCTATTATTCATAATTATATTTGGATTTTCTACTGTTTTTTATAAGTATGTACGCCAATGTGACTAAAAGGCTGAATATGGTCTTTTATCATTTAATTGCTCTTTTTAGCCAAATGGCCTGGTCAATCAGATTTGTGCTCACAGAACATGTGGACCAAAAGAACATTTAAAAATTTAGATATGGAAATTAATGTATTACTCTGCAACAGAGTTAGCAACTAACTCACTTAAATCTGCCATAATTTGATGTTTTTATCCTTACAATTACGTTACATCCCTTACACACACACACACACACACACACACACACACACACACACCTCTGTATCTGCGTAGTCTGCCCCAGTGGTGGTTGCATTCCTCTTTGCGAATGCAGCTGCCAAGAGCGTTGATTTTATATTCGGCTCCACACCGGCAGCACACTTTGGAAAAGGCTGAAAGAACAAAAAAAAAAAAACTCAATTAAGTAAAATGGCCACTAGAAACTCAGCAAAGCTGTGTCAAAAGGTCTGTCTATTAGTTCTCAAATATAATTACTGTAATAAGCAGACCACTGTAAGTTTACATCACCTTCAAGAAGCTTAGTAGCGCACTGTGCTTGAACACAATTAGTCAAGAAATATAACCATTAAAAAATGTGGTGACACTTTGAGCACGCTGCCATCTACTGGTGGAAAGGTGTAACTCCCTGAAAGGCATGACAGCATAACTGGTGGGTGAAGAACTCAAGGAAAAAGACTTACTGCGTACTAGCACAAATATAAACCCTCTGGCAGGGACAAAGGTTACAGTCTAACTTTTAGATTGTCTACAGTCATTGATTAACATTCCATCCATTTTTCATCTGTTCATTTTTTAACTAAATTTTGGCTATGTAAGTTAAAATTAATTAATAAGGCTGATAAACAAGCTGCAGTGAGTGCACTTACGATCGTTGTTTTTCTTCTCAGGAAGGTTACAGATGACTGCATGACCCAAGCGCTCTGGGTGCGGTCTGGGGTAACCATGTTCCTGCAGCTGTTCCTCACTCAGAACATATTCTTGCAGTTTCCGATACAAAACCACACCTGGAGAAAAGCCACAGTCACACATTCTCACATGCACGTGCACAAGCAGCATCTATTTTTTGTTCAGACTCACCAAGGATAATTCCCATTCAGTGTTACAATAAATTATAATACACCATTTTAATAATGCACAGAATCAAGACAAAAAAAATACTGTTTGAGATTTTTTTTGGTAATGTTAAAACTCATTCTTGGATTTCACCTTTTAGATGAATAGAATGAACAGTGAAACTGAAATAGCTCCACATGGCTGATGTTTTCACTACAGACTTGCTGCAGCTTAAAGTGTTTAAACGTGTCTACACTGACCTGCACAGCTAAGACAGTGTTTCTCATTTTTATTGTCATTCCAAATTACTTGTAAAGCCACCTTGTTGAAGGTCTAGTTAATATATGTTTATGTTTGTTTTGGGAAAACTTTGTGTCTTTTTCTCCCACTTTAAGCCAAAACCTAAAGTGCTATTTTTTGACAATTTTTGTGGCCAATTGTCCATGCATCCCTTGGCAACAATATTTATTAAAGCATTTGTTCATTTTTGGCAACAAATATTTTTATATGAAAATAATAAAATCAAATTGCGGCAGAATTTTGGAATTGAGGAACTACTCCTAAAAATGAATAATCATAATAATAATCATAATCAAACCATCAGGTCAAAGATTCTGCCCACTCTCAGGCATGCTTTACCTCTGAGGTCTTGGTCCGGCTGTTTGCCCATGCGGTTGACAGTGTAGCTGGTCGTAGCTGCCAGCCGGCCACCCAGAACACCCTCGTGAGACTGGGCCTTCTTATTTACAGACCCAACAGTCTTCTCTGGAGAAGAGCAGTATAGTTAACTTCACATGGACACATCCTTTAAAATTGCTCTCCTTATGAGTCAGTGATAATATGCTTCCAGTTTAAATGATAAACAGGGTGTCTGTATGTTATGACACAGACATGTTTAGTATGCTGAAGATTCCCCACAAAAGTGGTGCTATAAATAGCTTTTGAAGGCCATATTGACCAAAACCAACGGGAAGTTGCAAATGCATGTATGTTCATAAATTGTGTGCCTCTGAAATAAGCGTAATTTTAAAATACTATCTGACTGTGAACCTTAAAAACTGCAACAGTAAACTGTATCAATATAACACTGCAATATACAATGTATAAAAAATTCTGTTTAAATTAGCCCTAGTAGAAATTAGCATTGTTGTGGCAATGTAATAGGAGAAAGGGTACTTAAAGTTTTGGTTTCTGGCTAATATGTTGCTGTGATTAAGTTCATGAAATGATTAGTTTAATGCATCAATAACTTTTTTTTCTTATCGTCATTAACATGTCTCTAAAAGCATGCATGGTCATTTATTAATTAATTTAGTTTATCACAATTTCTGTCTTCATTGTGCAAATGAGATCCTAAATAAAGTTTTTCCCCCAATTAAAACAGTGCATTTTGTTCGAACTATATAAGTGGACAATATAAGTTTCATCAGAATGCTTGTATTACTGTCAATACATACTGTAAATGATATTTTATTCATAGCAACAGTATGTGTGAAGTTGGTCAAATAAAAAAAAAAAAAGTTTGGCATTTAAAAACTTAATAGAGATTAGACGTACTGCTGGTAGCAGGAGCAGCAGGAATGCTCTTGTTGCGAAGTTTCTTCAGCGTGTTCACTGCACAATTCAGGTAGATGTTTTTACTGCTGCTCCTTTCATAGACTAGCTTCTCTTCATCCAGACCCTGGCAAAACAAAATGCCACATGGGGAGAAAACATTAGATTTTTAGCAGTACGCACATAGGACAAGTAATTATTTTACGTAAAAAACATTTTATTGTTTACTGAGTAGGACAAAACAAGAACTGAACGTGACAAGTCTATTAGAAAGTATACAAATACATATCAACATTCATATACAAATTTAACTATGGAAATCAAATATCCTTCTTTATTAGTAAGTTCAGTACATACAAATCACATGTATGTATGCACAAAGAGCAGTAGTCAAAACAAGAACTGTGCTCCACGTTTTGTTTCATAAAAAGTGTTATAAAACAAGGACTGCAAGACTTGGTTCAAAACTTCAAAGACACAGAACAAAGCTTACCATCTTGAAAGCTGCTTCTTCCGAGCGACAGAATTTAAGACATTCATCAATGAAAACGTTGAGGTAGCGCTGACGGATATTAGTGGGCACTTTGGCTCCAAACTCTGTAGGAATGACTGGCCGCTTCATAGAAGAGCTCTTTTTGAGAGAGTGAGAGAGTGAGAGAGAGAGAGAGAGAGAGAGAGAGAGAACCAAAAATGTTAGTGGTTTAACAAAACGCATCTTTCCGGTTCCATGACTTCTGATTCTGTTCAATTTTCAATACTTTTTATTCTTTGATTCTAGGGAGTACTAATATGAGTTCTTTTTCACCCACTGCCAGCTCTCAGAAAATCTTGATTTTATAGGTGACTTCAGGGGTCATTTGAACCTAGGCATATAGCATATGCCCAGCCATCTCCCTGCCCACTCTAATAAGATGCCTGGTTTTGACCAATAATAGTAATTTCCATAAAAGAGTGTATCAGAGATATAGTTATATAGTTGAATTCATTATTCAGTAATACCTCATGCACAATAGCCCATTTCAGCTGTACAGACGTGGACTACTTGAGCACTGATGTACGTCACTCTGGATAAGAGCGTCAGCTAAATGCCGTAAATGTAAATTTCAGAATGATTTAATTAAATGCACAGCATTACTGAAACCTTGAGGCTAGGGGTGTGAGCCATTCTCTTCTGCGTAGAAGTGGATGTTGTTTTGGACAACATGGCAGCAGATGTGTAGGTTTTGACTGATGGCTGATCTGCTGCTGTCCTGGTCGGTGACATTATGGCATGCCCAGCTCGCTGCGTGTTTGTCAAACCTACAAAACATGTACAAAATCATTAAATTACTCCCAACACATCCCATAATATCAGAATGACTTATCTAGTTAATAATACTTTATTTGGTTTAAATGCATTATGCACTTTATTTGGTTTAAATGCATTATGCACTTTAATCTGCACACCATGTAGCACCATCTGGGGAGTTGGTGTGTGTGGGGTGAAATTGTACCAGATTTTGCAGAGATTAAAGCGGGGTTTGGCCGGTGCATCACTCTCTTCTTTTCCCCTGTAAGGATGGGACTGGAGGTGGAGCTACTGGTGGCACCAGAAGATGCGGCTGCAGTTTTCACCACTGCAGCAAGCTGCGCTGCCTGTTGCTGAGCAATCTGCATGCGCTGGTAACACACCTCCTGTGCAGTCAACCTCCGCTGCGGTTTTGGCAAAATGTTAAGCGATGTCTCCGACTGAAAAAAGTGAAGCAAAAAGCAATAATAATTCAATAACTACATTCATGTTTTCCACATCTGAATAACGGGATGTGAAAAAGAGCTAAAACACAGTGGTTGGATGGAAAGTGAATTCAGAGAATATATGGAAAGTTATAAATGATCAAATTAGAAAATTTATCTGCTTTTGCTAACCTAATTTTGGACAAATCTTGGACTACCAAGATAATAAGGAGAAGTCCTATCCGTTCCATCTTTCCTGTGCAAAATCACCAATAGGCTTGTGAAAGTAAAAGCACTCATGCATGCATTAATAGTAAGAACAGAACACACATTTCCTTTAGCCTTGAAGTGTGAAACTCTTTTCTTCTGGCCAGGAAAGAGTGTGGTTAAAGTGCTGTGTTCGTCCTGGTCTTCCTGTTCCTCCTTAGGTGGCTGAAACATAAAGAGACACACACACAAACAAACAATTAAACTAAAAAAACACTATGAGACTAAGACATCTAGCTAAAAAAATCCCTTAACATGTTTCACTTTTCAGTTTTGAGTGTGATTTCCATTGAAACTGATAATTTTTTTTCTCAAACCATTTTTTCTCTAATGCACTAGAACACCATATATTTAAGCACTGACATTGTGATAAGTTTAGCAATGGTGTATGTTTAGCTGATGACTGAGTCACAAACACAGAATATAACTGATCCGGTTTATATCAATTATATCAATTATATCCATCTTTCATGGAAACCATTTTATAAGATCAAGGCTAGACACACCCACACTCAAATTACTAGGACTCCCCCCCAGAGGTTGTTTATCAATTCAATGGGTTGCGATTTTTTATGCTTATTTCATTGTCGAAATTTGAATCAAATATTGACCCCAGAATTAAACGCTGTATGAAACCAGAAAACATTGTTACACCCATAATAACTACAGTAAAGCTTGCACAAGTATTTAGGGGCTATGAAAGAGCATCATCTGTGGTACCTTTTTAGCTTGCCGGCCTTTATCTTCTGTTTTAACATCCTTGGACTCATTGAAGATCCGCAGGCACTCCTCCATAGGATCCGAGTCATAATCCACATCTGCCTGCAGGGAGGCATAGTCCGTAGAAACTTCCCCTACACCATCATCATCATCATCATCCCCTTCATCATCTCCATGATCGTCTGACAAAAAGGCATCAGCATCTGAGGATTTTATCTTACTACTTATCAGAGTGCTTCGTTTAAAAGCTGCAGCAGACTTCCTCACTATACGCTCATCATCTTCGTCTTCTTCTTCCTCCTCCTCGTCCTCCTCCTCCTCAGGGCTCTCATCTCCAAAAAGGTCAGCATGACTGAACGAACGTGTCTTGGCTTTTGGCGCTTTCCCCACTTTCTCCTCCAAGGACGAGCTGCTTTTTTTGCTCTTGTCTCTGATGTTATTGCTACTGCTGTTTTTCTTTTTGTCCTTCTCTCGTCCGCTGCTCTCCAATTTTCCATTTTTCTGTTCTCTATATTTGCTAGACTCCTTTCTGCTTTGGTCTACCTTGTCCGTTTTGGCCCTCTTGGCATCCCGTCGATCTTTCTCTCCTTTCACCTTCTCCATCTTCTTGTCGTTTCCTGCTTTTCCCTCTTTGCACATTCCCTCTGAATCCCTGTCTCTAGATCTGACTTTATCCTCCATGGCCTTACTGTGGCTCTTCTCTTTTTTCACACCCTCCTGAATGGCTTTCTTTGAGGTTTTCTCCACACTGGAGCTTCCTTTCTTTTCTTTATGGATGCTGCTGCTTTTCTTGACAGACTCCTTGTCCTCTCTCTTAGATTTCTGTAATTTACTACTTTTCATCTGGTCACTTTGTCCTGAAATTTTTTTATGAAGTGGCTTATCATTTGCCTCCAAAGCATCGAGTGGCTCTAAGTCGGACTCTTGGCCCTCTGATAAGGTTTTCTGGGGACGTTTATGTGCACTACCACTACCCTCTAACCTCCTGCTGTTCTCCTCAGCAGAGCTTACACTGCTTTTCCTACGCTGCAGGCGGCTGACAGGCGTGGGACGGTACTCTGTTCCGGAGCTTTCCTCATCGGACTCAGTGAAGCTGGCCGTGTACTTTGGAGGATCTGTGGTGCTTTGGAGGATCTGTTTGGGCTTCTTTACCGTGGGTACGTATTCTTCATCCATGGCTTGTTTATCCCAGCCTGCAGGGTAGGCTCTCTTCCTCCCATCCACCTCTGCTGCAATGCCTGTGTCTTTCCCACCTTTAGTAACTGGTTTAGCTGAAAAGTTTGAGAGTGGGTCATACTCCATGTCAGTGGTAGGTTTAGAATTATCGACTGTGTATTTACTCTTTAAGGAAAACACAGATCCTGTGGGAGGGATATGGGATGCTGCAGCAGGTGGTGTTTTTTTCACTCTTGGTTTGGAGACAGCCGTAGGCACATACTCCATTGAATTAGCATGGCTGTTGGCCTCTGAGTCCAGAGTATATTTGTTGGATCGTGGTGTAGGATTGTAATCAGCAGTTTGGCTCATCTGATAGCTCCCTGGATCATAAGCATTATGGGAAGATGATGCAGAAGCCATTTGTTTTTTGTAACTTGCTTTAACAGAGTTGCTAGCAGGCTCGTATCCCTGGTCCCCAATCTGAGAGAGTTTCTTCTTGTCCTTCTCCATTTCGCTTCGCACTGCTTCAATGGCCCGGTTGACAAGCTCCAGCTCCATGGCCCCCAGGTCCAATGCCGGGCCTCCTGACGGATCTGACGCCTCTGCATTATATTGCTCCCCTGGTCTAACCACCTCAGGACTGAATGGATCATACCCTTGGTCTGAAAAGAAGAATTAAAAAATGTGATTAGACATAACCAATTATTTCTTAATGCACCCTTTTACCAACAAAGACAGATTCCAGTTAACAAGATGGGCATTGGCTGTCTGTTATAATGCATTAAATAACTCACTCATTCATCAGTGAGGTAACGAAGAATTACTTTAAAGCTTTATAAGGAAAGTACTTTATAATAAAGGTACACTATAATGAAAAGGCATTTGTGTGTTTTACGTGCACAACCTCCTGTCCAGACATCCCTCTGCACTACACAGTTTAGATTTAACACACAGTATTTGGCTTAAAATGGACCTGAGCATCAAAGTATCTCAAAACACAAAACTGCAAAATCTATTTCTCCCCTAACTGAACCAAATCACAATGCCTCCCATAATTTATCTGACATGTTCAACTAACAGCATGGAAAGCACAAAAAATTAGAAGACATCTTGGTACTGTGACCAACCTAGCACCTCGTAACCTACAACCAAGTGGCACCTGAAGCTCATTAACTAACGGTCATGTTCTTACAGAGCGGAATAAAGTGTGTTTGAGCACAGAGAACAATAAGCGATGAAGGCGAACTGGAATACTGGAATCAAGTTAGAACAGTTTTCCAACACAACGCCTGATATCCACTTGTGCTGTGGATTCCGTTTGCCAAACATGTAACATTAACAAAAAAGACATCCATATAAACCAGCCTGTGACAGACCTGACCACAAACACAAAGTCCCAAAGTATGTAGACACCAGTGTTTACTTCTGAAACCAATGATAGGCATCATTAGAAAGTTTGACCATTTGTTACGATACCTCCAACTTTCAAAAGGGCTTTCAAAACATTAGACTTCATTTGACTGCAAGTCAAACCAAGTAGGTTTTATTGTCATTTCAACCACATACACAGTGAAACGAAACAATATGCCTCCAGGACCATGGTGCAACCCACGCACAGAAACACGAAAAGACAACAAAGGCAAAGAGGATAAAAGAGTGCAAGAAATAATCAGTCACAAGAGCGTTAGTGATGTCGAATAACCATTTGGTTCTCCATCACTAGGCACCTGGCCATGGTGACTTTCCTCCTGCCTTATGATAAAGCATCAGTACTGGATGCCTCTTACAGGAACTGAATTGACTCGTTAAAAGGGGTGTCTGGATACTTTTGGACATGTAGTGTAAAAGAGGAGGAGGAAAGTGAGCTCCAGTCACCGTTTGAGGCTGTGGGGGTCTCTCTGGTCCTCTTAAAGCCGCCGGGTCCGGCTGGTGGTCGTGAGTGTCTGAAGTGGCAGTAGGGTCTGTTACAGCCGGCCAGAGGACACTCCACCCCGCGGAAAAAGCCCGTGGACCGCAACATACTCTCATAACAGCCGCTCTCTAAGCACAGGGAGGCGGGGTGGGGAGGTAGCTAGTCGCCTAGACCACTTTTGTAGCTTTTGAACGCGCCAGTGTCTTTGTTTCCCTTTTTTTCTGGGACAACACAGCCGACTAAAGCGACGCCATGGCCCACTGGCGAGAAAAGCCCCACGAGCGCTAGAGGAAGCGCGCGGCTCTGACGTCATGCAGGCTCCCGCGCTTTTTGCCTGACTGGAGGAAAGGATAAACAAAAGGAAGCACAAACGTAGTTATCCCCAATAAAAGAGCCAGTATAACTGCTCTGCTAGAATTTTAACGAAATGCGTGTTTGTCTTCATAAACCGATGCTTGTGGGCCTGTAGCGACTGTTGCTGGTCAGAACTATGGAGAACCAGCTGTTCTAACTTAGGGGCTTTTTGGTTAAAAAAAAAAGAAAAAAAAAGGTTACTCTACAGATGGGCTGTAATTGAGATGTCTGTGTCCCCAGTTGGTTTCTTGAACTAAACTTGCCATCTGTAGGTTTATTTTACTGTTTTATTGTCCAAGCTTGGGTGAAAGGAATGGACAACACAGACAAACATTTATTTACAAGATACACACAAGATGAGTGGCTTCCTTATAGACTTGTTTAGTCTTCATTAGCCACTCCTTGCAGACATTCAAGATATTTAGGCTGAAGTCTGAACCACCAACTAAGCTACTAACCTCACTCAAAAAGGAAGGGTATGCTACAAATTCTAGAATTCAAGTTAATGATCATAGTATGTATATATACTGCAGTAAATTCTACATTTAAAGGCTATTCAGACTTTGGTTTGGGATCTTTTGTTGGGACACTGTACAAGGCATACTGAAAAGCGGGGGTAGCTGCAGGTTCACATTTTAAACAAGCAGGACGACACCTGGCCTTGCTTGTTTCATCAGCTGGTCTTCAAACGTGGTCTTCTGAACTCCTTTGAAACCTGCAGCCACACTACCCTTTTGTAAAAGGCTGGACTCCTGTTTGGCCTACCGGCACTGCCATCTCCACAACATTAATTAACAGCCAAAAATCCAGTACAAGTATCTTCACTGAAGATGTAACCAAATTCCAACTGAGTAAAATTCAAACATTTCTTCCAGTACAGCATTCTATAACATGCAGTAGGACTTC
This sequence comes from Hydrocynus forskahlii, assembly GCA_037974365.1. Lineage (NCBI taxonomy): Eukaryota > Metazoa > Chordata > Actinopteri > Characiformes > Alestidae > Hydrocynus > Hydrocynus forskahlii. The sequence goes on along the minus strand of JBBPCX010000016.1, from coordinate 19,456,117 downwards.
AAAATCTAGCAGCTGTCGGCACAGGAACTGAAGTCTCATAGGCTCTGTTCTTCTCTTTGAAGATCCTTCTGGCCTAAAAGGAAACACAATGACCAAGTGAAACAAAAGTAGTCTAGGTACAAAAAGGTAAACACCTCAAATCAACCCAAATGGCATGAATCCATTCCCCAGCAATACTCAACAAATTACTTGAAAATGCTAGCATAGTTGCATTAAGTGACTTACAGATCTGTGCATATTTTACTACTCACCTTAGTAGCTGTTTAGTCTTAGAAGACATCAGTTGTTCTGGTTACTTCAGCCCACCATAATGGATCAGTTGCACAGCATTAGTGCGCAGGTGGTTTTCCAGCCCCAAGCAGCAACAATCCTTTCCACACCCAGTGTGCATGAAAATACTAATGGGGGCCCACACTCCCTCTCTCTTTTATCAAATGGTACACACCTGAAAACAGTCACATGTTAATTGTGTGGGTGTGTCCGCTGACAATCTGCCAGGTGTGGAGTATTAAACTGAGTTTTCTAAGAGGCCTCAGGTACTTGGAGGGACACCACATTTATATAAAACAAGTCAGGCCTAAGTTTGATAAAGGGCTTAACAACTGCTTAGCAGTGATTTCAGATGGTTTTTCCAGCCCTTCCAGCGAATCAGAAGGTAGGAACTCTGGGTCCTGTTCCATGAAACAGGATTAAGGGAAAGTCTGGCTTACTTTCCCTTACTTTCTCTTGAAATAAGCCAGACTTTCCCTAATCCTGTTTCATGGAACAGGACCCTGGAGGAAGGGTCAGTAGTGAAAACAACGTGAGCAGGGCCATTTTCAGATATTTGGGGATGATAAGTGCCATCCAACTCGGGGCTAATCCCAACTATTACATCAAACCAAGAAAGGTGATTGCAATTACATGCAAAGGGTTGTTGAGTTTACCTGCCAAACCGTATTACAGAAAGAAATACTACATGCATTCAGAGTGCCTTGGTGAGGGCCTAACACCACTTTTTTAATGCCACCAAAACAGCTCTGACGGTGAGAAGCCTGTTCATCAACAGTCATTTAAAATGCAAACAAATATGATGCAATAATCATTGTACCATATTAAGTCTTAGTTGACATTGTAAGAAACACTGAACATATCTGAACTGTTTGTTTTGTTTTTAGCTTTTTATCTGTGATTAATTCAATAAGATCAAGAAGTGCATGAATTAAATATGTAGCATGACCATGTCCATAATGTTGATCATGCACTTTGCCATTCCAGTGATCCAGCCTGATATAAATATGATTGATTTTGGCAAGCAGTTGTCACAACAATAACTATCAATTTTAAAATGGCCTCTTGTAGTATCACCACGGCCCTCTGGTCTAGGCAACAAAGAAATGCTGCTTGTCCACATCAGTGCTTTTTAGATTTACATTTCTGTTTCAGTGTACTTTGACATTCCCATAAACCAAGGCATCAACTAGCAATGAAGATGAGACAAAAACATTAAAATACAGCACCAGTAATACTTACACAGTTGTTTATTCAGTGAGAAAGCAGACAACAAAAGATATTTTAGGTTGTATATTTAGCATTCCAAGTATTTTGTGAACAAGACATTATTGAATGCTAAACAACTACTTACTAAGTATTTATTCCATGTCAAAGAATCATCATCTGCCTCAAAATTTGATCTTTGATTGGCAAATATGACGTAACCTGGATATGACTTTGTTTTGAAATTAAGTGACATTGACTGTGTGTGTGTAGCAAATGGTACAGCTGTTTCAGGCACTGTGATGTGATTAGCATAGGTTACCTTATTACAATGACACCTGTCAACGGGTGGGATATGTGAACCAGCAGAGAACAGTCGATTCTTGAAGCTGGAAGCAGAAAAAGGACAAACAATGATATGAGGGAGTCTGACAATAGCTAAATTGTGCTGGGTGGACAGAAACTTCTGAAAAAGTTCATTTGCCAGTGCAGGTGTAGCAGAATGTGGCTGGAACTGGATCTCTCAGGAAGGTACCTCTCTAGAACCAGGGTTAGAGACCATGCTCAGTCTTCTGAATTCGTGCTTCTGAACACATGCACACCATCTTCAAAGCAACAGGTCTTGTGGGGTTTTATCAGTATACAGTGGTCAGTACCTTCCAAAAATGGTGCCAGGAGGGTCAACCCAGTGCACTGGTGACAGGCAACGAGGCTCTCTGATGTGCATGAGGACTAGCCCGTTTGGTCCAATCCCACAGACAAGCTACTGTAGCGCAAACTGAATTAACTTCATGCTAACAGGGACAGAAACACAGAACCCGTGGTGTTCTGGCTTGCTATGTATGGGGCTGAGTAGCTGCAGACCAGTCAGATTGCCCATGCTAACTCTTGTCCCCCAACAAAAACCCCTAGAATGGGCACCTGTGCATCCGAACTGGACCTTGGAGCAAAGAAAGAAGGTGGCCTGGGCTGATTAATCATGTTTTCTTTAACATCATGTGGATGGCAGGGTGCATGCATGTTGCTTACCTGGGGAAGAGATGGCACCAGGGTGCACTATGAGAAAGAGGTAAGCTGGCAGAGGCAGTGTGATTATCTGGGCAAAGTTCTACTGGGAAACCTGCCATTCATGTGGATGTTACTTTGAGGTACCGCTCACCTAAACATTATCACAGACCGAGTACACAGACCAAGGCCTCTTTCAGCAGGATAATGTCACACTGCAAAAAAATTTCAGGAGTGGTTTGAGAATCCTGACAGATCTGTGCACTGAGCACTGCTGATTGATAGATGATGCAGTAAAGACTCAAACTAAGTTACAGTCTCCAAGTGAACAATTGCCATGCCACTACCATCTTGCTATTGTGCTGACAGTGGTCCATCTGGTCAGCAGTGGTCCTGTGGTGGTCCCTTTCCACGGATAGATGGGGTAGAGACCACCTGATAAATGGTGCAGCAACAGGTGGACTGCCATGTGTATTTATATACATGGTATTATTGTCAGTATGACCAGTGAGTACAGGCAGAATGTAAGTGTTTACGATAAACTGCCAACCCAGTGTAGACTAGAGATTTCCTGAACAAAACAAACACTAGAGGGAGACATCCACAATGATGGGAAGTAATGTTGCACAAAGGTGTTGCAGATATAGTAGAGCTGGCTGGGATTGACCTCTGTCTGGACTGATCTCGTACACTTAATGATAATATCTCATATTTGTACAGTGAAGCCTTGTTGCACAAGCAGAATCTTGCAGAACCTGTTACTGCTTTCTGGCCTGCAAGCCTATTCCCACCGTCCTTAACATGTATTGCTGATGTTGCTTAAATCACAGAACCAAGAGCAATCACTGATAGTTCAGCAAAGCTTTGAAATTATCAGACTGTCAAGGTTTACCTTTCACCTCCATTTAAATAAATACAAGTGTGTTTTCAAACTAATCTGTCTGCCGCACCCATGTCATGGGACTGATTGGCAAAGAAAATAATTTCGACACAGTGTACTTGACTCAAAAACACATTTAATAGAAGGCAATGGGAAATAAATACTGAGAAGTCTGATCCATGCCTGGAGGTTTTTATAGATTCAAGATTCAAGATATTGGTCACATGTAACCCTGGATCGTTCCTCAGACAGTGCTATAACAAAACAAAAAAAAGAAATTAGAATAAGGAATATCGGCAAATGTAAACAATACAAATATAAACATTGAAGTACAACAATATAAATGACTATAGACTAAATCTGAATATTTACGATGTATCTGAATATTTACAATGTGTTTGTAAAAAAAAAAAAGACCACATCTTTTTTTTTTCTGGTTACTGCTTTTGCAATTTGTGCGAGAGTGTCTGTGTAAAATGTGTGTGTCAGTATTGTTTTACACACTATTGATGACATTTGATTCAAAATTCCAAACAAGAAATGTTTGGAGAAAATGTGAATCCATATAAACTATTTATGATACCTTGGAAATGTTAAACTACACAACACATGTGTGACTCTGTTTCATCCAATCAGTGAAGCTGCTGGAATACAGCACATAGAAAAGCTGCTATACAAACACTACTGCACTCACAACACATATGGATGAATTTCTTATTTTTTATCCTGCTCACACTCATACTCATACTACTCATAAAACAGTAGCAACCTGTGCATTTTACACACACACACACACACACTGCTGCAAATTATACAGTGATCAGAAAAAAATTGAAAATGAAGGACTCAATGTTGTTTGAGTGGGTTGAGAGAGGTTTTGGGGGTGTGCGGAATATAGAAACAACTACTCTTGCTTCTACTGTTTGCTAGCATTGTTAGCCTGAGAAACCCAGTGCTAAACTAAAGAAGCAAATTTGGTCACCTAAAATCTTGGCTGATCTGTGGCAAGGTGAAAATGATGTACATTTGTCAGTGATGTTACTTCTAAAAATATGTATGTATATTGTTAATAAACTAGATTTGGTTGAACATCAAGTCATGCACCAGGGTTGCATCACATAAACTGGAAGAGTGAGATTTGCCTTTAACAGTTTAAATGAACATGCAAAACTAGAAGTATGGCCCTGCATTGTTCTAAAGCTCATGTTTACCAAAGTATAAACACACCATGTACCTTCAGCTCAGGTGACTGACTGACTCACTGACGCAGGTAGCATCTGATAGCACTTCCCATTCCGCCTAGCCTTGGAGCAGAGAGATAAAGTGGTTTTACTGGCAGCAGCATTGTTTGATGTGGCAGTGCATGAAAACTGCTATACAGCACTAAGTCAACACAAAAGGTGGTGACAGGATGTGTTATTTCTTTTCCCCTGTAACTTTTTAACGAGTGCAAATACCTTTATTGTGCACTCGCTATCCAGGACCTTGAGCTACCACTTACTTGCCCACTACCCCATTCATCACCGGTCACTTTCTAATCACAGGACCGTTGCTGATCTGATAGCATTTGGGCAGTGGGCCAACCTCAGCCACATGGTGATGGCAAAGTAGTGTGTGGTGTTAGTGTATTTTAACCTACCAGAGTGGTCCACCACCCAAATGTATACCCAAACTGACCACTGATGAAGGGCCAGAGGATAACTAACCCAAACTGTGCAGATGAGCTACAGTTTCTAACTGTACACAGTGATCAGGGCAGCGGAACGCCGTTCCAGATCAGCTCTAGCCTCTCTGTAGGACATTTATACCAAGAGATGCAGGACCAGAGCAACCAGAATCATCAGAGACTCGTTTGGCATGCTGAAATCAGGTAGACACTTCAGGAGTGGTATGTTCAAAACAGAGCGCCTTAGGAGGAGCTTCTATCCTCAGGCCATAAGACTCCTTAACCAGGACACCACACCCCAATTTTAACTGTTCATAACACGGGCTGAACTCTCTTCCTAACTGTATCAGCTGGTGGCCGCTGGTTAAGGAGTTGTCCTTGTGATCAGAAGGTTGTGGGTCTGAATCCCAGTGACACCACTGAGGTACCCTTGAGCAAGGTACTGTCCTCACACACTGCTCCCAGGGCGCTGCGTCGCTGCCCACTGCTTCTCTTGGTGAACGGGTTAAATACAGAGGAAGAATTTCACACCGTTCACACTGTGGGCTGCACTGTGGTGTGTTCACGCGTGACTATAAGGGTCCACTTTACTCACACATCACACCTGCTGTCTGTCATTTATACCTTAACTAGCACACTGCACATATGTTCTGATTCTGTTACATTTTGCACACTGTACAGATCTTGCTTTGTATATTTGTTTAGTTGAAATATACACTTTTCTGTATATTACCTAGTTTAGCCTTTCCAAATTTCTCCTCAAGTTAAAATATTTGAAAACTTTGTTGTAGTCTTGTGAGTTGACTGAGGGGCACAGTTCACTATGTGTTGTATAACTTGTATAATGTTGAATATGTTAGGGGGTCCCGAGTGTCCAGTGAAGCATTTTGAGTTAGGCCAGAGGTCGCTGACCCCTCCTGGAGATCATCTTCTCTGCTGTGTTTAGCTCCAACTGAATGCAACGTGCTCTTCCCTTCCTCGCTTCCTTCCCTTCCTTAGTCAGTCAGGGACTACAGAAGTTCTTTAGTTAAAGTGGCAGGTTGTGGCTGGAACTAGACTTCTCCGGTAGGCCGCTCTCGAGGTCCAGGGTTGGTGGCCACCGAGTTAGACTTTGCCCTTTTACTTGAATACATGATCTGATCATCAACAATGAATCAAGTCGGACAGCAGCTTGTGGTTCAAAGGGATTTATTGTTTCTTTTCATTAGAAAACAATACAAAATTCTGCAACAACAGTCATAAATTTTGCTTCGAGTGAACTGAAGTCAGCCACATGGTAAAGTGCTTCTTTATTTCAATGTTTTGTCATTGTCCTGAGGGAAACCCCAGGCGGGGGGGGTCATATCATGAAGTGAAACTTTTCAGTTACTCAGAATCAAAACTGCCCAACAGGAGAAGAGGTAAGGGACATTTTTACGGAACAGTCATCAATTCTGCTTTAAGTTATTCAGCTAACTGAAAATGCCTGCTCTGAAAAACCCCATAAGTCTGAATGAGTAGTTTGGGCTGGGGGAAACAAACAGTGCTGACCAGAAGGAAGCCGGAAAGGCTCGGCCATTAGCCTTCAGGCTAGAGGATCACAAAAAGTCACATTACAATGAAAAACAATTGGAGGAAAATAAAAACAAAAAAGCATCTGAACCCCTTTGATGTCATCTACATCTGGGAGATACATTTCCACTCCAAGATCTCCATTTACAGCTCCATTTCACAAGCTGTGCGGTGGAACCACAAACAAAGGTGTTTTAATGCAAAAAACAACAACAAAATAAATGTGGGGATTTCACCTCAATCCCCAACTAATCCAAGGCAGTCCATAACATGTATGGAGAAAAAAACAAACAGTGGCGACTCTCGCGTCTAACACACGTGGGCTCTTTTAGTCGAGCCCAGTGCCACAGACTTCTTTGTGCACGTTTGAGAACAAACTTGAAAGTTTGGTATCTTTGTATTAGAAACAAGACAGGATTAAAAAAAAAAAGGCAAAACAAAATACTGAATGAGAAAGTGGTCGAAATTATATTTTCCAAACCAAGAGATTGCCTTATTTTAGCTTATAATGTTTTTTTTTAACTGTTTTTTTGTAGCAAGGTAGTTTCCCTAGCAAAATGTGAAACTGCTGCATATACAATTCAAGTAAGTCTTACTATAAGACATAAACCTCCATAAAAGATGCAACTGTAGAAAGATTTAAAAAACCCTATTACAATCAGTGTCCTATTCCCAGCTAACAGGCTCTTAACATGAGGACTGCCATTCATTTGATGTCCCCCTGCCCCCCCCCCTCCAAAGAGCCACATTGCTGAGTGATGCTCACTTAAATGCTCATTTAACATTCAACAGGATTATATGTTCGGATGTTTCTCTTTTTTGCCTTCTTACTGGTGAAATTAATGCTCGAAAACAAGTACAGTTTAGAAAAAGAGCTCACAATCTGAATACAGACACACTTTCCGACAACCCTCCCTTTCTCTCTGACTTGGGTCACCAATTCTTTGTGAGAAAACAAAACAAAGCGGAAAAACAAGATATTTCCAACACACATACACTGAAAAAACAGTGAACGGCACCTTTGGTGGCCTTTTTCTCACTTCAACTATTTAAAAATAGGAAAAAAAAAAAGAAAATCGTACTGTTTCAACTTCTTTAGCCTCTTTCACACTTTCATACTCCCAACTTAACACAATACACCGACATGAATACTTAAAAGAGCCTTTTAAAAAAATCAGGTGTTGCACCTGAACATTTGAACAGCACCTGCTTAAAGATACAAAAATAATAATAATAATGGTAATAATAAAACAAAGCTTAACCAAGCTTAAAACATCAGTGTGGCACAGTTTCAACTGGAGTTACACAAACAAAAGTAAACTTTAAAAAGAACTTTTCACACATTTATACAGCTACATTTTCTTGGAAGACCTTTTTTGAAAGTTTTTCTGGTGTTTTTTCTGGAATACTTTTCTTTTTTTTTTCATAACTTTTTTAATTACTTTACAAAAAGAATCTCTCCTCACTTAACGGTTTCTAAACACTTATTTGGCAGAGCCCACGAGGCCATGGTTTTCTAAAAATTGTACCATTGGACTGTGGCATCAGTACTAAACTGAAGTAGTCAAGTTCTCCATTGAGAGAACTTTCATTGACTAAGCCTTATTCCATGACCAGCTGGAGTTCATATAGTCACACTGACAAACCTGTGCTTGCATAACCACATGATACCCCCATCCCCACCCCCACCCACACCCACATTGCATTTATGGACAACCCTTGAAGTGCTGATGTATTTGCTCATAAAAATCTTGACCATTACTCACATGTACCAGTATGGCATGAAGGCTTTCATATTTTTTTTCTGTAAGATGTTGTAGATGTTGAAAGTCAGTCACATAATGGAGAAACCATTTGCCAAAATAATCGGTAGTTTAATTCAAATTGTTTGCAAGCACTCTGGCATCAAAAGTGCATTTAGTATTTTGATACTGATGGCCGATCCTTTTCTTTTCCTAATGGTCTGGTTTGGACCAGGGATTATCCTCTCATGATTGAATTCAGAGGCTTTGAAAAAAAAGAAATGACACTAATGAGGTGGGGTGAGGCACTGATAGCTCCACTGAAGTCATGCCTGACCTGATTTACCTTAATCAGGAGTTGCATAAGTGTGTATGAACCTTCTGACGATGGGGCATCTACCTACATACACACATGTATAGGCAGAAACATTCCTGAAACGAAACAATGTTTTCTCATTGAGAAATTATTCACAGTGGATCCAGTTGTAATGTGGAAGCAGCACGAGAAAGGAACTTGGGGGTGGAGAGAAGGGAATTATGGGTGTTGTAGTCCTTTGGTGTCTGAGCTGGCTGGCTTCAAAAGTACTCTGCCTTTTAAATCAAAAGGGAATAACTAAAGCAGATCCCTCCATTTACCAAACCCTATGTGCGCCCTCTCCCAGACCCAGTGGCAAGGCTGATTGGTGAAGTGCTGGGGCAGCCAAAGGACAGACAAGGGAAGGAGCGCAGCTGGGTCTGGGGCAAACCTAAACCATTCCGTTTTTAACACAGGAATACTTCACCCAAAAATATCACTGTGGTGGTAAGCAACGAAAAGAAGCTAATGGGCACCATATAGCTTGATCACATTCACGCTTTTTTTTGGATGAAATAACTTTTTTTATGAGGAAAAGGCAAGGGAAAGGCGAGGGACACTTGCTTGAGGGGCAGCAGAGACTTTAAAAAACGGATTTTTCTCAACTGTCCAGTGGGTTGAAAATTAACCAAATAAAGACCTTTCTCAGGCACAGTCCCCAATGATGACCAGTGGAGCAAGGAGCTGGCTGAGTTCTGCAGCTGAGACCGGCGCCCCTTTCAGAAGGCTGCTCCTTTGCCGCCGTTTAGCAAGTTTGGAGTTGGAAGGAGGCGAGAGTTGCATGGAGCAAGCACCCACCGTTACCACCTGAGGGGACCCCTCGTTCTGCTGCTCATCCAGGTCATCCTGTTGTGCAAGCTGGCGGTTTACGGCCATAGCTTGCCCGGCAAAAAACGTCAGGTCCTTGGCACTACTGTTCCTGTGGCAAGGAAGAGAGACTTGTGAGATTAGCAAATACATTTTGCTAAACCCAGTAACTGATTATGGTGAGATTATTTGAGTTTGCAAAACTAAATGGCAGCATAGATAACAATCATAAGAACTTACCTCTGAAGGAGGATGGAGGAAGGGATAGAGTCAGGAGCACCCTAAAAAAATAAGAGCAAACATATTTAAATCTGTGTTCAGTTTCAGAATTCGTTATCTTTCCCTACTTTTAATGAATTCATAAATATTTAATAAGTTAGATGTTCCAACATATATTGGCTCCAACGTGTAGGTGTTAATTAGTCATGCATAGTATTTCATCCTAACAATACTCCAAGCCACGACCAGTTAATCAATGAAAGTCTAATTGCTTACCCCTTGGACCCATGGGTGCTGTAGAACCTGAGCGGCACTGAGTCGGTTCTTGGCGTCCCGAACCAGCAGTTTGGAGATGAGGTCTTTGGCACTAGAGGAGATGTGAGCCCACTCCTTCTCTGGAAACACGTACTTCCCCTCTTGGATACTCTCAAACAGCATGTTCTAGATATTGAAGAGAAAAATAAGAAATGTCATTCTTTTTTTCTAATGTTTATTTGCAGTTTTAAGACTCGTCTGAAATCCAGGTTGATAATTATTCACTAATGTTTACTGACTAATGGCTGACCTGACCAGTGCATAAAGTAAACTTGATTTATGAATTTATAAAAGTGATTCTGCCGCTGCTAGAGGTTGCTGATTGCTGCTGTACCTGGCAGGCTTGACATGGCTCCCCATTCTCCCAGCCACAGTCGCTTCCACAGCGCCCCACAAATGGAGGGTAGCCACTTAGCATGATGTAAAGGATGACCCCCAGGCTCCACAAGTCACATCGCTTATCGTAGATGGTGGCTTCCTCGTTAAACGCCTCCACAACCTCGGGCGCCATGTACTCAGCCGAACCACACTACAAGGGGTGAGAGAAAAAAAAAAAGAGTCATACAGATTTATTTATTACCTGCCACATAACATGACATTTTCAGTGCAATAAAACAGACACACAGCACAATACAGAACATGGAATTATATACACAAAAAATACATAAAAAAGGATCAAGATATTCCTTGTCCAGTGAAAAGTGCAAAATATAAATTGAGAGAGTTTGTCACTGAATCATGAGAACATCTGCATCACAGAGCAAAAACTGGCAAAAAATCTTTTGGACCCGGCTGTGATATGGAGTGACATGGAAAATGCAAGAGGTGAGGTGTGGGTGTGGAGGTGTCTGTATGAACGGCACACTGATGTGTAGCTCTGATCCAAGTGCGGCTTTCTAAGCAGGTGGTGTGACTGGAAGGTTGTGTCAGCTGATGCACGTCATGTGCTTCAAACCAAGCCCTCAGAGGGTCTTAGACAGACCATGTGAGAGTCACATGGCAGACATCATACCAAAATGAGATTACAGATAAGCTACAGGAACAGGATCACCTCATATGAACAATAACAAAGCAATCAATACCTGCTTAGCCCTACATTGCGGGTTTAGGGTAACAATTTAGATCTGTGTAAATTAAAACGTCCCATTTATGCATTTTACATAAGAGAACTTTTTATTTCTAACTACTTATTTCCCCAGCACAATGCTCAATCAGAAATACCACTTTTAATGTTTACTGTTGCAATTGTTTAAGCATCGTCCCCTCATCATGAGATCGCAAGTTCGATCCCAGGTCATGCCACCCACAGCCGTCCATTGCCAGAGTCAAGGAGAGCACGACTGGTTTTGCTCTTTCTGAGGGGGTAGTGTGCTGCTCCCCCCCACCCCCGACCACTTGGTGCCATGCAAGATGCCTACATGTCTGTGTGTGTGTGTGTATGTATGTGCAGAATATGCAGAAACACCATTACATGACTGAGGATGGGTGAGTCACTGGAGGTTTTGAAAGCTCAGCTGAATGTTTTCACTGAAGACTTTTGCCAACCCCAGACCGCCTCCACCTCTGAAACTAGGCCAAATGATCAAGATGGGAAAAGGAGGATTGAGTGGACCGAAAAACATGTCTCACGTAACACCAACGCACAGCCACATCAAATAAAAACAAACACACCCTCCCACAGACAGGCATAACACAACACACACACAGTCGCATCTAAAATGAGCAGAGTTCAGCAGGTCATTGGAACGAAAACATTCCTTCAAGCTTGGCTTTGAGGCCAATCCCTTTAACAAGAGCTTTTCCTTCTACCAATGTTTTTTTTTTGTTTTTTTTTTAAGAAAAGAGCTGTTCCACTACATTAAGCCACTGTAATTATGCAATGTAGGATGGGGCTGCTGTTATGAAACAATCATTTCTGGGGCATTTGTTTCCAGAGACTGTTGATCAAATGGAAGTTTGCAGAATTTCTAGGTTAAAGTCCTTTGGGCCTTTCAAGTAGTTCATTAGCTTAACAGCGATTGCTGGTTTATGAGTGTTGTAACCGACAGTAACAGCCAGCAAACTCACCATAACAAAGCCAGCACAAGATATTATACAAAACAGGCTGTACTCATGGGTAGATTGTGTGTGTGGTGATAGTGGAGTTGGGTGTTATTTTCATAAAGCAAGATTTCTTTAAGCCTAAAATGTTAGCTTTCAGGTCTAAAAAGCCTGCTTTGTGGAAACCCGCCTCTCCCAGATCAATGTGGCATATGTGCATTTTGTTTTGGTTTTGTGTTGACCGTCTTTCTCAGTGCACTGAAGCTAGCAGCATGTTTCTTTTGTCTTCCCGAAGGCAGCTGTCGTCGCGCTCCGCCCCGCTGAGCCCTTATGTAATGCATTTTCGCAGTGCAGGAATCTGCAGACAAAGACTACGCTGTATCAAACTGCCCCCGCCTCCTCTGCCCCAGCCTGCGCCTGCTAGTCTTCACTCTCGGCATTCGCCTCAGTCGCAACTTCACAGCTACCCCCACACTGCCCTAACAAAGAACGCCCACCCCAGACCCGGTCCAGCTGATTGAATAAACAGCACCATTAACTCTTCCAAGCAGCACAGACAGATGGAACTGGAATACCATAATCCAACAAAGGATAATATATTTCCCTTCCTATTTTGTTTCTCATAACACCGTATTACATTCTCTCTCTATTCTATTCAATCTCTTAATACATATATTCTATTTCCCATCCTACGATATCATATTTCCCTTAAGAGTACATTACTGGTTTTGTTTACATTCTGCTCTATTTTCTTGACCTTTCTTTCTATTACCCTTGACCTATTCTGATTTTCCTTCACATTCTAGTTATCCAAATATTCTATTTGATTCTATTTTCATTTCATTTGTTTGTCTATTTCCTATTGTTCTCAAGCCTTTGTTTGAATATTACATATCCAACAAGTCACAGTTGTCATTAACAAACTGTCAAATTACATGGCTGGTCTGGTGTGCGCTCTGGAATCAACAGCCCAGAGATATGAAGGCTATCTCTGCTTGTATTTGATAAGGGGTGGGGGGTGATAACTTGCACGGGAGATTTTCACTTTCAGGCTCTATTTCATCTCTCATGGCGTAAAAGTAATGAAGCCTTGCATCAGACGGTCACGCTGCATGAGAAAGATTGTGCTCTATCTAGAAGTGCACTCAGATCACCTGACATATGCAGACTTACTGGTAAATACGGGGTTTTCCTGGCCATGTGATAAGGAAGTGGCTTCTCAGCTGGCACTGAGCATTTTGGCGTGTGTCGGAGGTTTGCATCAGCCACCTGGGCTCTCAGGTTAGCCCTAAGCAAAGCTCTGAATTTCCCTGCATGTTTGTTTTTGTTGTGGTACGTGTGTTTATGTATAAGAGTGAGAGAATGAGGCACCGCTCAGTACGCAGGAAGCTATGTGGTTGCACTTCTCATAAAATGAAACCTTGCTAAAGCTCTACCACTACCTCGGATGTAGATGAGAGCAATTCTCTCAAATAAGGACCCCAGCCACAAGAGTTTTCCGTAATCACTTGCACATGTGTATATTGCTTACATTTCTAATACAAATGTACATAATATACACATTTTAACTGCACATGTTGTATAACAATGTAATGGTACATAAAACCTGTAATGTTAATAAAAGATTCTGATTCATTTACAGTGAGTGCAATGGTATGGTTTTAAGAGATTAGGAGGCAAGCAGCTACTAAATATTAGCTCGAGTGTGTAGAGGGAGAAACAGAGAGGCATAGAATCTGATAAGATTGATCCTTCCTAAGCAAAACAAGCAGAGCGCATGTTCATAGTTCAGCACAAGCCACACCCACACAAATCTCCCTGAGCTTTCCCACCCTCTCAGCCAGCCAATCATAAGCTAGTTGCTATGTGGTGGGGGGGGGCTATTTCTCTCAACACCCACCTCACAACCACTCTTCACTGGAGAGGCAAAACAAAGAAAAGGCTTCGAAAGAGGTGGGTGCGGTAAAAAGTAAAAGGGCAAAAGGGACAGGCCAGGGCATGAGGGGTGAAAAGTGGAAGTGAACTGAACTTCCAAATAAACCCATTTCCAAGAACCAAAAAGAACTTTTTAATTCCCTGTTTGATTACTGGTTCTGCTTTGGGCCTTGAGAAATGCTGTTTGCACAACGTGTTCCTAGAATTCTGGGCCAGAGTGGATTTCAGAGCATTTTTCCTGCATGTTTTTCTGGAAGGCCGATATAGCGTGTCCTTGTCTGAATGCCATGACTGCTATAGATAAAGAAACATGGACTGGCTTATCCCTGAAAACAAATCCACAAACAGAAACAGTGAATTGTGCAGACATGTTTTTGTCCTGCAGCTGCTAACTGATCCACAATCCTCTCATTTAAGAAGACACAGAGTACCATTGTGAGCCCTATGGCTGGCGGTAATATGAAACTCCTCTGATGAGGACCACGCTGGACAAAAAGTGGGGGACATCCTCCACCGCTGCATTGACTAAACACGTGAGAACCCCCTTTGCCATTCTGTCCACAAATAGTCTGGAGCTTTCCAGTGAGCTGTAGGGGCAGGGTCCAACTCAAGTTACACCAAAAGCCCAAACATTTCTTTACGCACCAACCATCCAACTGAACTTCTCCCCTCAGTGTCACCTGTTGTCATCTGTCTCAGTTCATTTAGAACCACGTGTGAAGCAGTAACAGCCATTTAAAAGCACACAGTTTACACTTCAGAGAAACAGCTGAACTCTTTGCCTTTCTCAAAGCAGCACAATGTTCCAAGTTCAAATCATAACACCTTATCCATGAGTCACTCTTTGTTAGCTGATAAAGCAGAAGGACATGGAGATAGAGCAGCAATGGATGTGAACTGGAGGAAATAAATAATGCCCTGATAACTTTGGTAGCGCAGTCCAGTCTGGGCAACTGCCTTACTCAGAACTAGTTCAAACACTTCCCATCCAGCCAAACAACCTGTCCCTGAGCTCCCATTCTTTCTGCCAATGGGAGCATCCCGTTCAGCTGACACCACCCAGCAGTGTCCAATACTGTGGAAGGACTGGGCCTTCAATAAGGAATGGCATTGTAAAAATGCCCAGCTTATCTGTGCAGCCATCAGAAACAACAAAGCAGGATTGAAGGCCTTAAGAGTTCATTGGTTTGCTATTAATTCTGCTTTATTTATGATGTACCAACAGGACTCATCTATTCTTTTGGTTATATTTATAGTCACAGATTTAAATCAAACAGATTCAGAGACTGGCTGGTGGGGCCACACTTCCATCGCTGACTCCTATAATGTAGCTTAATCATCCTGCAGTGATGTTCACATAATGAATGAGTTATAAAGGATAGAGAAGTTAAAAATGGATAGAGAACATGCACACATATACTGAACCTACCGGTGTGAGAAGCTCTGGAGTGGAGATGGGAGAACTATCACTGTTCAGCTTGATCCCGCTGCCCAGGTCGAAATCACAAATCTTTACAGGTGAAATCTAAAGAGGAAAGAGGGAAAAACAAACATCGTAAGTTTCAAACATCATAAGTTACTTGACAAATGACTTTCCTGTCCAGAGCACTATGGCCGAGAGTGACCGCATGGGATGTTTACCTTCCAGTCAGGCAGAAACTTTGTTTATGATTAATCAAGCTCTCACAACAAAAAGCACTGGGGTGCACTTTCGCTGTGTGATTATGCAAAGCTTGTTACTGGACAGGTGAAAAAAATAACACATAAAGGCTTACCCTGTCCTCATGTTCACATAAGATGTTTTCAGGCTTAAGGTCTCTGTGGGCCATTCCTGCAAGATACAAACACATATACAGGGTCATACATCAATTCTCCAGGGTCATGAGGATAAGAAGGGATTATGAGTGTGTTAGTAGGGGGCGCTGAGAGCATCAGGGCAAAGAAGTTTGTTTCCAATACAGTCTGCTGCCAGGGATGGCTATGAATAGACAAGCAGCCCATGACCCAACTGTCTTTCTGGCAAGAGACAAAACATGAGACTCCTGGCTTCCTTGCTATTCTTCCTAGAACTTAGGGGTGAATCTTTCCAGTTAACTGGTAGAAATAGGATTGAGAGGCACTCGAATATCTCTTTCATCGAGCCCCAGCTACCCATCCTCCCCTATGCTTCTTTATGCAGAGCTCCTAAAGCTGCCACTCCCAAAAAAGGAGGCCAGCTTTGGCAAGACAGTAACAGAGAAAACCCTACAGTTCCTCTCATCCATCCTTCCCTCACCTTTATTGTGCAAAAAATCCAGTGCGCTTGCGATGTCCTGCACCACAATGCTAGCTTCCTGTTCACTGAAGTGTCGTCTCTTGTGAATGTGGGTCAAGACAGAGCCTAGGGGTGAAAAAAAATATGCATGCATTAAAACATGTACGCACCACATACTGGTTCAGTTATATTAAACTCTTTCTTGCACTACACAATCTTAAATATTTACACAGTAAAAACATTTCAATGGGTATGACACAGTTTGTTATAAGGCAATCCTGTCACAGAAAAAGGTCATGGAAAGAGATCCATTTACCTCCCCTCAGCTTCTCAAACACCAGGTAAAACTTATCCTCCTCCTCAAAAAATTCTACAAGCTCCAGAATGTTTCTGCAGAAAGCCAGACAGAAGGTCAGGTGTTAGCTTTCAGATTTAGGCAAAACAAATACGACACTGGTGATGTCTCCTATTGAATGATGCACGCATTTAGACTGGTTTCTAGAGGTATTAGTGTAAGGCCTATACCATTACACGGCCACTGTTTTTATGGGGTTGAGTTTATCTGGGTCAGGGCATGCGTCACAGTCAAGCAGTCACCTAATACATTTCTTACTGCGTCTTACAAATATTTTAACGAAGAATTTCTATGTCTACGATCATTTCTGAAGTCTATGATCACTCATGGCGTCCAGTTTAAGGTTGGAGCTTGGTGCTTTGAAATCTCCTTGGTGGATTCCCCAAATTAGGATCTTGTACTACCATGACCACGTCCATTACATTTTACTACGTTTTACTCAGATGCTGAAAGCCAAGTTATGCAAGGCTGGATCAACAGAGAGGGCAGATTTCACTGGCAAAGTGACAGCTTTGGAGAATATATTACCTATGGCCCTGGCACTGATACAGCATCTCCACCTCCCTGAATACACGACTTCGGCTGTGTCCCGGTCTCTTCTCAATGATCTACAACAGGAGATAGAAGAGGGTTATTAGGTTAGGATCAAAGCGCCGCAAAACAGGTCACCAAAAGTCTCGGCACGTTTGCCTTTGTAGTATAGCCTCCTGGTCCCCTAATAACCATTTAGAACTGCTGCAAATGACCACTGTAAAGGAGCCCAGCTTAATCCCTTTCTTCCAGGCGAGCAAATGCAAGAAAGAAGAAAATGTGCTGTGTATCTAAATATACTTCAACCCGTTTTTCAGTCCACTGAGCCCCAAGACACTGCAAAAGCACAAGGGCCTCACAGGGTTCATTCATGTCAACCTCCCATGGCATTAAAATCTCAACAACAGTGCAAGCTAAATTTAGTCTAGGGGGGCTATGAGGAACACAGTTATCCACATGAAGCCAAATGGACTGTTGACACCAAATAGCATTGCTGTCCAGGACCCTCTCGCCCCTTGGCTGCGTGCTGCGAGCTGGACGTGCAGCTTTTCCTGTTGGCAGGATTAGTGGTGCTTTTAAGGGCAGAGCAGCATACAATGTGGGTCCAGGATTAGAGCCCAGTGTCTGGGCTAGCTCTGCATTCACCAACAAACCACAGCACGGCTGCAGCATGCCTGAGTCAGCAACCTCTCCACAGCAGCTCCTTTCCACAAAAGACACACTAACACAGTAGAGAAACAGTAAAAGGGACACAGATTTAAAGAACTGATTTCCGTCAAGATAAACATGACTCGGCTTCCACATTTTTGCTGCAGACAAAGAACATATTTTCACTGCACAAGATTAAGCTGAGTGCACTGTTTTCTTCTAAGGTGAAATCTGACATGTTGTGCCCAAACATAAAGACGAATTCTAATATTCGCACAGGTCAGTGTGAATAAACATCTGTTTCTTTAAGGTGGGGCTGATGTAGAAGTATGAGTGCAAAGTTTAAGATATGAAAGATGCTCAAGTTTTACAGTCTAGTGAGGGGTGCAGCCCTATAAATCTTCACAGTAGCTTAGATCGGGGGCCCAACAGAGCCAGACGGCAAGTCTGTAAATCAAGCCAGGCTTGTAAACATGATGCATAGGTCCAAAAATCACTGAATGTGTGCAGGGGGGCAGGGGGCTGGCGCAGACTGTCTAGCTCGGCTGATATTATTCAGCCTTCCCTTTTGTTCAGGCTGGACTACCAACACCAACCCCCTCGACACCACCCTTCAGTGAGGGGGAGGGGTGACCAAGACATCTGGTCTCAATCTCTCAAGCCCCTTCCCACCCAAAACGACCTATAGCAGATAACAGCCCAGCACCTCTGAGGAGTGCAAAGCACTTTCTGCAAATAAACAATACAGAAGCTGCAGTTTTTTGAAAATCCAAACATTTAAACTAATTTAAAACATTTACTAATGTGTTTAAAAGTAAACATTCACTCTAAAAAAGTTTCAATCATACTTGAAACCAGGTAACTCCATTCTGAGACTGAATTCTACGTTAAAAGAAAAAAAAAAATCAATAATCCTTTAACAAAGTACAAATCAATAAATAATACCTTATTAGTTTGCAAAGTCAGAGTTTGCAAAGTCCTTCCTTAGTTGAGTATTCTTATGTAACTGATATATTTGTATGTGTGTGTGTGTGTGTGTGTGTGTGTGTGTGTGTGTGTGAGTGTGAGAGAGAGAGAGAGAGAGAGAGA